>ML677342.1:34854603-34887061 GCA_007922305.1 Dermatemys mawii | reverse complement strand
TAGCAGAAGTTATCTGCACTGTTCACACAAGTACGAGGCATCTCTGCTCACTTTGGCTAAACAGAAATGTGTCCCTTTGCAAAATCAAACGCTGACAAATAAGAGAGCACGACACTGTATGATTTCAAGAGCTGATATAGGGCGATTTGTTCAGCAGAGTGATGTAAGCTTTGTTATGATTGCATCATCCATGACTTCTAGGAATAACATGATGCAATTCATATCATGTATGACACAATACCAGCTTCAGATTGCATCATTCATTGTTTTGCCTAAAAAGCAAGTACTGTCCAAACCCAGTCTTAGATTTATTCATAGATCCAGTCAAAGATGTATTTTAGTCATTTCTGGTTTAAATTGAGATCCCTTCCCTTTATAACTCACTTATCCTCCGCCATTCCCATGTCAAGGGTCGTATATACTGACCCAATAGCATATCTTGAAAACTAGAGCCAATCAACAATTTTAAGCATCATGTTCGTTCTCAGTGACCCAGAATTAGTAAAGTTTGACTACATTTATTTCAGAAGCATTTTGGCTGTAGAGCAGTGTTATCTGACACCAATTTAACTGCAGAGCACCAAGTAATTGATATGACCGGTAAGGAAGCATATATTCCTGATCAATAATAGTTGCAGGGCATCCAAGCACAAAATGTCAAAATAGAAGAAAACTTATATGTAATCACTTTATTTTATATCTGCATCCCAGGTACCATGCAAGCCCCATTCAAATCATTTGGGAAAGGTCTGAGAATCAGGATGCCCTTGGTGGATTGTAATGGTTCACCCACTTTACTGTAACATTTGAAAGTTACATAGGTTTGAAGCTAGTGGCAAGTTATTATTACTGTGGAACCTCATAATTTGTTGTATTAGCTGAACACCAGCTATTTTTCCAGTTCTCTGTAAATTTTATCATACACTTTCACTGATCAGAAGTGCTTAGTTTCTTCCTTGAATTTCTTAACTGCAGCAGTGACCTTGGAGTAGCCTTGACTTGCTGAAATAATCTAAAGTCTGATTCATTTTTTCCTGATTACACTACGAGCTTTCTCCATATCATCATTTCCATGGGGAAGCGCTAGTATAAATGTATCCACTTCTTCAATTCAAAAGAATCGTGCTATATTTGTAAAAGGTCATTCAAGACATATCATTTATGAGGCATGTATTTTTCATCTCCACCAATCATGAGGCCAAATGCACCCCTAGTTTAAGCAGGTTCCACTCTACTGATTTCATTACAACTCCTTTGACTCTCTACATTTCCTTCCAAATAAGGACACCCAACAAGAGACATTTTCCTCTTAGGAGCTGGAGCAGCAACCAACACCAACTGAAAACAAGGGTACTCAAAGTGTCTGGATTTTTTTTTCCTCAAGCAACTCACATTTTTCCTCCATCTACAAATATGACTTCAGATGTTCACAAGTACCATATTACTTCATCATACTGGACTCCTCCTCTTCCTCTGGGGGAAGCACTCATAAGAACATAGGCACAGCCATACTGGGTTAGACCAAAGGTCCATCTAGTCCAGTACCCTGTCTTCCGACAGCGCAAATGAACACAACAGGCAATCATCAAGTGATCCATCCCTTGTCACCCATTCACAGCTCCTGGCAAACAGAGTACTAGGGTCACCATTGCTGCCCATCCTAGCTAATAGCTAGTACCTCTTCACAGAGAGCAGAAATGTGTATTATAAGTATCTTTAAGGAGAATTGTGGCCTTCTTCTGACAAAATGGAGTTATCAAGAACATGTTTCCTCCTTTCAGAAGGAAAGCCTCTGCTTTTAAAACTGAGTGTCGGCCGGTACCTTGATATTCTCAGACACTGTTCTAGGTGGTGCTATAAATTTGAGAACTAAATGAGCCATTTTATAATGACTATTAAAAGGTTCCCTTAAAATACTGACTGTAGTTATGTGGGACTGTCTCCATCCAACTGATACATGAACAATAATATTTTGATTTCCCATAGTACCTTCAATTCAAGGATTTGCAAAGTGATTTACAAATGTTAGTTAACTAAGTTTTACAACATCCCTGTGAGATAAGTAAGTATTACTATAGCACCCACTGTCCAACTATTAATTCACATAATGCAAGAACCAGGGGTCTCGCAATTAAATTATTAGGCAGCAGATTTTTAATTTAACATAAGGAAGTACTTCACATAACACACAGACAGCCTGTGAGAGTCATTTCCAAGGGATGCTGTGAAGGCCAAAAGTATAACTGGGTTCAAAAAAATAATTAGGTAAGTTCATGGAGGAGAGGTTCATCAAGGGGTATTAGCCAAGATAGTCAGGGACGCAACCCCATGTTTTGAGTGTCCCTAAACCTCCAACTGCCAGAAGCTGGGACTTGACGACAGGGACTAGATCATTCAATAATTGTTCATTCCCTCAAGGCATCTGGCAGGGGTCACTTTTGGAAGATAGGACCTGGACTAGAAGGATCACTGGTCTGCCCTCATATTGCCATTCTTATTTATGTAATTTTTACTGAATAGAGCAATCATGCTTTATTCAGTAAAAACAAAATAAATACATGACAGTGGAGAAACCATGTAATTCTGGTGCAGAAATATCTGAAAGTAGAGTACTCATTACTATACACACAATTTATAGTGGAGGTATAGTGGAGGCCACAGGGCCTCCACTATACTTTCCTTTCTCCTGCCAGCCCTAGTATCAATCAGCGGGTGAGTTGCAAGGCTAAAGTTAATCCTGCCATGAGTTGAGGGGACTTGACTAGATGACCTCTCCAGGTGCCTTCCAGTCCTATGATTCTATGACTAGGCAAGCTGAATTCAGGACATAAACAAGTGTTAGGTGCAGGCAGTAGCAGTAGACATGAGGGTATCTTGGCTGAGTTTTATTTTCTTTTCCCATAATGTTTACTGCTTCATGATAGCCACAGTTTATTCAGTCTCTTAACACAAAAGAGAAAAAGTCAGCATAATCCAAGAAGAGAAGAAAATTCTTCTTGAAAAAGTTGTGGTCTAACATTAAAATTAATCTATGCATTACATAATTATAATAAAGAACATTTGATAAATAATCAGTTATGGGCTTATATTTTCAAAATTGGCTAGTGATTTTGGGTAGCTCAATTTATGGTACTCATCCTAAGACCCCTTAAGTTTTCAGAGGGCAAGTGTTTTATAGTTTCCTAATACATCCTCCTACCAATTTCTAAATGGCACTATGTAAAGCATTTATATGCTCACACCAGAAACAACTCTAACAGGATAGATTGCAGGATTCACTCCAAAGCACAGAGCTACCCCAACACCTTTATCAGCACAGCCACTGTAAAGACTGTCATTCTAAAGAATAGCCAATGGGAATATAAAAAACCCCAGATACCTGAAAGGAACACTACCTCCATCACTCACAAACTGTCTCAACTGCCCTTCCAACCCTGGTTCCTTAGTCCCAGATTAAAGCGCCTCCTTCCAGTTCTTACATTCCCTGCTGGCTCCTAGAGATAAAGCATTCAATCTGGGCCAGCCCCTCATCCACAAGATGAGCATCTGCTTGGGCTTGTTGTCTCTGCAGAAGCAGAACATGCCATCTCCTGCAACACATGCAGTATGTGGTTTTGAATGACATCCCCGTCCTTCAGCTAGCAGTGGGAAGGAGGGTAGAATATCCCTCCATCTTTCACGCTAATGAAGGCTGCCAGAAGTAACCAGCAGCTGGTGTCCTCCCTGTGACACAGCCATATCCTCCTCCCCTGGTAGCATGACAGCAGTTCTTTCTAGATGGATAGCTTCCTAAGCCTTGGACATCTCCATATGAATACTCTTGAGGAATTCCTCATGGGCACAGATGCTCCTCAGCCTAGCCACCTACTCTTTTAGCTCCCCATCTGCTTCCTGAGAGATTCCACCAGCAGGCACCTTTCACACTGGATGCTCCCCCTAGCCTGGCTTTCTGAGAGTGGGAAATGCAGGCCACAGTCTCTACAAATCCACACCAGGATTTGGGTAGAGATAGCCATGGTTCTCTGTCTGGATACAGACACAGGTGGAGAAGACAGGCGCAGCGGTGGTACTGGGTGATGTGGCCCTTCCTAAGCATAGCGATTATATTATGACTCCCTCTTACAAGCTCCCCTGTTCGCTAGCTCTCCCGGTCACTTAGCCTCAGTTTTTAAGGCCTTCTCTCCTAAGTCAGCCCTACCACCTCGTTAATCACACGGGGGAGGTTGATCACAAGGCTGACTGAGGTTGATCAAAGATGATAAAAAATGATCCAGTGATCAAAGACCCAAATAGTCCCCAAACTCTCAATCTCTGCTGACCCTGTAGCTTTAAATAACCTGAAAGAAAATGAAAAACACAAACAGCCAAAAAAACCTCACTCACCCCAAAATTTGTACATGCAGGATGCAGAAATATGCCTTGAGCCCTTTGACCAGATAAAGTTATGATAATGCGGCTTCCTTCCTGGGTGTTTTAGAGGCTTCCTACATTGGAACCCAACAGGCTTTCTGCAAGATCAACCTTCATATCCATATCCAGAACTTTTAGCTCAAATTCTTTTGCCCATAAAAGAACGCAAGTCCAAACCCCTTCCCCTAGAGGGACACCTGCCACTTTTACCTTTTGGGATCTTATTCTTTTTTTCCCAAGTGCTGTAGTTGACACTCTTCAGCTGCAGTGCACTTTACTAGTTTTGAAATTGCCTGAGTAGGTCAAAGAGGAGATTTTTCGGATAGTTTTATTTTACTACATAAAATGTGCACTGCAATCATTTTCCCCCACACTTCTGGCTTCTAGTTTAGCAAATTTTGGAGAAATACCAATTCCCTTTTCCACTGAGAAGGTAGTGCAGAGAATGTCTTGCTTGGAATTAATCCAATCAGTTTTATTTCAGGATAGAAAAAGCCTCTGACTGAGAGTGCAGCTAACGACATGTTACCAGAAAAGACCCTAGATTAAAGTCCTCATGTCCATTAAAGTAGAACTAAAAATGATCATGCTTAGCTTCTCCAGATTTAGCATCTTTTACTTATGTGTTTGGTGGAAAACTCCCACTGACTTTACTGGGAGCTGAATTATGCCAATAGTTAGCACTTTGGAAAATTGCACCTCAATTCTATCGTTCAGTGAAACAAAACCAAAAAAATCCCCATGATATATAGGTTAAGATGGAGCTCCTGGATCATGCCTCCAGCAAGTGCCTTGCTGAGACCCTTCCCGCACTCCCAACATTAGTACTGACTTTTTCCTATTTCTGCACATCTGGAAAATGAATAAAATAAATATAGAATAAAAAATCATCCTTTGCAACAAAATAATTAGAGACTGGTGACATTTTCAAAAAAATGTTGCATGAAAATAAATGAGAGAACGTACAGCATAAAGAATGCATGGAGTTTAAAAAAGTGAATACAGATAACTACAGTTGTATACCTATTTTAGAGATGGATCAACTTAGCCATAGAGAAATATCCACCTACAAATAGAATCTGGTCTTGATTCTGCATCCCATGCCTGCGCCATTAGAAACATTTCCAGTTTTTAAAACTAAGAAGTTCAGTCTTAAACATCACTTGTGACCACTGTCATATCTAGAAACTAGGTTAAGAAACACTTAACATGCTTTTTTGGAACGTCTTTGGAGTTAGAATATCACAGGAAATGGCTTTCATTGTAAACTATCCAATTAACTTTGATAAAATGTACATCAAAATAAGCGACAAAGAGTCCTGTGGCATCTTCGGATGCATGCAGTGGACGAAGTGGGTATGCTTCCAGTGCATGCATCCGATGAAGTGGGTATTAGCCCACGAAAGCTTATGCTTCAATACTTTTGTTAGTCTTTAAGGTGCCACAGGACTGTTTGTTGCTTCTGCAAACCCAGACTAACACAGCTACCTCTCTACATCAAAATAATATGTCTTGCTTAACCATCTCCATATTTTTACCCAGGAATCTCTAAAATGCTTTATTTTGCCTATCAGATGATCTATTTGATTATGGGAAATTTCTTTTTGCTTCTCATTAATCAGCAGAGCAGCTTGCTTAGCTTCCTGATTCTTAGTGGTATGATATTTTTAATGGTCATTTTAGGGGGATTTTTTGTTAAGCCAAATGGGCACACTCAGGATGATGATGATGGTGAAGAGCAAAGCTTCTGACAAACGGCACATAGCTCATGAATTTCCACAAGTCACTTGCTATACTGATTAATAATTAGCTATAGCTCTATTTAATTCAATTGAGGGAGACAGTATCCAGCAAGATGAATGCTAAACTTCCAGCAAGTTTGAGAAAACTGACCAAGGAGAGAGTACCAAGGGAAATAGAAAGATGATCAATGAACATGACTTTAAACATGGCCTATATATATGGGAGACAGAGTAAGGGCAGTGGGGGCGGGGGAGGGAAGGGCAGTAGTTATCAGTATGTTCATCTTTTCCTTGAAACATAAAACAAAACCTTGTGTATATTGTTTGCTAAAAGCAAGCTTGTCCCAGTGAAACATATTCCCTCTCTGCACAAACCCATACCTGCATCTCAAGAATTCTAACATACTGTTTGCTGCCATCACATTGTTTGTTTCTTATACCTCTGCTTGCACCATGTAGCCATCTTCTCTACTTAAGCTATAAGCTCTTTGAGGCAGGGACTATCTGCTACTCTGTGGTTGTACAATGCCTACCAAAATGCAGCCTTACTCTTGATTAGCCTTTAGACACAACCTTAACAAACACAATTAACAATGAAAATAATTCTTGCTCCCACATGTATAATATTAAGTTAAAAAAAATGAAAATACATATTCATACAGAGAGCTTGCTGAATTTGGGTCTATTCAAAGACTGTTAAAGCCCACCCAAGTCTTTCCATTGGCTTCAGATGAGCCCTAGTACACCTGGGATGAAATCCTGACTCCATTGAAGCCAATGGCAAAATTCTCATTGATTCTAATGGAAGCAGTATTTCACTCCTCTTGCTTTGTCATGACTAATTTAGGACTAGTGGGAAGAACCTGTAGAGAGAAAGGCCATGGCACAATATGAAGCGTATTTGGGTGTTTTGCTGCCTTCATTTTCACCAGTGCTGGGAAATGCCAATTCTTCAGTGACAATTTACGCTGGAACTAATGCTCAAGCCTGTATGCAGGCAAAACTTCCATATCCAGTCCTTTATTTGTCAGCTGGGTACTTGACATTTTCTATACACTGACACCTGTTTTATGTGTCCACGAAATATACTGGGGCTGATCCTTATCATAAAACAGCATGGTGCCACTGACTTGAATAAGAGTATGCAGATTTGCATCAACTGACAATATGGCTAATATTAAAGTTAAACGTCCGAGGTTTAGTGGAATCTACAAAAATGCTAAGGAAATTCCCCGAGCTATGGACAATAATTCAAAATGTAATTCAGTCCTAAACTCATGCATGGGAGCAGTATATTTTAGAAGTATCAGAAAAATATGAGATTTTTATGAGCTATGTATGCTGCAAAACTCTGAAATGTAGCCTCCATTCTGAAATTTAATCTTGTTATAGCTATATTTTACAGTAACGCTACTTATAAAATTGCCTAATTCATTTCAGTAATGATAATTAACTAGAACAATTTAAAGCTAGACTGGACATAACTCTCAAGAATAGTAATTCCCAGGGAGGGGGATACGTAAGAGTACCTCATATTCCCTAATACAGAGTATTATGGAGAATCAAGGGAAATGTTAATGTAAGATCGTGTGTCTTGCATGACCTGCAAGACTAGATTCCACTCTCAAATTCAGTTGTCATTCTTGTTTACTGTCCAGTCAGCAGTGATATGGGATAAGCAAAAATTAGCCTGCAGAGAGTTCATTCACTATCTTAATGCAACTTTTCAGCGTGAAAGTGTTAGTTTTATTTTCACACTGGGATTCTGCATTAGTCCAGTCTTTTGCCTGAAGAGGTTAGTTTCCCACAGAGCCAGGATCTTCTGACTTTAAAGTTTGTGACAAGCCAGAGGCTGTAGTAACATGCATTTCATTCTGCATAGAGACCTAAAACACCTTTTTAAATATAGCAACTCTTAGTTAAAGCTGTTTTTGGTTGCTCAGCAACTTGTCCGTTATGAACGATGTACTGCTAGTGGGCTTCCTCGCAGCTGGGAGCCTGAACATCAGTCAAAATTGCATCAAATTAGGTGTAACCTTCAAATAAGTCTGCAAAAGCAAGGATGAGCAGTGTTCCAATTTATTTTATAATGTCTCATTCTTAGTGAAGTTGGGGGTGGTGAAAAGCGATAGAAAGATGGCCTTGGAAACAGAAATTTTCTTTATACATAAGAACAGTCACAGTACAGACAGTAAGGCTGGAATTCATGCAGGGACTTAGGCATTGGAATACTAAGTATCATGGTACCTAAAAGTTAGAAACTCAAAGGAACAACTCTGTGGTGCAGTTTGCAATCCACTAAGCAGAGCTCGCATGCAGGTGCCTTCATAAAGAATGGGGAGAGATAGGCCTCTATACTAGGTGTCCCCCTCACCTAAGCTAGCCAGCGGGAGATGCTGTGTCAAGCCCTGCACTTTCTCAGCGATAGGTGCCTAAATCCAGGATGCAGGAACGTGCCTAGCTCTGCTGAAGATTCATAAACAGGAACGCCCTCTCCTGACTTAAGTGCCTATGTCAGTTCTTGCAGGCATGACTGAGGCACCTGTCTTGCTCCACACAAAACAGTGGGAGGAGGGGGTGGTGCTAGTGCTGTCCAACTCATAAATTAGTCCCGTGGTTAGAATATTCACCTGGTATGTGGGAAATACAAGTTCATCTCCCTCTTCCTTGGCAGAGGAGGGGAAAGGATTTGAACTAGGGGCATCACATCTCTCAGGGGAGGGCTCTGAGCTATGGGGCTTCCTCAGTCGAGCCTGGTCCACTCTGGATAAATAAATATAGTGAATGAAGAAGGGAGATTTGATGCAGGGGCTCCTGTGCCCCCTTCCCTAGATAGGTGCTCTACACGCTAGATTAGTGTCATTTCCACTGACTCTCTCTCTGGTCCAACTACTCTTTATATATTTATCCAAAGTGCAACGGCTTCAACAGGAGAGACCGAGGGAGCTCCAAAATGTGAACATTGAAGCTAAACAAATTCAGACTGGAAATGTGGTGTAAATTTTTAAGAGCAAAAGTAATTAGTCTTTGGAACAACTCAGAGGTGAAAGTAAGCCAGTAAGCCCCGGAACGGCCTACCGGCAAGAGCAGGTGAGCCGTACCGGGGCTGCCCAACTTCCCCAGGAGGCAATTTAAAGGGCCTCAGGCTCCCAACAGAGGCTGGAGCCCCAGGCCCTTTAAATTGCCAGCAGACCCCACTGCCAGAGCCCTGGGGTAGCGGTTGCAGGGCTCAGGAGGCAATTTAAAGGGTCTGGGGCTTCCGCTGCCTCTACCACCCCAGGCTCTTTAAATAGCCTCCAGAGTCCTGCTGCCGTAACCCCAGGGCTCCAGCATCAGGGCTCTGGGGTTGATTTAAAGGGCCCAGGGTGGTAGTGGCAGGGGATCCCCTGGCCCTTTAAATAGCCCCCGGAGCCCTGGGGTAGTGGCTAGGATCCGGGGGCTATTTAAAGGATGCAAGGTCCTGCTGCCTCTATCACCCCGGGCCTTTTTAATAGCCACAGGAGCTCTGCCACCACTACCCTAGGGTTGTGGCAGCAGGGCTCCGGGGACGATATAAAGGCCCCTGGATCATAGTGGCAGCTCGAGCCCGGGGCCCTTTAAATCACCAACCGAGCTGGCCCCGCCTCTTCCAGTAGAGGCCACACTTCTTCTGGTTGAGCCCCACCCCCCAGAATTCCAGAGTACTGATAAGTCCTTTAAGTTACTTTCACCCCTGGAACAACTTATCAAGGGGCATTGTGGTTTCACCATCATTGACAACATTTAAATCAAGATTTGATGATCTTCCTTGCAGTAAGCTGAAGTGCACTTTCATTGAGAAGAATTCTTCACCATATGTGTACCTTATACCATATGAGAAACTAAAGCATACACAGCAGGCAGTCACTGGATAGAATTAAGGATGTACTTGCCCCTATTAAATACCATGGGAAATTTGTGGCAAGGTGCACTGCACAAATGGAAGGGGAATGGAACTGTGGAAATTATTATATTTCACTTTGATGCCACAACCAGGAGTCTTTAATCAGGTAAGATTGCCACTAACCTTCCAATCATTTGTGAAGACGTTAAGGGGAGTTTTGATCTTTAAGGATAATTGTGAGGGTGATAAAGGATAAAGCTGTAAGGAGTAAGTGAAAATGTATTGACACTGGTTACAGTATGACAAAGGTAGCAGCAGATAATACTAAACCTATTTGACCAAGATGATTTTCCCTTTTTCTTTTATTTCACAGTTAAAACAGGTTTCAAGTCAAATCAAGTGCAACTAAATCAAAAATTAATTTTAGACAGAAAATGCATCAGTGATGAAAAGGGAATATCAATCACTGAAAACTCCTCTTCATGCCAATATTCAAGCTATTTTATCAAAGTTCACAGTAGCTGTAAGATATGTGACATTTACCACACATACATTTTGTTATTACTTTTATTTCATCTTCATCTTTCAATACAAAATATTTTTCATGAATAATTTTCTAATTTGAATCTAAAAAGAAATCACCCCTGAATTACAAGTACAATGCAACACAAAAAGCATGCCACTTTTGTAAGCCCTGGGTCCACTTCTGTTCGATATATTCATCACTGATTTAGACAATGGCATAGACGATTAAAAGGTTTGAGGATGATACCAAGCTGGGAGAGGTTGCAAGTGCTTTGGAGGATAGGATTAAAATCTAAAATGATCTGGACAAACCGGAGAAATGGCCTGAAGTAAATAGGGACAAATGCAAAGTACTCTGTTTAGGAAGGAACAATTAGCTGCTCACATACAAAATGGGAAATAGCTGCCTAGGAAGGAATATTGCCAAAAGAAATCTCAGGGTATTGTGGATCACAAGTTAAATACGAGTCAACAGTAACACTGTTGCAAAAACAGCAAACATCATTCTGGGATATATTAATGGGAGTGTTGAAAGCAAGACACGAGAAGTAATTCTTCTGCTCTATTCCACACTAACTAGGCCTAATCTGGAGTATTGTGTCCAATTCTGGGAGCCACATATCAGGAAAGATGTTGACAAATTGGAGAAAATCCAGCGGACAGCAACAAAAATGATGAAAAGTCTAGAAAACATTACCTACAAGGGAAGCTTGAAAAAAATGGGTTTGTTTAGTTGGGAGAAGAGAAAAGTACGAAGTACCAGGATAACAGTTTTCAAGTACTGAAAAGGTTATTACAAGGAGGGAGGGAGAAAAATTGTTCTCCTTAACTTCTGAGGACAGGACAAGAAGCAATGGTCTTAAATTGCAGCAAGGGCAGTTCAGGTTGGACATTAGGAAAAACTTCCATTAGGGTGGTTAAGCACTGGAATAAATTACCTATGGAGGTTGTGGAATCTCTGTCAATGGAAGTTTTTAAGACTAGGTTAGACAAACACCTGTCAGAGATGGTGTAGATAATATTTAGTCCTGTCATGAGTTCAGAGGACTGGACTAGATGGCCTTTCGAGGTCCCTTCCAGTCCTATGAGTCTATGACATACCTGTTATGGCACAAGTCCCTAATGTAGACCTGGCCTAGGACTGACCCTCAGAAATAAACATAGGCACTGAACAGCCAATTACATTATCTCCCTTTCTTCGACCTCCCTGTAAATTCTGCTGCAGTCCTACCCAATATTCTATTTTGCTATTCCGGCGAAGATGGCACATAGTTCATTTCACTAGGCACAAAATATTTCAGAAGTATTTTTTGTGTGCTAATGACTCAAAAATTACTTCCTTTCAAAATTCTGAACTTGCCATGGGTATAGTCCTCAATGAGGACAGGTTCATTCCAGGAATAACTAACTCCACAGCTCTTAAGGATGCATTTGTCTCATTTTGATCAGCAGCCACAGTGCTAAATGCACTGAAAAATAATACATTGTACTTGTACAAAAAGGCAAAATGTACTTGTTTGTTGACAATGTGTGAAGCTGTGATACTGCAAAAGATATACCTTGCAGATGCATTCATCTCTCTGGAACCTGGCACTCCAATAATTTGCCCAAATTACCCCCATCTCAATTTAGGGCATTCTGAACCCTCACTGAACACTGCCAGCCTCTCTCACTGAATGCCCCTCTCACCATCCATGCTCATATAGATGTATACCTACCTGTCAGGTGCCAGTTCAACAATCTATCTTGTGGGCCATTTCTAAAATAAATAAAATTGTGATTCAAGCCTTCACCCCAGCCTTAGTCTTATTCTTGGCCCTGGGACATTAAATAAAACCTGGTCACCTTTGCAGATTTTTTCCCCATTTGCAATCACGCTGAGTCCTTGGGAACACTGTATCTTCTTATTTGGGGAAAAAGAGGAAAACAGAAGCATGAAAACTCATTTTTATTATATATACGCATGCAGGTATTTAAGCAATCCAAATCAATACACCTCGAATTTGGTCAGTCCCCCACTCCCAAATACTACATGTCCATCTTATGGAGGTCCAGAACTGTTTCTCACCATAAACCCCATCCAAATAATATTCCACTCACAGGTAACGTTAGTCTCAGTGATAGTCTCCTCTGCTGGTCTGCTCCAGTCCTGATAGGACTGCACATCAGGTCCCACTCCAGGGTGCTTGACAATGTGTACAATATTTTTACATCTCTCAACAGAGCTCATCCATTTTAGAGAGCAATAAACAGGAGGTCCTGACTATTAATGGTCTTTAACAAGTCCATGGCATGCTTCATAAAAGCAGAGCTGTTAACACCAATATCCAGGCCAAATTCTGTTCTGGGTAATTGCATTGTGCCTGCCTAAATACCTACTCTAATTTTAGCTAGATACATTATTTACACACACTCCTTTCTCTCTTAAACTATTGTATAATATTGCTGTGAGCAGCAATTAAACAGATGCTGTATTCTATTGCAGAGGTAGCTGAATTTCAGTGATGAGTGAAAGGAATTGCCTTTAAGTTACCTACCTCACCAGGGTGTTGTAAAACCTTCACAGATGTAGTTATTTTTTTATTAATTATTATTATTATATGTCTTATTTCTGTATTAGGGCCCAAGAGTTCCAGTCAAGGTCAGGGCACCATTATGCTAAACACTATGCAAACATGAAGGAAGATACCTCTTACAGACAAGAACTGACAATTTAAAGAAAAAACCCAAACCAGATAAGTAAAATAGTTGTGAAGTGCTTTAAGATGAAAGTTTATTCATGCAAAGTGTTGTTACTATCTGTATCTATCATCTATCTGTATCTATTATCTATCATCTAAATAGGAAAATTTTTACTTATTTGCTCCTATTTTTTGAGAAACAACACCATCCAAAATAACACAAACTGTGGCAGATTTTAGAACAACTTTGCTTTAAAATGTGTGTGTCTCTCCCATTGTAAAATATGGCCATATAAATGTGTCATCTGTCAATTAGTCTCCTAAGTGAAAAATGTACTGGAACTTCTGATTAAAAGGGACAAAGATATCCCTCACTGGATTTGACAGCTTGAATATTGCTTAATAGTATCCTCCCTTCCTATGGTAGCAGAGTAGCTAATATGAAACCAAGGCACATTCTCTGCACTGGATATGCTGCTGTATAGTTTATCTTTGGTGAGATATTTCATCAGGGGCAGTAAGCCTACTATGCATTTCAAATGTGTAATATTTTAGGCTGGGGTGGCTAAATAGCTGCCAGATATTCTCCACTCCCATCTCCTGCATGAGTCTGATCCTGCATCTCTTCTGAACAGGTCTTTATCAAGTGCACTGCTGTATATATTGTATGCCTTACTCAACCAGTGTGCCAAAGAGGTGTATTTTTACAGTGAGATGGCAAACTCAAGTTGCTATCTCACTGTAAAATCCTAGTGGAGACAAGGCACAGATAGTTTTTTTTACCTCAGTGTAGGTAGGCAAGGCAATACTATATCCCTCATCTGAGGTAATATCTAGCTATACCCTGTCTACTAGGATTTTTTAGTTAGGTAGCAAACTCCAGTTCACTATCTTGCTCTAAAAACAATACATAGCCTTATGTCTACATTGTATTGCTGTAGAGTTTTAGGTGTAGATACTTACCAGAGTGACAGAAGGGGTTCTCCCTTCACTGTAGGTAATCCACTTCTGCTGTCTACTACAGCTTTACTACATCTCTTAATTTAATCTGCTCTGCCTTGTCTTGGGTGGACACCCCATCACTACTGTTCCCTCTACACTGTGCACATGTGAGTGCACACACAGATCCTAAACCCCATGCACACGGCAAAACATCACGTGCACAAAAATTTGCACAGAAAAATTTTTTTGTGCACACGAACTGTCAAAAATTAGAGGCAACATTGCCCATCACAGACTGCATGACAGCAGACCAAAGGTTCAGACAGGAAAAAATAAAATCAAGAGAGGACAGAAAATAAAGATTTGACTGGGAGAGAAAAGAAAGGGAGCAAAAAATGGTGTTAGGATTTTCTTCCTTTTGTTCAAAATCCAGAGGCACTGACACTGATGCTTGTACAGTCAATATTTTTAAATGTTGGTATAAATAATAAAAAAGATGCCTATTTATGGCTCTAGGTACAGAATTCCCATTGAATGTAATGGAACCATTTCACCTTACCTCCACTAATGTAAATATTACAGCATAAACCTAGCGGCATTAAAACAATCATTCAGACAGGCCCACTGCCAGCCAATCTCCTTTCAAAAAGTTCCTTTTCACCCCTTCATCATTCCAGGAAACACACCCTCAGCCTTCTTCAAGAACTGTATTGAAGAGGTATCTTTTGCAACATAACCAGAATGGCACCAGATTTGAGGTGTTTCAGATAGTGTCTAGGAGCAAGTTCCAGAGACCTCATAGAAACCTCCCTCTCTTTTTGAAGAAGGGAAAATCCAGAAGTTCTTCTGGCCACAGCTGCTGCTGAATGACCCAGAGAGAGAGAGAGAGAGAGAGAGATGGGGTGGGGTGTTTTTATCCAAAATTTGCTGAATTGTTGACAAAAACTTGGAAGGATGCAGGGGAGGAGAGTTTTCTGAAATGCTCATGATCTCCCCCTTCCTTCCATTTTTCAATTAGCTCTAATACTATCACCCGTACCTTTGTTTTCCTGCAACCACCCTATTACCACCTTGAGCCTAAGTTGAGGACTGGAGCCTGGATAATCTGTGTACCCATTTGATTTCTGAGATATGTTACAGTCCAGAATGCAGCTGGAACTGAAGGGGAGGTTTATTAATACAGGGATTTTAGAAAGTTCTTGAAATTCTCCAAAGCAATTTACCAATACCAGAAAATTCAGAGTGTGGGGTGGTTTTTTTGGTTTTGGTTTTGGGCTTTTGGGGGGGGGGGTTAGCCCAGCCAAATAGACGGTCATAAAAATGAACAAAAAAGATCATTTCCTTATCTTGCAATCATTGTCTTATGAGAAATAAACTATAATACTGGCACACCACTGGGGTCACATAGGAGGCTAACACCAGCTGGAGCAAAAAGCTTCTCTCTCCAATAAGATAAAAAAACAGCTACCTAAAAGATAGAGGTTGCTGACCTTTCAGATTGCAGACTGAGAAGAAATGACTCTTTAATACATAACCGCCTCACTGCTGCCAGAATGAACATGCATCTGGATTGGAGTTTTCTGATGAATGCTCCTTAAAGGGAGAGCATTTTAGGACATGCCAGGAAACACACCTGTGCTCCTCTCAGTAGTGCGTGAGGAAGTCAGTCTCACAGATCCGGACCGTTCCAGGTTCCTCAGTCACATCACCAATATCTATTATATTAAAAGGAATTCATTATGTTTCTAGCACATGACTGGAAATATATGGCAGCTCTCCAATGACTAGAATTATCCATAGAATTCAATGACTATTAAGCAATAGGGTACTTGACTTTTCTTCCAAACTACTGAGTTTTAGATTAGTGAGAATGTATCTACTTTATTATTTTCTATTAACATTATTTCATCAGCACAATTTAAAGCAATCTTTATCAGCTTCTAAAGTGAACAAGGAATATCACTGCTAAAACATTTTCTCATGTAAAGAAAAGCACTTCAGAGATATACAGATTAATATGTAAATGTGTAATACTTTAGGCTGGGAGTGGCTGAATAGCTGCCAGATATTCTCCGCTCCCATCCCCTGCATGAATCTGATCCTGCATCTCTTCTGAACAGGTCTTTATCAAGTGTATTGCTGTATATATGAGTTCAGTTACACTGATTTCTACCATCTGAAAAACTAGCCCATCAACTGTAAAATCTTATGCCATTGAAGGATTGCTTGTTAAAATGCACACAATTACAGCCAACTTGTTTTCTTTCTCAGAGTTCCCTAGTACTCACTTGCTATTTCAGTGATGTGTTCCTAATTACATCTGGATTTTTACCTTTTGTTAGTAACCATTTCATAGCAAAACCAAATTTCAAGTCTCAAATTTATTCATCATTTTAGAGGGGCTGGTGATTAATTATAGCTGGTGATTTGATTTCTTTCTGTGTCTTTGAGATCACCTTTGGAGTTGCATGCTTTGGAGCACCATTAATTATCTTACTCTACTTTTCTTCCTTTCCAGCAGTTGTTAAAACAAGCTTTGACCCCAGTCCTGAAAACAATTATGTATGTGCTTAATTTTAAACGTTAGTAACTTTAAGTATGTGAATAGTCTCCTTAATGAGATGTTCACATATATGTGTTAGCACTTTTGGGGCCATAGGTGTTACACTAAATTGTGTAATCTAACTTTAGAAAATGCTGTAAGAATAAACTTGACAACACAAAACAAAGAACTACCCAACATTCACATAGTGTACTTGTCCTCACCACTGATTGTTTCATTAGTATTCTTTTTTCCTGAATTTAAATAATCACCTTATTTATGCTGTACATAAGATCAAAAATGTTTAAAAATTGCTTGCAGTGCAACATCTTTTCCTTCAATGTCTTCTGCATTCGTTATATTATAGTCACTGCAAGCAATTCAGCTACAGCATTAGTGCTGCTATAAGAGAACTCTGCACTATTAACAGTCCCTTTACATGGTGTGACGGGGTGGGACTCACCACGCTAGCGCCTCCTGCTGGTCATCTTGCAGATCAGCTCCACAGATTGATATGCAGACTCAGTGGTGTCTTGCCCGCCATCACTTCCGTTCCTGGACCCGTGTCACTCCAAGGACCATGGCATCCTCTTCAGGACACATCCCTCCAGCTGTGCCACTTTCTGAGCCCACCCACCCCCCCAAACCCACTTCAGGAGACAATACAGCAGTCCAGCCACTTCCTGAGTGGTGAGTGGGGCAAGGAGACCCAGGTCCACCCACTACTATGGGTCCCGACCCAGGGATCCCATAGATGGCAGCCACATGCTGCATCCCATGCAACCTCTCAGTCTATTTCCCTAGGCCACTTCCCTGTATCTTCTTTGCCCTTACCTCCAGGCCTCAGCATATCATTCTTAGCAGTCAGCCAGAAGCTCACTTTCACTCCCTTGATCCTGCCCAGCACTGCTCTGTCTAGGGTGCTAGCTTTATTCCTCCTACAAGGCAAACAGTTGTCCCTCAAGCTCTAGCGAGCAACTAAACCTGCTCTGCCCTAAAGCTCTTGTTATATGGGCCAGCCCGGCTCGGATTGGCTGCTCCTCACGGCCCCTCTCCTATTGGCTGCTTTCTGTGCAGACTCCTTTGGACCCCACATAGGCCAGTGTGTGTGGATGATAATGATTGTATCGTCTTATTTATGCTGTACGTAAGATCAAAAATGTGGTACCATCACATGTGGTAATTATAAAATATTTTGACCAGTTTTCCTCTCTATGCTCATAATTTTTTTATTCTTTTTCAAAATGTCCTTCATAATAATTTTTTTTCTGAAATGCTCCAACTGTGCAGTACTCAAATTCTTAACACCCTCTTAATCTAGAGATGCCAATTTTGGTTGGACATATTCCTCAAGGTTTCATCATATGACATAATCTTTAATTAAAATTAATCTTCAATTCCTGGAGACTCCAGGGCAATCCTGGAGTGCTGGCACCCTTATCTTAACCTCCTGATGTAGGCCATTCATCCCAGGTAGATTTATACTCACCTGCATTTTACACCCGCCCCCTCCAGTTCTCTGTGCTCTCAGTAATTCCACTAGCATCATAGAATCATAGAAGATTAGGGTTGGAAGAGACCTCAGGAGCTCCTCTAGTCCAAACCCCTGCTCAGAGTAAAACCAATCCCAACTAAATCATTACAGTCAGAGTTTTGTCAAACTGAGCCTTGAACACCTCTAAAGATGGAGATTCTACCACCTCCCTAGGTAACTCATTCCAGTACTTCACTAACCTCCTAGTGAAATATTTTTCCTAATATTCAACCTAGGCCTCCACCACTGCAACTTGAGACCATTTCTCCTTGTTCTGTCATCCGCCACCACTGAGAACAGCTTAGCTCATCCTCTTTGGAACATCTCTTCAGGTAGTTGAAGGCTGCTATCAAATCCCCCCTCACTCGTCTCTTCTGAAGACTGAATAAGCCCAGTTCCCTCAGCCTCTCCTCATAAGTCATACGCCTCAGCTCCCTAATCATTTTCGTTGCCCTCCACTGGACTCTTTCCATTTTTCCACATTCTTTCTGTGGTGGGAGGCCCAAAGCTGAATGCAATACTCCAGATGTGGCCTCACCCCTGCTGAATAGAGGGGGAAAATCACTTCCCATGATCTGCTTCTCATCCACTGTAATTCCCATCTACTTTTTTATAGAACTGCCACTTAGCCAGTCGGTTCTCAGCCTGAAGCAGTGCATGGGATTTTTCTGTCCTAAGTGGAGGACACTGCATTTGTCCTCATCAGATTTCTTTTGGCCCAATCCTCCAATTTGTCTAGTGACTCTGAATCCTATCCCTACCCACCAGCTTATTTACCTTCCCATCCCAGCTTAGTGTCATCCACGAACTTGCTGAAGGTGCAATCCATCCCACCATCCAGATCATTAATGAAGATGTTAAACAAAACTGGCCCAAAGACAAACCCTCTGGGACGCTCCACTTGATACCGGCTGCCAACTAGACATAGAGCCATTGATCGCTACCTGCTGAGCCTGAAAATCTAGCCAACTTTCTATTCACCTTACAGTCCATTCATCCAATCCATACTTTTTTTTAAAAAAAACTTGCTGGCAAGACTATTATGGGATACCATACCAAATGCTTGGATAAAGTCAAGATATATCATCTCCACCACTTTCCGCATATCCACAGAGCCAGTTATCTCATCATAGAGGTCAATCAGACTGGTCAAGCATGACTTGCCCTTGGTGAATCCATGTTGACTGTTCCTGATCACCTTCCTCTCCTCCAAGTGCTTCAAAATGGATTCCTTGAGGAACTGCTCCATGATTTTCTGGGGACAGAGGTGAGGCTGACTAACTGGTTCTTCTTCTTCTTCTTCTTCCCTTTTTAAATATGGGCACTGTATTTGCCTTTTTCCAATCATCCAGGACCTCCCTGATCGCCATGAGTTTTCAAAAGATAATGGCCAATGGCTCTGCAATCACATCAGTCAACTCCCTCAGCACCCTCAAATGCATTAAATCTGGCCCCATGGACTTGTGCATATCAACCTTTTCTAAATAGTCATTAACCTGTTTTTTCACAACGAAGGGCTACTCACTTCCTCCCTATACTGTGCTATCCAGTACAGCAGTCTGTGAGCTGACCTTATCTGTGAAGGCCAAGGCAAAAAAAGCATTGAGTACTTCAGCTTTTTCCACATCATCTGTCACTATGTTGCCTCCCACATTCAGTAAGGGTCCCACACTTTCCCTGATCATCTTCTTGTTGCTAACATACCTGTAGAAATCCTTTTTGTTTCCCTTCATATCCCTTGCTAGCTGCAACTCCGATTGTGGTTTGCCATACCCCCGCATGCTTGCACAATAAGTGAGTTACACCATTATAAGGTCACTGAGTGGGCCATTAGAATTTTAAAGCACATTATAACTAACTTCATTGCAGATTAATAGTGGCATGTGGTACCTGAGTAGTAGTGAGGACAAATAGATCCTGATTCTGATCTCTTTTCGCAAGTGTAAATCAGCCATAAAGTTGCAAAGTGGAAGATTAGAATGTGGAACTAGAGAAACTCATCTAAGACAAATAATCAGCAAGTCAGTGATTAGGAGACATATAAATACATAAGAACACATCTGATTGGGTGATCTACTAATACTGAACCTAAGCCTTCTAGATATGAAAACATGGCTCCATTCCTTAAACTAAAGGACCAACTCTGTTCCATCTGTTATCGCTATACATGGCCCAGTAACCAGAGAGACCCAAAGACCCATACTGTTAGTATGACATATAGTGTGCAATCTGCCATGCTTGGGCTAGTCAATTTTTAAATATTTTAAGACACCTAGTTTCCATAATTGCCTGTAGAAGACACTCTATAATCTAATAGGTTTCACCATTTGTCTTAGTATTAATTCTAAATTTCCTTTTAAACTGTTTCATCCTAATATTCCAATTTATACTGCCCCTATTTGTACTGACATAAACAGTAACATTGATCATATTGTTATAGGCTAAAAGAGTTTAAAGGACCATAGATCATCTAATCTTACCTCATGTATAACAAACGCCAGAGAATGTCATCCATTAACCCTTCTATTGAGCCCAGTAACTTGTGTATCACTAATGCAGAGCCTCTAGAAAGACATCCAGTTTTTTAAAGATGTCCAGGGGACATGGTGTATTCTCCATCTCTTGTAGTTTGTTCCAATAGTTAATCACCTTTGCTGTTTAAATAAGCACCAATAAGGTTTAACAGTTGGCTTTAACTTCCAATGGCTGGCTTTTGTTTTGCTTTTCTTCACTACATTAAAAGAGCCCATTAGTACCCACTACTCCCTGTGAGTTAGTCAGACACCATAATCAAGTCACCTTTTGACCTTCTTTATATGAACCGAAGAGATTGAGCTTTTAAATCTCTCGTTACATTGGTCTACAATTTTTTAGAAGTCGTCTGCTTCAGAGATAAAATGTGATATTTATTATGTATTTTGATGTGCTGAATTCAAATATGACAATTAAAACAACTGATTGGCTACTGTTTCTAAGATATTTAAGTTTTTACAGTTTATGTCTATGTATATTGTGTAGATATAGATATTGTGTACGAGGCATCTCTGCTCACTTTGGCTAAACAGAAATGTGTCCCTTTGCAAAATCAAACACTGACAAATAAGAGAGCACAACGCTGTATGATTTCTAGAGCTGATATAGGGCAATTTGTTCAGCAGAGTGATGTAAGCTTCGTTATGATTGCATCATCCATGACTTCTAGGAATAACGTGATGCAATTCATATCATGTATGATGCAATACCAGCTTCAGATTGCATCATTCATTGTTTTGCCTAAAAAGCAAGTACTGTTCAAACCCAATCATAGATTTATTCATAGATCCATTCAAAGATGTATTTTAGTCATTTCTGCTTTAAATTGAGATCCCTTTCCTTTATAACTCACTTATCCTCCGCCATTCCCATGTCAAGGGTTGTATATACTGACCCAATAGCATATCTTGAAAACTAGAGCCAATCAACAATTTTAAGCATCATTTTCGTTCTCAGTGACCCAGAATTAGTAAAGTTTGACTACATTTATTTCAGAAGCATTTTGGCTGTAGAGCAGTATAAGGCACTTTCCCAGCCTTAAATCGTTTTAGTAGCTCTTTTCTGCACGCACTCCAATTTTTCAACATTTATTTTAAAATGTGGTCACCAGAACTGGACTGGACAGAACAGAATCACTATCACCCTCTCCAATACAGAGGTAAAATCACTGCCTTATTCCTATATCCCTCCTATTCCTTATAGATAGTGTGACGGAGTCAGACCAGAAGGATATAGGAGAGTGCTGGAAGGCAGGTATATTAGTCTCAGGATGTGCAGGTCCTTGTTCCCTGGATAGCCAAACAAAGGCTACTCCAGGCCAATCAAGACACCTGGGGTCAATTAAGAACCTTCTAGAAAGGAGTAGAAACAGCTAGCCTAATTGGCTTCAGGTGTCCCAATCAGGGACTGGCTGAAACCAGATAAAAACCTCCCAGTTAGTCAGGTGGGTTTGGTTGCAGGAGCTGTGGAAGGAAGTTATGCTGTTGGTGAGACTGAGTGTAGGACAACATATCATACTGAAGGAAGGAGGCCCTGAGGTAAGGGTGAAGTGGAGTTTGAAGAAGCAGGGACTGCTGTGGGGAAGTAGCCCAGGGAATTGTATTGTGTTTTGTGCCTAAAAGGTCAGCCATCTTAGCTGATACTATTAGGGTCCCTGGGCTGGAGTCCGGAGTAGAGGGCGGGCCCGGGCTCCCCCCTTTTTCCATCTTCCATACTGGCCTGTGATGAAGGCAACTCACTAGGTGGTGACTCTTGCCAATTATACTGAGAAAGGGAGGTCACTCTGGAGCCTAGATGAGTTTCTGAGGCTCCTAAATCTGCCAGGAAGCGCAGGACCCACAAGTACAGACTTGGAGCTTTGTCACAATAGCTAGATCTTTCTTTTCTTACCCTCCTTGGACACCATTTTACCAAGGTACTATGCACACATCTATCCTCCAATGTGCACACATCGCTAACTTCCTCCAGCCCTTTAATAATTGTTTTTGTTTTTCTCAGAATTCACTCTAATTAATCCCTTTCTTGGAGTGAGACCCTAGAATTTTACCCAGTATTCTGGGCACCATCTCACTTGACTACAAGCTTTAGCTATCTACATTTCTGCAACTTCAGAAAGCTCTGCTGACTGCAAATCTTTTTGTAAAACTGATATCATTTAGTTCTGACTTACTCCTGCAAATTGCACCACTTCAGTGAAGACACTGACAGTGAGTTTTGGCCTGCATAAGGAGGATGGGATCTGCCCCCCTCCAAAAGCAAAATGGCGTCACAATAGTCTCAGCTTCCACTGACTTCAATTTTGGTTGTGAGTACTGAGCATACCTGAAGATCTGCCCTTAGTTGAGGGCTAATGCAGAACACAAAGAGGAGTTTGGCTTATGGTTACAAACATACCGCAAGCTCTTCAGGAGAGGGACTGTAATTTTGTTATGCATTAACTAGCACCTAATTCATGACTAGTGCCCTAGATGCTATCACAATACAAATAGTTATTAATGAATAACCATAATAGCAAGCGATTCATATAATTTGGAGGGTGATAAATATTCCACTATTTTCCCACTGGTGGATGGGATAGTACAAATATTAAAAGGCAAAAAAAATTAAAGATGCAAAAGAACACAATGCAAAATAGTTGGGAAAGATTAAACTAATCATTAATAAGAAATGACTTATGCAGTTCATTGTAAAGTCGTATTAGATACCAGGGCTAAGAAATAGCGACATGTGAAACTTGCAGCTTTTGCTTTTGCCAAATGTTCATACTGAAACTAAAAAGTCACAAAAGACTGTAGCTATAATGGAAACGTCACCATAGCAATCCAGCTGTGGAAGCTCACTAAGCTGTACATTTTTCAGACAACCAACATCCATTTAGATGACAGTGTTTTAATCACCAGATGTTGAAATATATTTATGGCAATTTTCATAGTAGTCACAACACAGTGAAGCATTAAAAGCAAATGCATGTCTTCTGCCTGTGGCTTGATGGGCATTCATGTGTAAAAGGCAAGTCACACCATGTATAACTCAGGTCAGATTTCCGGATTATAATGTACAGTTCTGCATCCTACGAACCTTCTCGTCTCAATATTAGCAGATCTTATGACAAAATAACCTTTCCATATTTTCCTCATTGTCATTACCTGTGTCACTTGGCTCGGCATACTAAATTAGCTAATGATGACGTGTAAAGGTGAAAGGTGAGTGCTTATTCTCATGAAAGTCACTAGTTTGTCAACAGTAGTAAACAAATAGGTCCTCTAGTCGATTACATTGGCCACAGAATCACTGAAAGCATGCTTATAATAAATACCTATGTGAAGATGTCTGAAATACTTGTGTGATGCTGAGCCAGTGAGGGTTAAGCAACCAGGAAGCTGATTGAACTAAAAGTAATATTTAAGGACATAGAAAAGTAATGAAATGGTAAACAGGGCCATTCCTTGTAGATAGTTAGCAAAGCCATGTTAAATAGACTAGAGGTTGAACAATGTGATCTAATTAGCTTGTAGATGCTAAAATTTCAATTCCTGACTATAATGTTCCATTACTATATATCATTGTTTCAGAGATCAAAAGGGAATATTAACATTTAGATGAAACTTGTGATGTAGTAAAATCATTGCCTTTATTTCTCTTTGAAGTTTGTAGTAAACTACCTATGAACAGTGGCCAAAGCCAAGTGCTTCAGAGGGAATGAACAGAACAGGGCAATTATCGAGTGAACCATCCCCTGTTGTCCATTCCCAGCTTCTGGCAATCAAAGCTTAGGGACACTCAGAGCATGGGGTTAAATCCCTGGTCATCTTGGCTAATAGCCTTTGATGGCCCTATCTTCCTAAACTTATCTATATCTTTTTTGGACCTTGTTATAATTTTGGTCTTCACAGCATCCCCTGGCAATGAGTTCCACACTTTGACTGTGCTGTATGAAGAAGTATTTCCTTTTGTTTTAAGCCTAATGCCTATTAATTTAATTGGGTGTCCCTTGGTTCTTGTGCTGTGATGAGGTAAATAAATAGCACTTCCTTATTCACTTTCTCCACACCATTCATGATTTTATGGACCTCTATCATATCCCCCCTTAATCATCTCTTTTGCAAGCTGAAAAGTTCCAGTCTTTTTAGTCTTTCCTCATATGAAAGCTTTTCCATAACCTTAATCATTGTTGTTGCCTTTCTCTGTACCTTTTCCCATTTTAATAGATCTTTTTTGAGATTGGGGCAACCAGAACTGCACACAGTATTCAAAGTGCGGGTGTACCTTGGATTTATGGAGTGGCATTATGATATTTAATCTCCTATTATATCCCTTTCTGAATGGTTTCTAACATTCAGATAGTTTTTTGACTCCCACTGCACATTGAGTGGATGTTTTCAGAGAGCTATCTACAATAACTCCAAGATCTCTTTCTTGAGTGGTAACAGCTCTCATCATTTTGTATGTATAGTTTGGATTGTGTTTTCCAGTCTGCATTGTTTTGCATTTATCAACATTGAATTTCATCTGCCATTTTGTAGCCCAGTCACCAGGTTCTGTGAGATCCTTTTGTAACTCTTTGCAGTCTGCTGTGGACTTAACTATCCTGAGTAATTATGTATTGTCTGCAAATTTTTCCACCTCATCATTTATCCCATTTTCCAGATCACTTATGAATATGTTGAACAGAATTGGTCCCAGCACATTCCTCTGTAGGAACACCAATATTTACTTCTCTCCATTCCGAAAACTGACCATTTATTCCTATCCTTTGATTCCTATCTTTTAATCAGCCACTAATCCATGAGAGGACCTTCCTATATCAGTTTACTTTGATTAAGAGCCTTTGGTGAGGGAACTGAAAATCCAAGTACACTATATCCACTAGGTAACCCTTGTCCATATGTTTAGTGACCCACTCACCTAATTTTAATAGATTGGTGAGGCATGATTTCCCTTTACAAAAGTCATGCTGACTCATCCCCAGCAAATCACGTTCAGCTACATATCTGATAATTCTGTTCTCTACTATAGTTTCAACCAATTAGCCTGATACAGAAGTTAGACTTACTGGACTGTAATTGCCAGCATTGCCTCTGGAGCCTGTTTTAAAAATTAGTGTCACATTATCTATCTGCCAGCTATCTGGTACAGAAGGAATAGGTTACTATCACAGTTAGTAGTTCTGCAAATTTCACATCTGAGCTTTTTCAGAACTCTTGGATGAATATCATTTGATCCTGGTGACTTTTTACTGTTTAATTTATCAATTTGTTCCAAAAGCTCCTTTACTGACCCCTCAAATCCAGGACAGTCCCTCAGATTTATTACTTAAAAAGAATGGCTCAGATGTGAAAATCTCCCTCACATCCTCTGCAGTGAAGGCAGATGCAAATAGTTCGTTTAGCTTCTCTGCAATGGCCTTATCTACCTTGATTGCTCCTGTAGCACCTCCTATTGAAACTCCTATTGAAAGTCAATAGATGCCTAACTCACATCTGCTTCTTTGAAAATCCCAAATTAAAATACATTAAGAACATAAATCCCTAAATAATATAATAATATAAAAGGGAAACAAATCAAGCAGGCACTCTGACAGAAACAAAATGGGGTGGGGAAGAGATGGGATGGGGAAAAGTAATCAATGTGGGCCCAGAGAAGAGCTCTGCGTGGCTCAATAGCTTTTCTCTCTCATCAACAGAAGTTGGTCCAGTGATCTCTGTGAGAGCACTACCACTACCGACCTTCAGCATTTATTATCGGCATTACAGTAGCAGATTGAGGTCTTGGCTAACACAGGGACACACTGTGGTAGGCAAAAATCTAGTGGAAGACAGTCCCTGCCCTGATGAGCTTACAAGGTAGACAGGGATACAACATACCAGCAGAAGACTGGAAATTGAAAGAGAGCGACTAGGTTGCTTGCCCAAGGTCATACAAAGAACCTGTGAAAGAAAAAGAAATTGAACCTAGTCTCGTGATTGTGGCACTGAGAGATCTGTTTTCCTCTGCTAAGTTCTTTATCTAGTTTTGAACCATGTTATACATCCACAATGTGCAGATCAAGCTCCCATTCTCAGAGCATGTTGAGGGTATAGAAGTCTATGAAGAAGAGGCGGGGCGGGGGGAGTAGTCAGCCATTTGGGTCTTTTTCATTAATCTGCTCCTAGTTAATAGTGAAGGAGCTTCATCTTCATTTCTCACTAATATTCGCTGACATTAAGTTGGAAGCCTTAAACATAAGAATTTTTCTGTGCTATTCTAAGTTGCTTTGGCTACTGTCTTTGCAAGTGAGTTTCAGCCACACAGACAATGAAGGATAGGCCCCTCTGATTCTTTATTTTTATGTGAAGGCTCCCTGTCACTATGACAAATGTGCTGTCCTGCAGTGCACATGGCAACCTTGTCAAACAGCGTTTCCTTTAGATTCACTATAGTAAGGGCTTTTTCAAAAGGGCAGAATGTGCCACTTATTGATGGACAGTGGTCATGATCTGGAAATCTAGCCACCTTTGACAGGACATTCCTTGCGGTAAGTGTGTCATCCTTCTGATTGATTCAGCAATGGGCTGTATTATCTGATAGACAAATTGGCTGTGTGCCACCTTACTTATAGCAACTGCCCCGTACATCACGTAGCTTCCTTTATTATCTAGTGGAGTGACAAGTGGATATGACAATAAAAAGATAATAGAAGTTACAACATGCAGTTAGGTGCCATTCCCTAACTTACTCCTGTCTTGCTTCTGTGACTCATTTTTCCTCACTCTGACCTTAAAACAGATTTTCCCATGCATGTAGTTCGGGGGTTGGCAACCTTTCAGAAGTAGTGTGCTGAGTCTTCATTTATTCTCTGTAATTTAAGGTTTCGTGTGCCAGTAATATATTTTAATGTTTTTAGAAGGTCTCTTTCTATAAGTCTATAACATATAACTAAACTATTGTTGTATATAGAGTAAATACAGTTTTTTAAATGTTTAAGAAGCTTTATTTAAAATTAAATTAAAATGCAGAGCCCCCTGGACCGGTGGCCAGGACCCGGGCAGTGTGAGTGCCACTGAAAATCAGCTCACGTGCTGCCTTTGGTACAAACAGATAGTACAGTTATTGTCTATGCTTAAAATATTGCAGGCCTGCTAAAGCAAACAACTTCAGTGGTGCATAGGCCTTGTGCTGACTCTCTGCAAAGTGATGAATTTCATTCATACACATTTTTTTAGGCCTTTCTTCAATACTCCCATTGCTGTTCAATAGATTTATTACATTTATCAGAACAAAAACATAAAATTGAAATAAAAGAAAAAAAACACCATTAAGGTAAGACAAGAATCAATAACTCAATGATGTACAATATCCCAATGGAACATAAGAAAGAGTATCAGTCCTATATTCAAGATTCTTATTAAGTGAGATGCTCAGCTGTAGAATTACAAATGCTGATGAACAGGTCCAAGTTCTGCTGTAGAGCAAAATAGTTCTCCAAATTGTAAGTTGGGAACATATCGTGGATCCAGTAGTCAATATGAAGTTGCATGGCCTCTTTCCACGTCACCACTAACAACCATCTCTCTGAATCCCTCCACTGGCTCCCACATCAGATGTAAATTTCATGTCCACACCTTCAAGGGCTGAAGAACTTCATTCTAGCCAGTATATCTGTGATAGGGAATTACCCACGTCTATTTACCGAATAACCTGTAGCCCCTTTTAAAGAACGTGCAGGCTCATATCCCAGAGTAACACACTGAAGTCATAGGTTGTGTGGTTTACACAAAATGGACTATTTTGGGACATTTTAAATTAACTGTAAATGTCTGGATTTTTGACAAATTTAATTTTGTTTTCACACCAATAAGTGCTTTGGTATTGTCCACGTGCCCATGTTGTCCTCAGAAGCACATGCAGAGATATCAGACTCAACATATGCTGCATCAGTGGGAAGGATTTTGACAATCCTTGGCTCTATTCTCTATGTGTTCTTTCCTCACTTTCAGGAGTGCTCTTCTGACTTAGATTTAATGTGTCTTCTAACATTTTCACAGCACCCCCTTTCTTTCTCACAGCAACAACAACAAAGTCTTTCACTGCTAACCTTCAGCAGTTGGGGATATAACATGAACAGAAGAACTCTAGAGAAACTAGGAATTTTTTAGTCCATTTTAACAAACTGAACTTCGAGTATCCATTTTTTTAACTTGCTGGGGACTTCCTGTCACAACAGTAGCCTTTAGTGAGGGTGTAGGTAACAACATTCCGATTAAGACTGAGTGATGCAGCCAGCTGTATTTTGTAACTTCCTCTCTAAGCTGGCTGTGCATTTTGCACTACAATTCCAAGAACCATAAAGCAGTCTTCAGATGGAAAAATAAGTTGTTTTATGACACACTTGGTGAAACTAACTCAGCTGGAAATGTATTTTTCTGCAGGTACTGAAAACAGCAAATGCACATTTCTTCACTTTTCCCACTGATATGAAATGTTTCACACAGTTCTTTGGGAGACTACAAGTATTTACAGATGCTAGCGGCATGTAATGCTCCTTAACACTAGGCTCAGGTTTGGACTAGAAATATTTGGATCTGGCTTGAGCACTAAAATCATGGTCTTTTATGATGGCTTCATGTCATCCTTTCTGATGTTCTCTAGTGCTCCCTTGATTTGATTCCCCCTTTTCATATACTTCCTAATCCTTCCTTTTCCTCTTTAGAACCACCGAAGAAGTCACATTTATTGTGACCAAACTGTTTCCAAAAGAGAGACAGGTAAATGCTAGAAATATTATTAATTATATTTCACGGCATGAGAGGCAAGGCTGATGCTTCCATGTCTGCAATAGTTTCTATTATTCTTTATTTTATGTGAATCACAAAAGCCTCACCAGAGTATCAATTTTCATCAGTACTCGTCTGTAGGATCACGATAGAAGACAATTGAAAACAAATGACGTTTCCCTTCCATATGTTAATATTAAACATATTTATTTATTCACTTTCCTAACTTGCTAATACTGTGCAGCCCATATAGTAATAGCCAGAGAGTAGATGTCTTATCTGGTTACAGCAGCAGTACTGGAAATATCTCTGGTATTCTTATATTTTTAAGAGCGTGACAGCAGTAAGGACTGAAATAACAAAAAGGAAATTGGCCACAGTTAACTTTAATGCAGTAAGACAAGAAAGAGCAGCAGGTGAATATTACAAGAGAAGAAGAAAACTAGAAAGTTTTTATTTGATAACCCATGCAGCTCTGTCTGAGTCCTGAGAACTCAATTTAGAAAGAAAACTAAAGAATAGCTTAACAGCACACCTGCTAAAAAACTTTCCAGTTGGAACATTTTTTAGCTGTAAAATGGCCAGTTTTCCAAAACTAAAACCTTTCAGCAGCAACAACAACATCAAAAGGTTTTGGTTTACAAAAGTCAAAACTCAGCTTTTTCTGGTTTAGGTTGTTTACTCTCCTACTTCCCCCCCCTCCTTTTTAAATATTTTGCCACTGAAAAGAGACAAAAGGGGGAAGATCTCTAAAAACCAAGAAAATGAAAACTAGGGGAAAACACAGATTTTAATAAAAAAGAAATGGAAAACTAAAGAAAAAATTGCAGCACTTATTTACCATTTGCCAACTAGCTTTAATGAATGGCACCAGAGTAGATCTCCCTTTCGCTGAAGGATTCTAAATTATTCCAGAAAGTGGAAATTGTGGGAGGAGGGATGTTTGTGGATTTCTGAGATAACTTCTGACCAGACCAAAAAAGGAAGCAAGAAGATAACAATGTATGTGATCAGAGTTAAGGCAAGAGCAGCCCAAAAAGCCCAGCTGACCACCAGCCATGTAATCCTGGCTGGGAACAAAGACTAGCAAAGTAAGAGACTAGACATCGATGATTTCTCATATGTACATAGCCATCAACACGTACCTACAATCTATATCGGGGTGGGCAAACTTTCTGGCTTGAGGGCCACACTGGGGTTCAAAATTCTGCGGAGGGCCGGGGTAGGGAAGGCTGTGACTCCCCAAACAGCCTGGCCCTGCCCACTATCTAATCCCCACCCACTTCCTGCCCCTCAGAACCCCCGACCCATCCAACCCCCCCACACTCCTTGTCTCCTGATCGCCCTCTCCAGAGACCCCCCACTCTAACTGCCCCCCAGGACCCCACCTCCGTCTAAGCCCCCCGCTCTTTGGCCCCTGACTGCCCCTTCCCCAGACCCCCCCCACCATAACCATTCCCTCGGCACTCCATCCCTTATCTAAGCCCCCCGCTCCTTGTCCCCTGACTGCCCCCTCAGAGATCCCTCACCCTCAAATCACCCCCCATAACTCCATCCCCTATCCAACCCCCCTGCTTTCTGTCTCTGACTGTCCCGATCCCTAGCCACATCCCAGCCCCCTGACAGGTCCCCTGGGACTCCCATGCCCTATCCAAGGCACCCGTTTCCCAGCCCCTGACTGCCCTCCGAGAACCTCTGCCCCTTATCCAGCCCCCCTAGTCCCCTCCCTGGCCCCCTTACTACACCACTGCTCAGAACAGTGTATCTGGCCCGCAGCCAAACACGCTGCCATGCTGATCTGCCGGAGCGCGCAATGTGTCTGGCCTAGAGCCACATACACTGTTGCATAACCCCACCTCCCAGAGCGCTGAGGCTGCAGGGGAAGGGGACAGTGGGGGGAGGGGCTGGAGCAGCCTTCCCAGGTGGAGCTCAGGGGCCGGTTAGGAGGAGCTCGCGGGCCGTGGTTTGCCCACCCCGGCACTTGGTCAGTCTCCTCGGTCCCCCTCTTGAATATGGCTTTTCCGCTGAACTAGGAAATCTCTCACTCCTGAAGAGAGCTTCCTTCTTCCCCAGCTGGTCCCACAGTCAAAAGAACCCCTCTGCTACAAAAACATTCCCCATTGTTCCTTGCTCCTGTCCAAGCTTCCATTTTAGTGCTGTCAGACCCTCTGAGTTTTTAAGCCCTAGCACTGATTTCTTTCTTGGTCTCCCCTTTGCGGGGTGGGAGGTTGGACTGCTCCAAAACCTGCTCGCTGTAGACAAAAGTAGCCCAGCTGGTTTTCCCACGCTTCAGCCAATCCATCTCCCTAAAATGCTCCCATCTGAACAAGGCCGGCTCTACCTTTTTTGCCTCCCCAAGCGGAGAAGGGGGAAAAAAAAGCTGCCACCGGTGTGCCGCCAAAGGAGCTGCCTCGGGTGTGCCGCCAAAAGCCGCCTGAGTGCCACCCTCATGGCACCCGGAATGCTGCCCCCTGCCGTTTGCCACCCTGGCACCTGCTTGCTAGGCTGGTGCCTGGAGCCAGCCCTGCATCTGAATAAAATCCATTCATGTTAATAACTCTCCACTGTTCCCCATTTGGGAGGGACATGACACAACCCCTGTTAGCAAATGGCTGATTCCATACCCACTGAGCCAGTCATTGATCCAGCAATTTCATAAATTCCACCCGAATTCACAAGTCATACATAGACCATATTCCCCAAATCATCAGAGTACTTAGTTTTATTTTCATAGTTGTGTTTAAGCATGATTTCAGTCCATCACTCAAGCTTCACTTGATTTTATTGTGAAAGGTGCTATTGCATCTGATAAAACCTATGATACATACTTCAGGTCATTATTTTGGCATGCCATGTAATTAAGCTGGTCACGAATGATGCATTAGTTATGTAACCCTTCTGCCCATCAGAGTTGGCAGCAACAAGGGCCGGGTTC
>ML677342.1:34803704-34854203 GCA_007922305.1 Dermatemys mawii | reverse complement strand
AAATCAGGGTAACATCACTTTATATTTCCTGCCCCAATAACATAGAAACTGGGGCTCCCACATCAGCCGAAGTGGCCATGTGGGCTGCTGTGAGCTCAGGCTAGGCGTGGTGGGTGTGCAAATCGATCAGCCCCAAAGTTATTTTCCACCGCTCACTGCAATTCCCATAATTCACCACCAGATGTCAGAATAGATCTCATTCCTGACACTGCTTACAGTTATATTTTGTCTCTTACCTGTTGAGCTGGTAGTAGTAAAAATAGAACTTGGTTCACTACTTACAGAATCCAGTCCTTGATTTTAAGATTTTGTCAGTTGTAGTGCAAGCAACCTTTAGCCCCACACCCAGCCACTTTCTCAATGCTTTCCCTTGTGAATAAAGTCTCCCTGAAGATCTACACAGCACTTATAAAGGGCAGGAAAAAGGCTGGCGAGAGATCATCAATAATACACTAAAACTATCTGCACAATGTTTAGCAACAGTAAATGAGATCTTGAGATCTATGCATAGAGACACATATTATAAATTGGAAGCCGCTTTGCTGACACTGTTTAAGCTACTAGCAAGACGAAAAATAGATTAGAATTGTAGTTCACAGTTTTGGTCAAGGACTTTGCTGAACTTGAAAAGGTCGGTGGAAGACAATCAAATGGACTCAGCAAGAAAGATTAGGCAGATCAGATCTCAAAAGGAAATTAAGAGGGGAAATTTCAAAGGTTTTCAAGATCCTAAAAGGATAGGACAGATTCATGCAAATCACCTGCATATTATAGTTACCAGTTAAAAAGCAAGAGCATAAATTGACTACACTAAGGCCATTTGATGTATGGAACTAGTTGCCAACTCATCAGTACAAGCTATTGAAATTAATCCACATAGGAAGATAAGTCATTATTTGGGGGAAAGGCTAGATGGTGATGGAGTTATACAATGAGATATAGATTGACTAATACAAGTACATATACAATCAAAGTTGGACGGACTTCATTGTCCTTTTCTGGCATTTCAAGTTTGAGTGGAGAGAGGGACATTCACAAAGAAACATTACTATTAAAATCCATCACTTCATACAAACATAGCAAATCAGAAGTTGAGATGGTGCCAGAAGCAGCCTGAAATTCCATATCTCCATTTAACATAATGTTAAACATTGAATAAGCAACATTTTTGTGAGATATTTACCTTAGAAATGCATAGGAGAAACTGAGGCACTTACACAGTATCCAGGGAGAACATTAAAAACATTCCCACTTTGTCACAAGGAGAAACTGGTAACACAAGTCAGGTGTTTTTATGGTGCAATCTTGTTTATTTACAAAGATATCCTGTTTCCATGAACACAATGGAAACAAACAACAGCAGGTAGTTTCCTTCTTCAGAAACCGCTTGGGTGCCTGTTCAGTGAATTCTGAGCCAAGAAGATCAGTCTCTCTGCATCCTTTTAGCCTGGCAAAGCAGTTGTGAGCAGACATATTTCTCCCTCTGCCACTGATACCTTGTAAATTCAAACTCTGAGCCAACCACATTTTCAATCAGGGAACTCTGTGTTAATCTACATGGGTTAGCTCTGCTTGGGCCTTGGGCAGTAGCTGCATTGCTTCCATTTATCTCACTACCTAAAGCAGTCTAATTGCTCCTCCCATTGAGTCTGAAAGAGTGTCCATTGACTTTAACAAGGTCTGTGACTGTCTGTGGATCAAGACTCCCACTATGGCAGCATAAGCACGTGCATGCATAAGAAATCAGAGGTAGGATACGGGAGGAGCTTAATGATGGGACATACTTGAAGCACAGGAAAATGTAATTTCCAAAGGCTAAAAGCACTGCTGCGATTCCTTTGAAGGTCTATTTCAAACTGCTGTCACAGAAAAAAGAGTAGACTTAGCTTCAGAATTTATTATGCCTGTAGAATCAGGCTGAAAGGTGAGGCTGCTATATACTGATTGCATTAGCAATTCTGTATGATGGTATGAAAGAGATCCATCCAGGTCCAACTTCTCCCTGGAAAGCAAATGAGCCCAGTTCCTCACCCATTGTACCCTTTATCCACATCTTGATGAGAGGTGTATGAAATATTTGTAATGAGATGCAACACCCAATCAAAATTCATCTTTTTTTTTTAACCTCTCTCTAAGTCCTCAAAATGTGATTATTTCCACAGGCAGCTTTACTGAGGTATGCACAATATTTTTTAGAGAAATATTACAATTTTCCCCAGTGAAACGGAACCCTGTTTTCAAGGGAAAACAGGCTCACTTTCAAGGGGGAAATTTACATTTTTACCACATTCTTTTGATGTAAAAATAGCCAGATGGCTTGACATTTTTGCATAAAGAGAAATGTCAAGGATATGAAATCATTCACGATTGTGAAAATGTCGACATAAAATTTTACTAGATAAAATTGGGTAAATTTTACTCAGGTCTACAGTGAGCCCGATCCAACTCACAGCCTCCCTCACTGTTGTGTATGTTATTAGCAAGAGCAGAACCAGGAGCAGGAGGGAAAGACTTTTTTAGTAAGTGTACTAGGAAATGAAATAAGTGAGAGACAGCTTGCTTGTTAGCTTGCCCTTAGAGTAGCACTCAGCTCCGGTGAAGCTATTGATGTTGAACGCTCTTTTCTAAATTGTTGCTCTGGCATGTGTATGAAGAAGATCCTTCTTAAAAATAATTGCAAATATCTTTTTGCTTGCTTGTACTTATCCATATCAAATATTCCTTGCTCAGAGCTCAACCGGCAATAGGCATATTGAGAGACAGAGTGGGTGAGGTAATATTTAGATCAACTTCTGTTGGTGAGAGAGACAAGCTTTCAAAGTCTTCTTTAGCTCTGTGCAAGCTCGAAAGCTTGTCTCTCTCATCAACAGAACGTGGTCAGATAAAAGATATCACCTCATCCACCTTATCCCTCTAATATCTTGGGACAGCCACACCTACAACAACACGGCATACAATGAGGCACATAGGAAGATAATAGTAAAAAACATCTCTCTCTTACAGCAGATGGCCCCAGGGCTAGGATGAGAGGTCTTTCTTCTTTCATTCCTCCTCCAGAGGATTAATTTGAGTGGGGCTGCTCCCACCCAGGTTTTTGCTGAAAAATGGTTTTGATAATCTATAAAAGGTCTTTTGGGGTGGAGCATACTAAAGGAAGCCACCTCTTCCCACAGTTCCTCATGTGAGAATATATGACAGACTCTGGGAAGCGCCTACACCATCTTATTTCTTCTACAAGAGGCCAAGCGAAAGGTTTGGGTTGCACAAAGCTACATTTTCCCTGATTTCCTTCTATACACAGATGGGAAATACTGGCCCAGAAGTGGCCATCCACACTTGCTGCTTCTTCACATAGCACAGTGGAAAAGCAGGACAAAAGAGCTTTATGAGCTGAAGAGGATGTGAGGGCTTCTCTCTACTTGAAACATTGCAGTGGCACATCTGCAGCTGCATGGCTGTAGCACTTTACAGTGGGATTCTCCTATAAGGGTAAGTAATCTACTTTGCCGAAAGGCTGTGACTAGGTTGGCGGAAGAATTCTTCCATCGACCTACCTGTCTATGCCAGAGGTTAGGTCGGCTTAACTACTTCGCTCAGTGGTGTGGGTTTTTCACACACCAAGCAACGTAGTTGAGTCAACCTAACTTTTTAGTGTAGATGAGGCCTTAGAAATGATTCTGGTTGGAGAAGACTTTGATTTATTTGAGCGGAGGCTGGGATTGGACTATAGCGGGCTGCATCCGTTTCACTTCATTAGCTGTGAGAAGATGGGCTGGCTGTGGGGCAGAGCTCTGGTACAATGAGGCAAGTCCCATGTCTTACAGAGAGGAAATCATGTGGGAAATCTGTCATGGGGAGAGCCCAACAGTCCTGCGTCTCCTGGCAGGGGGAAGATATGCCTTTTAGCAGGTTTCTTACAGCATGCACAGTGGGAGGGCCAGTCATGGATGGGGTTGCTCGGATATATTTTAAGGGAGCAGGAAGAGGATGTGTTTTTTCTGTGGAAGCAAGAATTGTCCCTAAGATGAAAGGTGTCTCATAACAGTTTAGCTGGCTATAGTGGGGAGGCAAGCAGGATGTGAGGGGAAAATGAAGTTAGCCACCAGAATTCCCCCCATTTACACACCTCAAAACCTCTAGTGGTTCACAGCCCCTCCTATGTACCTGGCTATTTTAGACACCACATCTATCTGGGCTCATTCTTTTTTCAACAGAATTAGCTATTTGTTTTTTATAAGAGTACATGTAATGACTTAATTAAAGCCGCTGATATTTTGATGCCACCTTTCATACCTCTCCCAGATTGTCACATTCCTCCCCTTCCTATCAGACAGCTGAACAACAGCTATCAGCATTTTATTTATTTATTCTTCTGGGCAGCATTTTTCTGTAATCAAGTATTACATTTTAAGAAGCTGATTTTCTGAAGCATGAAATGGATATATAAATACAAATCCATGACCTGTAACATCCAATTTCAAAATCTTTTATAGTGCAACAACCATCTAACAGGAAACCAAATATTCTCATTTCTTGCAAAGTTAAATGTAAATATTCAAAAGTATTAATCATGCAGGATGAACTTTAAAATCTTATATTTATTTTCAGTGTCTTGTTTTTATAAAAACTAAATCTAAAAGGTGATTTTTTAAAAAATCTTTGGAAATTGTATCAAATTGCCTTTTCTCACCTTTCTTACTGTTTCCTACATATGTGTACAAAGCAGCAGGTAAAATATACAGCCTATAATATACACCTCTGAAGAATGAACACAGTGTTCTAAGTATCAGGTAAGAATAACCAGCACTCCCTGAAACTGCAGGTTCCAGTCCTGGCAGGACTGACACAGCCCTTCAGTAAGTCTGACTGAAGTGTTCAGGATAAGATCTTGGCCTCCCCGAAGTCTATATCAAAACTGTCATTGACTCCAATGGGGCCAGGATGCCACCCATTGTACATGAGGTGTTTTGAATGAGATGTGAAAAGTGAAATTCACCTCTATGCTAGCACAAGGCCTCAAAAACTGTGGTGCATAGGCCTTGAGCTGTCCCTGTGTGTGGAGGTGAATTTTACCCTTGCACCCTGTCTTCTGTGCTCTGACCTTTAAAAAAAAGTCTGGGATCTGTTTAGGATTTAGTGCCTGTGTTGTTCATCAAAATATCTAGCTTCTTCAGTGTGCTGTGCAATGCTAGGCCACCTTTCATCCCTTGAGTGGCATCTTTTGTATTAAACATATGTGATCTGATCCTCAAGGCCACTGTTGAGTATTATTATTATTCATTGTCTGCATTGCAGTAATGTCTAGCAGTCCAGAGATCAAACCTCCACAATGCTAGGCTCTGTACATACAGATACAAACAGCTATAGTAAAAGCATTGCAGTTAACAGCGGTCAAGTGAAATGTTCAAGTGCTAACCCAACATTTTAGGTGTTTCTTCTTCCCAGTAAATAGATTTTTCAGTAATTATAACATTGCGACACTTTCCAAGTCATTACAGCAGGGAAATCAGTTATCTCCAATTTTGCCAGATTTACTGGGTGAAATCCTGGCTCTACTGAAGTCAGTTGTAAACATCTATTGATCTGAATGAGGCCAGAGTTACACTTATTTTTATTTATTTATTTATTTTGCCCACATAAATTGTCTCAGTTCCTGCAGTACTATCTTTGCCTCAAGAAAATACTTCTCTTTATGGAGTGAATGATCATTTGTGCTAAAAATTGTGGGATTCCAGGATTTGCAAAGAAGTTCATAATTAAACCCAAGGCATCCAAATAATCATAAACAAATAATATATCTCTATGCATAACAATGGATTGAATTCCCATAAATCACTTCCATTATTATTCAAGAAGCTCTAGCTATCTGTCACGGGAAAAAACTCTAAAAACTTCCAGAAGATGATGGCGTTAGAATGAGTCTGGTAGCCCACAGTTAAGTAACTCATCTGGGCTGTGGAAGCCCCAGGTTCCAATCCCTCTACTCCATTGCATATTTATTTATACACAGTTAAACAGCTTCAACAGGAGATACATGGAGATTTACCCATAGCCTAGTCCTTTGGGCATTTCTTGAGATTGGAGATCAACAAACAAACAAACAAAACCTTATAAACCAGGGATAGCTCAGTGGTTTGAGCATTGGCCTACTAAACCCAGAGTTGTGAGCTCCATCCTTGAGGGGACCATTTACGGATCTGGGGCAAAAATTCTGTCAGGGGACAGTACTTGGTACTGCCAGTGTAGGCAGGGAACTGGACTCAATGACCTTTCAAGGTCTTTCCAGTTCTATGAGATAGGTATATCTCCATATTTAACTTCAAATCCTTTCTTCATATCAGTCAGATGGGGGATCTGAAGCCATGTCTCCCTCAGCACTGGGCTAAAGTTATAATGGGCATTCCGCTACTCGATCAGATCCTGAAGGTCTGATTGGTGAGGAAACACCTACTTTGTGACTCCCACTGAGGCGTAGGTGAGATAAGAAAATAAAAAGAGGTTTCTGGAAATGGTAAGTTGTATCTGCTAGTAATAGTTAATTAGTAAATATTAATCCTTTCAGTCCTTTTCTTTTTGTATATTTGATTAATTTATATATTAACTATCCTTTAAAATCTGTTGGATATTAGCAAAGAGTATGCTGAATTCTAAGGCCCAGATCACCGGTCCTTGACCAATAGATAACCCTATTCAGGAATTCTGTGCGTTAGACTGTATCGAATATTCTATGGCATATCTATGTCTAAACCTCAAGGTAGTCTGAGACACCAGCCCTTTAACACACACACACACACACACACACACACACACACACACACACACACACCCCTCTTACATAAGCATATATAAATCCGGGAAACTGATATGGGATAATTGCTACAGCAGATGTTTTCTATTAAGAAATCAACAGGGAAGAATGATTATGGGGGAAGAAAGATTCACTGAACGATATTATCTTGAATTGTTAGTCCTCTTAGTTGAAAATGATTCCTTCACACATAAATTAGATATATTGAGAATGTATATAAATGGCATCAGAACATATATTTCTTTTAGCAAAGAGAGTCTCTTGGTTTGAGAATGCTATATAATGACATTGGTGCTGGAATTTAGTTGGAGAATGAAACCTGACTCATCTCGCCAATTACAGTGAAGAGACACTGATCCAGCTCTTGATTTTACAAGAAAAGGATCATAATATATTTATTTTTTCTGTAATCTATAAAGTACTGTACTAATCTCTGATCATTTTTTATTAAATAATTCCAATTGAGCCTGTTATTCAACAATCTGGAGTCTCCATTAATTGAGACACACACAAAAATTGTTGACCCCAACATGATTATCAACAGCAGTATCATTTGGATCCAGATTACTGGAGGTGGCAAACTATGTTTTCTGAAAAAGTTTAAGAATAGAGTGTTTTTCTCTACTGTTTTAAAGCCTACGTGCATAGCACACTGCAGTACTTTGGCAATAAGGTATTTTGGGAGGAAAAAATAAAATAAGATTAATAATCATAAGAAAAATTTGAAATAGGCTAAATAAGAAAAATGTTAACTGAGAAGGGGGAAACATTGGACAATTTTGTAATAAACTGTGTTACTGAACAAGGAACCATTTTATTTGCATTAAATGCAGTCATTGAAGATGATCCTTGGACATGCGTGTGTAAGTTGTTTGAAGAAGAGACAGAGGGAAATGGTGAAAAAGGGAAAGAGAAAGTTAAAAGGCATGGCCATACAAGGTCTGTCATAACTTGCATGACTTTAAGTCATGTGGTTAGTAAAATGAAGGAGAAAATTAGGGAATTAGAATATGATTTGGAAGTAGAAAAGACTAAAAGGACTAATATTTACCAACAGATACTAACAGAGCTTAAGACCTTTAGGGTGAAATTTTGGCCCTAATGAAGTCAGTGGGAGTTTTGCCAACAACTTCAGTCAGGCCAAGGTTTTAATCGCTATTGTCTACACTTTGCAAAGCAAAAATTACTGGGACCTTGCAAAAGGTTAAAGTTCATCAAGATTGCTATCTCCACCCTCTCCCCACCAAAATCCTGCCATTTCATTGGGTACTCATGCCTGATATAGTATGCAACCATCTAGTTCAGAAAATGACTTTGCCCAGATGGGAAATCAATATTTTTTCCTAATTTTTCCCCTATTTCCAGTTGGAGTTCAACCATATGTAATAGCAAAAGACGCCTTGAAAAACACCAGTAAGGATGCATGTGATAGTCATCTTTCTGGAATATATGAATAATCATCAGGCACGCCAGATGCTGTAACATTCTAACCATATTTCTATTGGAATTGCAAATTTAGAAGCGACTGTTTGAGCATTCTTTGTGAGCCTTTCAGTAATGAGGAAAAATGCTAATCTGGTAAGAAGAAAGACATGTCATTTGAGAAATCTGAGCCACCATTTTAGTCTTGAAATTATAGAAGTTCCCCAAGGGGATCTAAGCTCTGAGCATGGAAAAAAGAATTTTTCCTCCTCAAAATGAGACTGAATTTTAACAAAAGAAAATTCCTTAGCAGGCAGATTTGAAGAATGTTCTTCTTTCATACGTTCTCTGTGCATGTAACCTTTCAACACACTTTCTTCTGCTTTTGGCTCTGCTTACCAGAGTATTTTCAGTGTGGTAACTTGGGTGAAGAGAAACAAACTTCTTCAGGTTTGAAAGAGCTGTGAAAGAAACAAATCAAAGGCCTATAAAATAAAGAAGAAGAAAAGAAACACACAGTATGAATTAGCTTTTTATGCTAATTCATACTGTGTTTTCATACTTTTTATTCTTGAGATCTTATCTTTCCTCAAGCTCCTGAGAAGGGAGGGGTTTGGGGTGGTTATATTCATCGGGACAGTCATTGTATGTTATTGTTTGTGTTTTAACACACTCACAGCACAGGATGAGTACCTCTAATTACACGTTATACAGTAACATTAAAATGGAGTGCTTAAAAAGAAATAAATCACCTACATTTTACAAAAGAGGTAAACCATTGTACAAAGGGGTTCATTGATCTCCCAGGCCCAGATCCGCAAAGGTATTTAGGCATCTTACTCCCAGGGGAGTTATGTGCCTATATACCTTTGAGGATTGGGATTGTGCAAGCTTAAGGTGCTTGCAAGAGATCTGGTTCATTCTATGAAGTTCCAGGATCTGGTTCTAAATGGTTGTGCATAACCTCAAGGACTTCCCAATGCCCCAACTAGACTGTCTGTTACTCAGTCCCCAATACCACACATGACTTGGCTGAGCTCACACAGCAGGTGAATGGCAGAACTGGGGATAAAATCCAGATCTGAGTCCTAGTTCTATGCTCCCTTGCAGGACTACACTGCCTACCAAGAAGGAACTTTTAATCTTCTCTTCTTCAACACTTCTCTTCTCTTGTTCTCTTCTTCAATGCTTAGCCGAACAGTCACTTGTAATGATCATTCACCATTTGGTCTGTTCCAGTGCAGCTTCAAGGGCTTGATGGCCTGAGTGTCCAACAATGGAACAGACTTGATGGACCCATGGCCTCTAAGCCACCTCCATTCCTCAGTTGGTGGAATTTTATTCCAGATGTTACAAGCCACCCAGAGAATGATGTTTGCTGGAATGTCTTCTGGCATTCTTACAAAATATCTGAAAAGCATAAGATGCTGTCTGTGGACAATGACCCCAGTAGTCTATAGACTAGAGTCACCATAAACATCTGCATTACAAATGAAGCATTTCCACTTTATGCCCAACAGACATCATTGGCATTTTGTGTGGAAAGCCTCAAGCTGAATTGCATAATGTTCATGTTTCACAATGAGAGAATACAGCTTGAATAGATCCTGAACTTAGTTGGTGTGCTGATTTGATGTTGATTCCATATTCATTGTATACAACCTATGGCAGACATTGTGATACCAATCCGATGGAGGACCTCCATGTGAGAGTTGGAGAAACTGGTGAGCATAGAACCCAAATAGCAAAAGCTGGAGACTGCTTAGACGGTTTCATTTTTCAAAGACATTGGAGTTGCAGATGACCTGATCCTAGATTTTGCAGCTTTGTTTTTGACCGCAAAACTTGGAGGCCAACCGTGGCCAACTCCTCCCTGTGGTGAACTGCCTCCCCAAAATCTGTTGGGGCTCTGTACTAGAAGAACAATGTCATCAGCATAGTCAAGGTCTGAGAGAGAGATCACCAATCTTAATGCCTATGGATCTGACCGAATGATGCATTATGAAACCCATTGCGTGACAAAACAGTGCAGGGGGCACTGATTTAAAAGGTACCAACATCTAATTCCCTAAATGTATATAGCCAGTAGTTCCATTATGCCACTGGCTAGTCAAGTCCAAGTGCCCTTTAAGGCCACCCATAGTGTGACTTGACCAACTGAATCAAACGCAGCCCTAAAATCAATATATGCTACATACAGGGGCTTCTTGAACTCACGGTGTATCTCTGACAACAAGCAGAGGGCAAAAATAGACCTGTTCCTTTTAAAGCCTGACTGTTGGGGGCAATGCTTCCAATGTAGCAGGTGCTCCAAAAGCACCAGCAGAACTTGCGCAAACAACTTCCATGGCACAGACGACAAGGTGATTGGCCTATGGCGGCTACAGTCACCATACAGTCTCTTGCCCTTATAACATGAAATAACAAAACTGTCCTTCCAGGAGGTTGGCAAGGTTCCAGTTCTCCATACTAGATGAAAGATGGCCAGAAGTGATTCTGCTGCAGGGTCAGTAGCACATTGTAGCAGCTCTGCGAGGATGGGGCATTCCATCAGCTGAATGTCCATTTTTCAGTTTGCAGATGTTGCCCTTCACTTCATCCAACATTGGTGCGTCAGTACAAGTGTCAGGGACCGAAACCACAGTGGCTGCCAAATTGTCCAACTCTGTGCAAGCAGCAGTTGGAGGTTGGTTCAGGGCACTGTGATAATGTTCCACCCAATGTGAGAGGATGTCATCATCCAATTTACATGGACAGCCCTGGTTGTCGTTGAAGATGCTGTTCGTAATGACTACCTCTTCACCACTGAGATTGCGGATTGTGTGGAGTACCAGCTTTAGGTCTCCCCTGGCTAAGCCAAATTCAACATCATCCACTTGGTTATAATATGCCTCATGATCACAGATTGGATCATTCCATTGTAGTGGAGGGGTGTAATATCTGACATAGGGGATTGCTTGTTGGAGGTATGCCATCAGTGATGAAGGCTGGTCGGAAGTATCACTTTGGGCATTATGAAAGGTGGACAAGTCCAACAAGAACCTTGAAAATTATGTCTAACACAGGCGGTGACGGTGCAGGGCAGTAGCTGCCCCTAGCTACCCCAGATGAAGGAAGTTACTGAGACACTCCACAGGTCGGGGCACATAGCACGAAGCCAGTACTGACAGATCAGGAAAAGGTTTGCATTACTGCACCTCTGTCTCATGTCAATGGGACGAGATATTCTTTGGGACAATTGTTCGCTTTTGCATTTGATCAACAAAAGGATATTCCAGGAAAGAAATCCCTAATTATTTTAAAAGAATATACAAATGTAAAAACAAGAACTGATTTAATCAAACCATTTCAATGTTTTCAACCACTGAATCATGAACTCCCAATATTGGAAAGACTACATGAAGAGGGAGTTTCAGGGTCAGTTGCTACTACTGTTATAGCACCATGGACAGGACTGACCTTGTGAGTGATAGCGTGATCAAGCATTTTTTTCTGAGAACTATGTTAGCTAAGCCAGGCTATTAGCTAGTTGCACATCTCCATGAATACTGTTGAATGGAGCATGGTTTTATTACAAAAAGCAGGGGAAGATATGATAGATTAATAGGGAAGAGGAGTCCAAACCTCAGATGGAATTTCAGGGAAAACAGCAAGAGAAGGGGAAAACACTGGGAAAGGATTGAGGAAGATGAAATGCTCCCTAAAAGACCATACTGCAATTTTACCCCAAAGGTATTGGAGGGAAAGGAAGCCACTGGATCTTCCCTCAGAAGGGAACAACAGCAAGGAAAAGCCAGGACCTTTGAGGTATACAGCAGAGCTCACATACTTATCCAAACTAATGATGAACTCTTCCCTTATTGTTGCAAAACCACCTATTATAAACAATGTTGATACAGAGATGTATATATGAGCCCTTAGAGGTGTACCAGGTGTTTTTCAGAAGGGCACTGCCCCCCAAAAGTTTACCATTTCTAAGATTTTGGGCATGACCTGCTTGTTTGCAAAATAATGTGATTGTAATGAAGGACTGTCCTGTTTTGATGAACATAACATGGTATATGGGATAAAGAGTACAGAGTTTGGTAGATATTTGGGGTAGGGTTTGCCCTCTTAGTCTCATACAACATATCTTTAACAGTCTGGACACTGAGTGGGATTTTCAAACTCACCCAGCCTTAGCCTAACTCTGCTTCCATTGAAATCAATAGTAAATCTTGCACTGATTTCAGTGGGAACAGAAAGAGATCAGTTCTTTTGAAAATCGGATCCTGTGTCTATGCTGAAGCTACAATAAAAATCATCAAGAACATGCACACAACACTCTTGCAGTTGGGGGTCTGTTGCTCCTAACTCCAAGTCTCCATTTAGTTGAAGAACTGTTGATGGAGAAAGTTTTAAATGTAGCTAATTATTCACAATGAAACATTGTATCACTTAATATTGCTCACACTCTCTCTGCTACAATACGCCCAATATGGTTTTTGTCTCTCTTCACACTGGAAAACAGAGCCCTCCTCAGGGAAATTCTGTAAATTCCCCCTCCCTCCTTCAAGTCATTACCACATACTGTTTGCCTCATGCTGATTTTCCTTAGCTTATAAATCTTTTCTCAGTCTCCTCATTTAATATCCCTTCATTCTCAGTTTCTGTGGCCAATAAACCACCTCTTGTAGATCTAACACTTGTGATTTCCAAACATTTCTAAGTAATAATTGGGAAACATCAGGGGAATCTGAGTTCTGGCTGTGTTTTGATTAGCTAGTATTTCCCTTTTACTATTCCACTTAGAATTCAGGGTGTATGGTCCCACATATAGATAAAAAGTATGGGCACTCTTTTCACTAGCAATCAGCTGGGTGCATAAAGGCCTATTAATTTCAGTGGGAGCAGAACCAGCCCCCAAATGCCCAATGTGCATGAACAAATCACGTGGTTTGTGTGGAAAACTGAGAAATAGCTAATTGTTTTAATAGATGTTGTGCATGCCTATGTGTTTATGGTGGGCTGCCCTTTCTGAGAATCTAAAACAATCTCCGAAGGAGAAGCCTATGTAGGGCCTGTAACAATTTACATGCATATAATGGTGTAAGTAACCTTTGGGTGGTCTAGACTTAACTTTACCACTCCTCTTCTAATGCATCAGCACAACGCCAATGGAAAAGCACACGGAGACCCAGAATTCAGACACAGAATTCTCAGCAAGGATTGCAGAAGGTCATCCTGCCCACAGTCAAGTCTGAAAAACAAGATGAATGCACTTAATTCATAAGTACCAACTTTCTAACATCCTATAGCAAAAAGAAACAGCTTAATTTCTACTACCACACAAGGCTATTTTATAATCCACATACACTATTTTCACAGTTATACATAAATATATATAAAAATAAATCTAAAGAGGTCAGTCCCTGCAGAAATACAGTAAGAAGTAACTCAGGGTTCCAAAAGCTCAGGATGAGTTCATGAAGGGTGATCAGATGTCCTGATTTTATAGGGACAGTCCCGATTTTTGGATCTTTTTTTATATAGGCTCCTATAACGCCCTACCCCCGTCCCGATTTTTCATATTTGTTGTCTGGTCATCCTAAGTTCACCTGAGTCTGAGAGTTCTTATTCATCAACTCAATACAGTCTGTTGAGTCAAAAGCAGTGCAGCAGTATCTTCCCTCTTCTTGCTTACAGAAATTTCCAGGTGGAACCCATGCAGACTCTTTTTCCTCCTTCGCTGGACTGTAGAATCACTCAATTAGCTAATCAACTAACTAATTAATTGAGTCATTCTATAATCAGTGTTAATTAAAATGAGTAAATGAATATACCTGATACCACAAAAATAATGAACTAAGAATAGCAAAATATAAAGGACTCTCTCCCTATCTCACATTTAAATAAGAAAATAGATGGTGAACCACAGTGATAAAAATAGTTTGGCTAAAATCAAACAACATTCAAGGTATACAATTAAAATTTTAAAAATTAATTTTCTTCCCAATTTTCCCTTTCTATAACTAACAAGGTAGGAAAGTTGACAATATTACCAATCTGCGGCAGAATGCTTCAAAGTTAAGGGAAAACAGACTGTTTTCTGCTCTTATGGCCGAACTTCTCCCAACCCATCCCCGTCACATGTCCTTTTGAAAAGCTGCTGCCCTGACAACTTTTGCTCAATAGAGTCTACTTGTCCAGCTACGGGGAACCTACTGAGCATGCCCAGAAACTCTGGGTATGAATGCTAATTTTGCATCTATGGAGCAACACTGACTCAGACACATCTCATTCCTCCGCCTCCACACACACACTTCTGTTTAGATGACTTAAAAAGCTGCCTTCCTATTACGCTTGTATGGGCTACATGTGCCCATAGTGATCCATTACCCTGAGCCTTAAGTAGTCTTTAACAACAGCACAAATTTGGTCTAAAAAGCTGACATACTGATATGGTAGCATTTTGTACCCACTTTGCACGGGTTTCAAAGACTCCACAAGGTGCAGGGCAATGGAGAATCAGACCTAGGGTATTTAGCAGATGCACCTAGGGTGCACTTTTAAAAATCAGGTCCTCCATTGGATTAAGCCAGGCAGTGGATCAACAGCTTAGTACAAGAAACTGGTAACATATTTCCTGACTTTAGTGTCAACCTTTAACTTGACTTGACTAGCTTTTTTGTGAATTTTTTTAAATAAGCACAGTCATTTAGTTTCTAATTGAAATGTAAATTATCAGTAGTATAACATTTGTGTTTAATATATATTGTAATTGAGTGTCCCAAAAAGTCCAACTTATGTGCCAGAAAATAATTACATTTCTAACAAGATCACTGGTGGAGGTACAGGACTTAAATCCTCAGGCTTCCCAGGAGGAGGAGGGTTGTGGGAATGTATATAGTGTGAAAAATAATAACTCTTCCTGTGATGTAAAGTTTAATTCAATCAGCAGGACATCATGGAACTAATAAAGCACAATTAAGTAAAGGAAAATTGACTTTCTATCACTAATAACATGACTTAATTTCTCAAGGCAGTTAAGGCATAAAATACATATGCAAACTTCTTATTCTCAGTCCAGACACTCACCAAACAAAAAATAAATCCTGGTAAACATGGACATTTGGGGTCTTAAATCCCAGACTGAAATGACACGTTTTTGAGCAAGTCATTCCAAATGTCTTCACGGCTAAAATTTAGCAATAGATGTGGAGTGGAAAGGTTTTTCGGGAAACAAAACTTACAAAGCAGTTGAATGAGCTGCTGTCATAGACAATCTTTCATTTCAAAGGGTTAGCTGGAAATTTTCCCTTGGGCAAAGCTATCCAATTACTGCCTGTTGCAGAATTTCTTACACCTTCCTGTGAAACAGCTGGTACTGATCACCGTGGCAGACAGAATACTGGATTAGAAAGGCCACTGCTCTAATCCCATACGGCAGTTACTATAGTCCTGTCTTCTGATCACCATACTTTTGCCATCTGTCTCTTCTTTTGTAAGGCTCGAGTTTCTGAGATTACAGAAATCTTGCTGTATAGAGGTGTCCTTACTTCCTACTGACATCAACACATGACCTGAGGAGGCTGCCTGTGAAGGAAAAATAACTGTGTTGGGTTTTATTTAAAAACTGGGTGGCTGCCTGCAGTCTTCCGAGAGGATGCAAAATAACAAGATGAAAAATTCTAGGCCAAATTCTGCTGTCAGTTACACCAACGCAGACTTATAGTAACCAATGGAATTTTCCTAGACTCATGTAGGTGTTATGGAGAATGGAACCCAATTACATTGAAACAGATATTGTTATAATTTTTCATTTAATCAAGTGGTCATTATTATTATCCGTATTATAGTGGCACAGAGGTCCCAATCAGAATTAGGGCCCTATTGCATCTGGTGTTGTGCAAACCCATGAAAGAGAGATTCCGCACTTCAGAAATCTTATAGTCTCAAGGGCCCGCTCAACAACCCAATGAAATCAAAGTGAGTCTTTCCTCCAACGGCAGCAGGTTTTGGCTCTCAGTTTAAGGCTCTGATGCAGCAATTAAACGCATACTACTAGCACATGCTGTGCCTGCAGGTGCCGTTGAATTCACTTTGGTTCTGCGTAGGTGCAGGGGTCCGCCCACCTGTAGTAGTGCAATAACTGGGTGAGGTGGAGAGATAAGGGTAATAGTGAGAGGAACATTTGATTACATGGACTGATATATTTTAAGGCCCAGAAGGGACCATTAAGATCATGAAGGGTATGTCTATCACTGCATTTTGAAGCCTGTGGGAGTGAGACCCCGAGTCCCGGTCAACACGTTTACGCTAGAGCCCTAAAAATATCTGTGTAGACAGTAGTTTGACATTGTGGCTCGGGCCGAAACTCACGCTTTGGAATCTAGGAAATCAGGCCCAAAGGGATAGAATTTGTTTCATCATGGTAATCCTTGAAAAGAGGAAGATTATTAATAGATACGTACACATGAAAATGTTGAAAATATTTTGATTCACAGCTACGAGGAAGTGCATTCCATGTTGCATGATTCATTTATTCTTTTACATTTCTGAGATACTGGTTCTTCATGTTGTAGCAAGCAGCTGGCTGAAAAAGCTAAGATGCCTGAGTCAAAACTGGAGCCAGGGAGCACTGCAGCTGATTGTTAAGTGGCTGCCACAAGCCAAAGTAGCGCTAAGTTCTGCAGTATTATGAAACATCCAATGTTGCAGAAAAGCCTCTTTCAAGGTTCTTAATGTTATAATTCAGAGAAAAAATATTCCAGTGGAAGCAATGTCACAATAAAAATTGTCCCCCACCCTCATTTGGGGGCCCCTGAGTAAACACCAGTATTGTACAGTGCTCATGCTTTTATATGTATTGAAATGCAGGTTGGGAAGAGTTAAAGGTGTAGGTGTAAAGCAGAAGATTCCTTTGCAGGTTGCGAGAGGCCGGAGGGAGAAGGAAGGGAGAAAAGAAAGGGTTAACTCGAGAATTCAACCATGCCCGAAAATAAAAAACTAACTGAAGCACAAGGCCAGCCGCTCTCACAGACAGGTTCTCTGCGCGCCAACAGCCAGGAGCCTGTATCTCAACCCCAGCTGACCGCAAAAAGTAAAAACTAAAGTAAACAAACCTAAGGGAATTACAAAACTAGTCAAATTAGAAAAATCGGCAAGCTGAAAAACAGCAGTCTTCCTTAGGTCCCAGAGGGACAAACCCTGTTCTCCATGTGGTGGCCTGGAATAAAATAAAAGGCCCTTTGGCGAGCTGTAGCAATTTCTGATCCCTGAATGCAATATGGTCGTTGTAACCTCCTAAACCAGGCAAACAATATCAACAACAAAAGCAAAAAAGAGCTGTAATAAAAAAACTAATGACTTAGGTAGTTTTTGCATGTGCCTCCGTTTCCCCAATAGTTGCATTTATGTTGCGTTTTTTTCTTTCTTTTTTTGCTTTGTTAACAGAACAGACAGTAATAGCAAGAGCCCAGGACACCCCAAACAGAAACTCTTGCTCCTTCAGGCCTGCAAAATCCTTCATTGTGGTACAATGTATAAATGGTGGCAAATTTTACCAGCAACCAAATGGAAAGCGGCCACTTGGCGCTGGGTCCTCCTCAGTGCCACCCTGGGAGCTTTAAACCTTCACTTGCCTCTAAAGTGCTTTCATGTCTCAAGAACCAGGATGTGCCCAGAAACACAGGCTTCTCTTCAATGAAATGTAGAAGTAGCTCCACTATTTGAGAAAACTGTTATATTGAGTGGGACAAAATATATCAACTCAAATAATTTTTTTTAATGAAAAATGGCCTTTTTTAAAAAAAATAAATTTTTAGTGACAAAGTTTTGGGATTTTCTTTTAAAAGTTTTTTAATTTTTCAGCAAAAATGCCAGCAACAAAAAAACTACTTCTTTTTTCAATTTCACTTTCCTTTTTAATCCCTGTTAGGCCCTTCTTTTTAATTTGCCAGTGTGAAAACGAGGGAAAAGGAACAAGGAGGGGAAAATTAAAAAAACAAAATAATGGCTCATACCATTTTTCATTTTTATTGAACAAAAAATGAGGAAAAATTCAACATTTTGTTCCTTTTTTGTAAAATGTAGAAAACATTTTCCACTAAATAAATATATTTACCTTTTGTGACCAGCTCTATTTTTATATATGAGCAGAACTCCAAAGTCACTGCTCTTTACAAAACTTTTCCCAAGCAATGTTTCTAAACTACTGCTGAAGTAATTTTTCATTGGGTTGGTTACAGATTAATTTTCTTAGGTAAGAATGATGTACCATCGTCCACTACATATTTACAGCTAGAATTTTACCCTCTCCTCCTACAATTATTGTCTTATAATTGCTTTCAAAACAACAATAGTTGTTTATGTCTGTTTTTGTGCAATGAAAAATAGCAAAGTAAATTTTAAATGTATAGGAAATGTATTTCCTGTACATAAAATGTATTTTCCAATTCCTATAGTGATAATTACTTCTGTAGTCTCGGACTCAAGGATAATGGTTCATTTTCTCAACTGTCATAAACTGTCCTAGGTCTGCTGAAGCCAAGAGAACTATGCTGATTTACACCTGCTGAGGATCTGGTATGTTTCCCTTTTGCAAGCAGTTGATAGACTCCTAGACTTCAAGGCCAGAAGGGATCACCTGATCATCTAGTCTCACTTCCTGGGGCCCCTGTACGTTGCAGGCCACAGAACCTCACCCACTCACTAAGAGGCCCATAACCTCAGACTGATTTACTGAAATCCTCAAATCTTGATTTAAAGATTTCAAGTTACAAAGAATCCACCATTTACTCTAGTTTAAACCTGCAAATCACCTGTGCCCTGGGATGCAGAGGAAAGCAAAACCAACCAACCAACTAAAGAAACAAACAAAGATTGTTTCTGCCAAGCTAATCTGGGGGAAATTCCTTTCCAAATGTGGCAGTCAGTCAAACCCTGAGCATTTCAGCAAGACCCAATAGCTAGACACCTGGGAAATAATTTTCTTTAGTAACTCAGAGCCCTCACCATCTAGTGCCCCATCCCTCGCCATTGGGGATATTTGTTACTAGCAGCTGATGATTGGTTACAAGCCATCGTAGGTGGTCTTATCATACCATCCCCTCCATAAACTTATCAAGCTCCATCTGGATGCCATTTATATTTTTTGTCCCCATTGCTCCCTTTGGAACGCTGGATTTTCACAGTGATCTAAGTTCTAATGTAAAATGAGTCTCATGGACTCATAACAGAAACAGAACTACATTCTCCATTGTCTACAGCCAAGCACTGAGGTACAACCACATTTGCCCCAACCCCTCAGACAGAGACCAACACCTACAAGATCTTTGCCAAGCATTCGTAAAACTGCAATACCTGCATGAGGAAGTAAGGAAACAGATAAACAGGGCCAGACGTGTACCAAGAAGCCTCTCTCTGCAAGACAAACTCAAGAAAGAAACCAATACAACACCACTGGCTATCACCTACAGTCCTCAGATAAAACCTCTCCAATACATCATCAGTGATCTACAACCCATCCTGGACAACAATCCCTCACTTTCACAGGCCTTGGGAGGCAGGCCAGTACTGGCCCACAGACAACCTGAAGCAGATTCTCACCAGCAACCATACATGACACCATAGTAACTCTAACTCAGGAACCAATCCATGCAACAAACCTCAATGCCAGCTCTGCCCACATATCTACACCAGCAATACCATCACAGGACCAAACCAGATCAGCCACACCATCACTGGTTCATTCACCTGCACATCTACCAATATAATATATGCCATCATGTGCCAGCAATGCCTCTCTGCTATGTACATTAGCCAAACTGGACAATCTCTCCATAAAAGGATAAATGGACACAAATCAGGTAACAGTAATGGCAATATACAAAAGCCAGTAGGAGAACACTTCAACCTCTCTGGACATACAATAGCAGACCTAAAGACTGCCATACTTCAGCAAAAAAATCTTCAAGACCAGACTTCAAAGAGAAAGTGCTGAGCTCCAATACATCTGCAACTTTGACACCATCAGGTGTGAACTTAAAGACTGTGAGTGGCTCACCAATTACAAAAGCAGTTTCTCCTCTCTGGGTGTTCACACCTCCAAATCAGCTGCTGGAAGTGGGCCTCACCTTCCCTGATTGAATTTACCTTGTTATCTTGCCTGCATATTTATACCTGCCTCTGGAGATTTCCACAACATTCATCTGATGAAGTGGGTCTTAGCCACAAAAGCTTATGATCCCTAAAATCTGTTAGTCTATAAGGTGCTACAAGACTCTTTGTCACTTTTGCAGATCCAGACTAACAGGGCTACCCCTCTGATATCGTAACAGAAAGTATCTCATCTAACACAGCTACCATAATCTGATGTTGTTCAGTACTAGTATCAGGGAAGCCCAGGACTAAGATGATATTGATAATAAACTGTCACCATTATCCTTAAAAGTTCAAGCTAATGAAGGTAATAGAGAAAGAAGCAAGCAATACTGAAGGTGTTTAAGGACCCTATCCAGTACGCACTAGAGCCAGAGAACTTCAGTTTCCATTCCTACCAAATCCTTAGATTTCAAAAATGATTTTTGTGATGGATTCGGAGTTGCTGTGTAATAATTTATGAATACTGTTTGCTTACCTGGTTGCTCTGATGTTTACCGTGTGAATATATTGGTTTAGTATAAGAGGAGGCTGTCAGGAAAAATAAGGAGGAAGAGAAAAGAATGGCTCATGATAAGCCATGTTTCAGCAAACATTAAGAGCTGTTAAGAGAGAGCACCAGATCAGTTTGCTTTTGACAATTTTACCTCTGGCTCCAGTCAACCTACAAAACTGCTTTTGATGAGAAGGGTCAAAGCCCTGGGAATGTAAAAGAACAAAAGAACTATATTAGCTTAAAAGGGACTGTCTATCAAGAGGCTGATGGGTGCTCAGGGGAAGAAGATTGGGACATAGTCACCAACGGGGGTGTCTGAAGAAGATAGGCCTGTCTAGGTTACCATCAGGGCATAGTAAGTCTTTAGGTAAAACAGAAATGCATGTAGACTGTTGTTTTAATATTCTTTTTCTCTGAATACTTACTTTTACTGTAAAATAAACAGTATTTTCGTTTGAAGAAGGTTGTCTGATTACTGAACACCACTGGTCATAAACTCCTAAAAGGAAGAACCAAAGGTGCTCAAACCCAATTAATAATCAGGTGAAAATGAACTCCTAGTGTGACACCATGGCCAAAAGGGCTAATGCAAACCTTGGATGCATAAACAGGGGAATATTGAGTAAGAGTACAGACGTTCTTTTACCTCTGTACTTCACAGTGTCCAGTTCTAGTGACCGCAGTTCAAGAAGGATGTTGATAAACTGGAGAGGTTTCAAAGAACAGCCACGAGAACGATTACAAGATTATAAAACATGCCTTATAGTGACTGAGCTCCTTGAGCCTTTGCCTTTAGATTAACAAAGAGAGGATTAAGGGGTAACTTGATTGCAGAGGAAGTCACTGGTACACCTATTGTATATACATACCAATAAATTCATTATTCATGCACTGTAGTCTAACCACATCAACAGAAAGTTATTGACAAACCAGCAAAAGTTCAGAGACGAACAGCAAAATGATCAAGGTTCTAGAGGAGGAAATGATATATGAGAAAAGACCATAAGAGTTCACTATGTCTAGCTTCTCTGCACAACACAGAAAGGAGAACAGCAGTCTATAAACACCAGAAGAATGTTAATAACAAGGATGGAGAAGGATCATTTAGAACACAAGTGACTGGATGAATTTAAGAAAGGGAGAACTATGGCTGAATCTCAGGAAAAACTTCCTTACTTCAACAACTATTAGGCTACAGAATAGTCTAGAAAAGAAAGTGATGAAAGTCAATGGTGTGGGATATTTAAAACTATGCTGGACAAAACCCTGGAAAATGTACTATAGGTTACAAACCTGCATCGGCTGAGAGAAGGATTGACTGTTCTATTAATTCTTTCCCATCCCTGCCCTCTATACTTATTTGGTTGTTAAGATAAAGCTTTCATCAGCTCTGAAATAATCTTCTTATACACACAACGTAATGAATAACCAATGAGATTCAAACCTTTTTAAACTAAAGAAGCTGCTCAGTTGTCTTAGGGTAGGTCTATACTGCAGCTAGGATTGTGGATCCTCTCCTGGGTAGATAGACACGTTATCTCTCCTTGAGCTAGCACGCTAAAAATAACAGTGTAGATGTTATGGTATGGGTGGCAGCAGAGGCTAGCTGCCTGAGTACATGCCTGCCTGGCCCCAGCTTAGGTGTAAATGGCTGTAGAATCCACACTGCTATTTTTAGCATGCTAGCTCGCATGGAGCAAGTTCGTGTTTGTCTATCCGGATTGGGAGGCATGCTTCCAGCTGCAGTGTGAACATACTCTTAGGGGTAATTAACCAAGTTGTTCTGAAACATTCCAGTATGCGTCATTGCTTCATCTAGACATATAAATCAGTTAATTGTATCTCCATTTTATACTTAAAAACATGTTGGTTTTCCTTTAACATAGTTTAGATTGCTGATATTGTGGAAACCATTTCTTTTTCACCCTTGGATCCTCTTCAAATGTTGAGCAGTTAAATTTGTTTGCCAATCTGTTTCTTCCCCTCCTCCATTCTTTGATAATCAAGTGACCAAATGACTAACCAGCAGCCAAGACAGAAGCAGATGAGAAGTGACAGATTGTATTTAAATAGGGAAGCTGGCCTAATAAACAAACTCAAGCTTTCAACAACTGGGACAGCTCCAAGTGAATGACAGGGAGAAAATATTAACTCACAAATGCACAAACTATAGTTCTTTGATTCTGTCCATTGTGGCAAATGATCATTCCCCAGCCACATGTGTGACTGCCACGCTGAAAAGATTTTGAGAGTTATGTCTGTCCTGAGGAAGCTAAATGATACAAGTAAATTCCATACGATACTATCTAAATTGCTTCAGTAAATGATTGGGGGTTAGGTTTGCTCTCTTAAATTTGGACACAGAAACAGAGAGGCAGAGCTCCAGTTCATGTAAACAAACATAATTCCTATGAAGTCAACGGAGGAGATCTGGACCATATCGTAAAGAAAGGATAAGCTATGTGGAGTGGCACTAACACTTCCTAACATGAGAAGGGATTTCATTTGTTATTATTTCTGATTCTCTTTGCAATCAACTTGTAAAGTCCTACGACCAAGTCAAGACGTGAGAAGTGATTCATATTTTCCTTGCAACTTTTAGTTGAAATCTTTGCATGAGTAAGCATTCAAATATGGCCGTTCCATTTTGGTGACAGCTTCTGAAAAATAATACTATACTGCAATGATTTTGACCTTTTCAGTGTTCTGCAATTTAATCTGATGACTATACATGTTCTGCTCTTTTACAACCTCAATATCATCTTTTAAAGGAAAAAGTGATAGAGGAAAATGTGGCACAGCCAACTAATTAAATACAAAGTGGCTTGAAAGTAATGTATTTTCTGAAGGTTCATAATGCTGCAAAACGTTCCTTTCAGGCTGGCACTTGCCATATATATCTTCATCCTCTGAGAGCATTTCATCTCCCTTTCCAATAACAAAAAAGATGAGCTGAGTTTGTTTATTTAGTCCGAAAGCAGGAAAATATTTTAAAATAATTACAAGGGTCATTTCATATATTTAGTATTTTAATATGGGCTGATTTTCAGATGCAGATCTTGGCAAGTACTTAGCCCTTGATCTATTTTGGAATCTTTTGCTATTAAAAAAACCCCCCACCCTTACAGCTAAGACTTGTGTATATGCAGAGTAATTGCTGGTTCATTACTGTTTAATCAATGAAGGGTTCAGCTCCCTTTAAATCAATGAAGGTATCCAAATGAATTCAAGATTTCTCTGTGTAGTTAAGTTAGGATCTGAATTAACCATTAGCATGGAATGGAGTGCATCCCATTATAATTCTACAGACAGTCCAGCAGAGACAACCTATGCCTGCAGATGGTGAGGGGGAGGAGGAGAGAACAGAATGTGAGCACACTTAATAAAAGCCAAGCAGCAAATCGGGAGGAGGGAGGAGTATGTGACCCCCCCATGCCCTCTTCACACACACATCACCTCTGCAGCCTAGCATGGATTATGGTTAAATTCAGCTTCACCTATGGAGTTTCATTAATATAGTCACTGATAATATATTGTCATGACAATGGGTCACACAAGTTAAGAATCAATGATGTCCAAGCCCTTGAGATGAAACATTTCCAGAGAAAAAGTTCAAGTAATCATGCAGTAGCCACACTCAGAAATTTGTTAAGGGAAGTGTGTGATTAAAGAAATCTCTTGGGGGGCAATTAAACCATACTTAAGTCCCTGTGTGTTGCGGAGAAGCTTCAGAAAAGGAAGATAAATAGTTTAGCTACTTTGGGACATTACGTGATCCCAGATGAGCTGGTTTTATGTTAGGGTTGTTTCCAGGTTGTAAAACACATGGGTTGAGGAAGGCAAAAGGAAAGTGTGCATTAAACAGTGAGATTCCAGGTGCATGGCGACATAAGGAAAAAGGTTTGTTTTTATATCATGATAGGTAACAAATTGTAAACCCCTAGTGTTGACTGGGAAAGTTGTAATTTTATTTGAACTTAACTGGTTGAGATGAATCTCCCCGGGAACCCCAGCAAAATGGAGGTAAAATGACAACTTTGCTGTCTAGATTAGGATTTTACAGTGTGTTAGCTTTTACAGCATAAAAACATACCTTTTCTCCAAGTGTAGAAGGGCCCAAAAGAGACAAGAGCCCAAGACAGTTGCTTCTTGATTAAAGGAAAGTGATGTCTTTCTGAGGTTTCTACAAGATGGCCTAGCCTATATGCAATTTGCAACCATCTCTGTTCCTAGAATAAGGCTGAATGTTCAAACAACAGTAGAAATTGCCTGTACTCTATCACTGATTTCCCTTCCAGCAAGAAAATAATGAGGCTCTGAAAATCACTTGGCAAACAGGTAACAGTCTCCATAATTCTGAGCTTTATGGTTGGATCTTATGGGCCTGATTCTGAATTACTCTGTCATTGTGCTAGGAGAGTGGAGAAATGAAAAAGGGTGTGTTTGACACTAAATGACTAGGCAGCCCCTCTAGCAAGTACTTCCCTTCTATAGGCCAATCATACATTCTAATCATGCCCTGAACTCCCATAGAGTTCAACAGGAGTTTTAGTTGTGCTGTGTGCAAGAAATAAAGGCCTAGGCCCATTTATGCATTATGTGTCTACACCAAGAGGATTTGATTCCCCTTATCTCACTCCTGTTGGCTGGATAAATAATTGACGTTTGCCAAGATGCTGCTTGTTCTTCCACTGAAGGTTCAGCATTCGTCACTCATTGTCCTCTCTCCCTCTCTCTTTCTCTCTCTTCACATTCCAGCAATAACTAAAGACATTTGCACTCTCCAGATGGATCAGTGTCTGTGAATGCCACCTTCAGTTTAATAAAGAAGATGACATTTTTAAAGGAATAGCATTTTGTTAGTTATTAGGAATCCTCACTCACCTGTCTTCGAACGAGGCTAAGTAATATATTGCTTGACACAAATGAATTAGTACAATAAAGTTTCAGCACAGGCACCTCATAGTATGCTGGTGAAGGGGGAAAGCTTGCATCTAGATTTAGCATTTAATTTTGCTCAAGAACAATCTGCCTCTGAATGACTGGAGTATATGCTGAAATGTGAAGTCCCCATATTCCACTCCCATCCGCAAGCAGTAGAGCTCCTGTGCCTACAGATCCTGGCTGGTGTCTATGGTATTAAGGCAAAGGGCACTGTTGTTTTTATTAGATGCACCTGCTTTCCTCTAACCGCGTAGTAACCCCTCTGATCTCCATCTCTGCAAGGATGATGGAACCAGGAGAGAGCACATGCATGTGTATATATATATATATAAAGATGGGAGACAGGATCAAGTCTCTTCTGAATTCTCCATCTCACCATCCTCCCAGGGCAAACAGAGTCTACCGTAACTTGTGCAACTTCTCTGTTCATACTGTGGAACAAACCCATCCTCAAATGTTCCAAGATCATTCACAGGCAGGAGTTTCAAAGAGAGGAGATTCCCCACACATGCACAGAACCAGAGTAATCCAGCTATATGTAGAGGGAGCATAGGATGGTTGTAGAGGTGAAATCCAGGGTGTGGGGCTGCAGTTTTCAGACAGCTGCTGTCCCAGCCTATAGATTAGAATAGCAGACGTAGCCCCTCCTCAACAGTATTTGGGCCTTAAAAGCCAGGACCTGATGCTCCTACCTGGCCTACCCTCCATATAAGGCTGCTATGAAAGCCTTTTAGAGGCTGCAGACACACCTGCATGAGGCGTTTCAATAGGCAGCCCTCCCCATACATAGCCCCTATGCAAGGCTTAAGCAATGCCCAGCACGCCTGTTAACACGGTAATGGAGTTATACGTCTATATCTATATTAAACCTAGAGTCTGCAGAGAGCAGCAAAATTGCAAAGAGACCCTCTGCTATCATTTTTATTAGTTTACAGCATCTAAAAATAGACTTGGTGCTTCACACAAGACTGAAGCACACCTTCATATCCCTGCCTCAAGGAGCTTATTTCAGATGTTATACAACTGGTGGTGACAAATCACACAGAAGATATAAAAGGATGAGGGCAACAGCAATAACAGTGATGCAATTACTCCATTTAGTCATGTGCACATTTAAAATCAATTTTTCATAAGCAGGATTTATGCTTCTTTTGGAAGGTTTTGCGATATGCATTTCAAGGAAACATTTACACTCAGCCATGTACCAGTCCCAGAAGAAGCCTCTGTATCTTTTGGGTCTCCGGTCAGACTGTTTTGGGATGTCACAAAGGAGACAGGGTTTCAATAGACTTAACTAAACCCTTAGCAGAGCCTACTAACCACACATAAGACTGGCCAAAATAATTTTAACAAGTAGGGGTGACCAAATGTCCCTATTTTATAGGGACAGTCCCGATATTTGGGAATTTTTCTTATCTAGGTGTCTATTACCCCTCACACTCTGTCCTGATTTTTCATATTTGCTGTCTGGTCACGTTATCAACAAGTAATTCTGCAAAAATATGCATTTGGGGGGCACTGAAACTATTTGCAATCTAGGGTTGAATTTGATGAATAGTTTTGGCTGAAAAAACCAACAACATTTTTTCAAATGTTTCCTTTGAACTTTTCATTTCAGAATGGCATTTTGTTTTCAAACTCGGTCAATTTAAAAAAACAATACAACACAAAACACAACAATACAAAAAGCAAAATAAAACAAAAGACACATACTGAAAATGGATGAACCTAAATAAAAAATTAAAACAAAAACAATTGATTTCAAGTCAATGAAATTTTTTTCAAAATCAAAACAAAACAAAATAATATTGGTTTCAAGTTGACTCTGACTCATCTGATGCTAAATGAAAAAAAAACCACTAAAAATAATTTTGAGTCAACCTGAAATGTTTTGGTTGATACAAAATTTATTTTTTTCAAGTATCTCAATTCGATGAAAAAAACTTTTTTCTTTGAATCAAACTAGATTTTTATTTGAATCCTTTATTTGTTCAGCTCTACTTAGGGATTTTTCAATTATTTATCATTTGCTTGTTCTAGGGTTGCCAACTGTCTAATCTCACAAAACCGAACATCAATGCCCCATCCTTGCCCTTCCCCTTCCCTGAGACTCCACCCCTGCCCCAGCCCTTCTCTGAGGTCCCAACCCGAAGTCACTCCATACCCCTTCCCTCCATTGCTCGCTCTTCTCCAGCCTCACTCACTTTCACTAGACTAGGGCAGAGGGTTGGGGGACAGAAGGGGATGAGGATTCTGGTTTGGGGTGTGGGCTCCAGGGTGGGGCCAAAAATGAGGGGTTTAGGTTGTGAGAAGGGGCTCCAGGCTGGAGCAGGGGGTTGGGGTGCAGGAGGGGGTGAGGGCTCCATCTCATGGTACAGGCTCTGGGGTGGGGCCTGTCATGAGGGATTTGGGGTACAGGAGGGGGTTCAGGGCTAGGGTGGGGAGTTGGGGTGCAGGTTCTGGAAAGGAGTTAGGGAGTGGAAGTTGGTTCCAACCTGGGATTGGGGTGCGGTGTCTGGGAGGGAACTAGGGTGCAGGAAGGGGTTCCGACTTGGAGTTGAGATGCAGGAGGGGGTTCTGGCTTGGGATAGGGGATTGGGATGTTGGAGACAGTTCAGCTGTGGGATCCAGCTGCACGGCGCTTACCTCAAATGCTCTCAGTTGGTGGCACAGTGGGGCTAAGGGAGGCTCCTTGCCTGCCCTGGCTTCATGCAGGTCCTGGAAGCAAACGCTATGTCTGCCTCTTAGGGCTTGTCTTCACTAGCGCGGGGAGAGATCGATCGTACGGCGATTGATTTATCGCATCTCGTCAAGACGCGATAAATCGATCGCCAGCGGCACCCCCATCGACTCCGTAACTCCAGCTCGCCAAAAGGCGCAAGCTGGAGTCGACGGGGGAGCGCACCGCCAACTGCCGCCGCCGTGAGGACGGCAGGTAAGTCGGCTGTAGATACGCCAACTTCAGCTATGTTATTAACGTAGCTGAAATTGCGTATCTACAGTCGATCCCCCGCCCTAGTGAGGACCAGCCCTTAGGCACAGGGGTTGCCAGGGGGCTCTGTGTGATGTGCATTGCCTGTGCCCACAGGCACCACTCCCACAGCTCCCATGGTTCCTGCCCAATGGGAATTGCGGAGCCAGCGCTTGGGGCGGGAGCAGAGCACAGCACCTCCCTGGCAAGCCATGCACCTAGCGGCCACAGGGATCTGGAAGCCACTTCTGGGACCTGCACGGAGCCAGGGAGCCTGCCTTAGCCCCGCTGAACCGCCAACCAGACTTTTAATGGCCCAGTCAGTGGTGCTGACTGGAGCCACCAGGGTCCCTTTTCTACTGGGCGTTCCAGTTGAAAACCAGACACCTGGCACCCCTAGTTTATTCTCCAATCAATTATTCCAAACTTAAACTATGGATATGGTTTCTTAAGAAGATTACCTACCCTCCAAGGGTCAGGTTGTAAATCCTTTACTGTGTACTTTTCACTGATATCAATGTGATTATTCATGGAGTAAGACACTATTCTATGTGACGAAGGATTTCACTGTCTGCCCCCAAGTTTTGATGTTGATCTGTTTTTCAGTTCACGCTGTATGGAAAGAAATTATCATATCAGAACGGGAAACTTGTATACTTTAAACCCCCCAGTAAAGTCCAGACTAGCTGAAAGGATTTCACAGTTTTGAAAAAATGGGGGGAAACATCTTTGTACAAAAATTAGGCTTTGAACATTTCAGTCTCAAAGGTCTTTTTTTTCCCCCACAGTGAGTGTGGAAAAAAATAGTCTATTGATAGTAATCTCCTTCTTTGAATCTGTGTCTCTCAAATCTGGTTGTATTTGCAAATCTAGAAAAATGTAAGATCAATTTTAGACAATAGTTAATAAATGTCTGTTCATATGTGACTATATCTTACATTTTCAATTCAAATACTTTACTAGCCTATGTGGTCCAGCAAAATCAATTAATTTTAAACTGAGCCACCCCAGGAACTTTCTACTTTCATCCTCCTTGCCAACTAATCCCAAATGGTATGGAAATAGTTTCCTAAGAAGTAACTCTCTGTTTCATTAATAAACATTTCTCGGTGACAAAAAATTGTTATGTCTCATGTGGCCCCAGATGTGGCAGATTGGCAAATGGCATACTGCAAATTTTAGTTGTCTGCTCTGAGTCTAAACTGCCTGAAGTTTGAGCTGCTTTGGATTCAGTTCAATTCAGTTCATTTTGGTACTCATCAGTCCATGGCATTTTTATTCCCCCATCAAGCTGGCAAGACTCCGTTTTCTTTTCTTAGCTCAGAGAATGCAGAGAGTTGTAAGATCAGCAGAGCAAGACACAAATCTTTGTCACCTTCTAAAACTCATTTATCACCCTCAAAATAAATGAATATTCTAGTCTGTTTGGAATGACATACATTAGAGATTATGGCCTTCATAAAACCTGGCGTGTAACTAAACCATTATCTCTGAATGTACAAGAAGTTTATTTTGCCTTCCAACACAAACATGAACCATTACTCCAGGGATTTGCTAATAAGTTTCTGTTTTGAAAAGAATGGATTAAACACAAGGATAGAGTAAAGCCATGAATTCTTCTCTGTATAGTTAAAGAGACTTTCAAATGAAATACCCCTGAAGTTACCTTTTAAACAATCATATGAATACACTTGAGATTAATGCTTAGTGATGGAAAAATTGGTTTGGATAAAAAAAAATAATCATCCTAAACTTTCCCCAAAATTGTAAGTGAACCAGAATTTTTAGATTTTCAAGAAAATTAGTAAAGACTTAAAGGGTCTTTAAGCGCCTAATTTTAGGCATTCCATTTTCATTTAATTCATTATCTTAACCCACTGCTAAAACTGATTCTCCATATGTATAACCTTTTTACCTATTATCTTTCAGATATCACCAGTCTCTGTATTGTTTGCATTGAAAACATGTACCAAAAAGCTTGGAATAAAGTTAGAAGTGTTTTTGAAAGGTTCTTTGGCTAGTTGCCACTAATTCAAACACTCTTCTGTATGATTATAACTAACCTATTATGAAAACCCTGATTATAAAAATTTTCATCCGAGGATCTCAAAGCATTCTAACCATCACTGATTTACTAGGTCTCATAAATCTATCATATGGTATGTGAGTACTCTTTCAGCTATTGTACAGATGGATTAACTCAGCAACACAGGCAAGTCAATGGTAGAGCCAATAATTAAACCTAGAACTCTTGAAACCAAATCCTCATGGTCTGATTACTAGATTATGCTTTCTCCCAAGTACCGATAGGTAAATCTCATCTTCTTCCCTGGTCACAGGCAAATCAGAACAAGGTGTGAAGTTCAGTGCTCACAATTTCAGATGTTCATCTGTACTTTATCCAAACCTCTGTAAGGTGTTGAGCAGAAAGTCTGAGAACTAACTTATTCCTAAACATTTCAGCCTATTGTGAGACTCACAATCAAGTTCCTAGAGTTGGTTACTCTGCTATTCAACAAACTTTTCCGATTGTTGGGAAAACTCTGATATTAGCTTTTAAACGGATACTGGTAGCTATGTTCTGTGCCTCTCAGCTGCTTCATTCCATGTGTCTGGTAGCACCTTGTTTCTGTGGAGAACACTGAACACTAAATCACGTCAATCTACTATTTGCAGAAAGCATTTCTGACCTTTTTTCCAGCATAGTGTTTCACTGTTTACTATATTTAATGAAACTTATCGCAGACTCTCATCTTTCATCCAATTATATCCTTGAGCTTGTTTTGTGTGCTGTCTGCTTACCTTCACAGCACACATCTCTTATTTGCTACCACACCTTCTTTAAGGCCTTGGTAATTTGTATGAATATCTTTACAGCATTGTAACTCAGTCTTCATCTCTTTCTGTACTGAAAATGCATTCCTTACCTTGACGCTACTGAATTCTGCCTTTGGGCGTGTCTACACTGTTAACTTTTGCTGATGCAATTACATTGGCATAAAGCTGCCACAGTTAGTGCATCATTTGTGTGTGGACATACTTACCTCCTTGCGGCAGTAGTGTGCATAATCAGCAGGAGTGGCCGCTTTGATGCACCATCCAGTGCACTAGGGTAGATATCCCACTGTGCAACATACCACTGTCCTGTGCTCTGTCTTTTGGGAAGTTTTGGCAATGCATAGTGGTGCAGAATAGAGTTGTGAAGGGGTGACTGGTGCTGCAGGGTCAAGTGACCATCATGCAACATTCTCCACCGCATAATGCTGTCTCTATCCCATCATTTTTGTGCCTATTTTGAAAACCTCACAAACCCGCAAGTCTCTTGTTGCTGTCCACCATCTCTGATGGAAGCATGGAGCGTGCACAGCACTACTGTCAAGAGCATCACATGCACAGGACACACAATCCTCCGTTATTTGCAGAGCCGTGTAATCTGTTCAAGAAAGAGACTGTCTTTTACTATGCGTCTGCACAGCACCTAGTGCAGTGGGGATGGTCTCATTTAGGTCTCTAGTGCTACGTAATACACATTAATAAATAATAATAAGTTAAACCTATATCATTTTCTTTCTAAACTTAACTCATTTAACTACCATGACTAACCTGAGAAAGCCTTCAATACTTTTGAGTATATTTATTTGTTCATATTGCACTATACGTGACTTACGAAAAAACAAAGAAAAAGACTTGGAGAGCCATATATAGAAAAGCAGTCTAAGAAAGAAAAGGATGAAAATGTATAGAATCCTTTATAGAATTAAATGAGAGAATTTATAACAGCTGATGTAGTCAAAAAAATCAAGAGTAGCCTGTGACTAAATGAGCATTGATGTGGCGGGATAGAACTGAAATGAATAGACAGACATGTGAGTAGGGTGACCAGATGTCCCAGTTTTATAGGGACAGTCTCTATTTTGGGGTCTTTTTTCTTATGCAGGCTCCTATTACTCCCAATCCCCATCCCAATTTTTCACATTTGCTGTCTGGTCACCCTACATGTGAGAGAAGTTTGGTGATAGTAGATCCTTCTCAGTACTAAATTCTCATGTGGACTAAAAAAGAATAAACTATATAGAAGGCTCCAGTATTACTAAAGACGGACCTCCTGACATATACTTTCAGACTAGATCTGCAGCGCCATTATAATCCAGGTTTATATTTGAAATATAATCTGCAGATCTGAGAAATAAAAATCATGTAGTTGGTATGGATCTGGAAATATGGGACCAAAACCTGTTCTCAGTTACACCAGTGTAAATCTACTGTAACTCCTCTGAGGTAAAATCTAGATTATTCTGGATTATTTACAATTATTCTCAATTTACACTGCTGCAACCCCAAATGGAATTTGACCAATGAAAAATTAATAATTAAAAATAGAAGAGATTATTTCCATTAATGCTAATTAATTAATAGGAACTGAAACCATCAGGCAATAAAAGCACCAGAAAAAAAATTAAATATTGAAGAGGTACTTTAAATCAGGGTGGGTTTTTTAATGGTGGTAGTTGCTGAAAGTCATACATTTTGGTTCCATTCCAATAATGATGTTTAAATATAGCAGAATTGCATTCAGCTACATTACCCTAAATACAAAGTTACCAGAACCTTCTGTAACTTCCCTGCATAAGCCTTATTCAGGAGATATAAAAGAATCTCTTTTCACTTATGGTGCTTTCCTCTAATCCTAGTCTTCCTTTGAATACACAGTCTATCCTATTACAATACAAACCTTCCAGGGTGACGTACGAAATAATGACCCAAATTCACGTCAAAAGAGTTGTGACAGACTCACTTTGGGGAATGACCTTAGCAGGCACTGCCTTAAAGAGAAAACATAATCTTATTTGGAATGTTCTTCAGGCTGAAGGAAGTGTGAGCTTGCTAGAATAAAACAAGAATGAAGTCTGAACGTCAGTTTATGCCTTAATCTCAAACAAGTACCATTTTTGGGGTAGAAACAGGTTAGCAAATGTTTGGACCCTGTTTTCAAAAACGAGATGTCCTTTTTACATCCAGAATTTTCATCCCAAATGGCCAGCACAGTCTTATAAGTGCAACTATCTGAGAAGGCAAATGAAGACACAAAAGACTTGTAACAACCTAACTGTGCATGCAGATCAGGTACTTAGAGATCTACAGTTCCTGCTCTCATTTGCACTTGCAAATAATTGCATATTCAAATTTGCTGCTGAGAAAGGATTCTGGGTTAAATTTTCTTTTTTAAAAAAATCACATCCTTTTTTCAAATCTCTATGCACCTCTGCATGCCTTCTTTTCCAGGACAGGAAATACTAAAATAACATCACAGAGCCTATTTTAGGAACCCAGATGAATTCAGCAAGTGATTAGCAATTCCCTAGAAACCCTATTCTGACAAGCTTTCCAGACTGTTCTCCAGAACAGAGCGTTTCAGATAAGAATCTGTATTTGGGGATGCTTGTCCGGAGTGAACTGGGCCACTTGAAGTTCAGCATAACTACACAAGCCTCCTTGTTGTTGCAGGCAATTTCAGCTCTGGATCACGGCAGTTGCAACAAAGTGTCACTTGCCCATTGGCTGATTGCAGCAAGCCAATCTGTCTTCTGGACTCTTTTCTGTAACTATGCCGCCATTCAGCCAGGGCACTAGGGAAGGTGGTAGGCACAGGTGGAATCCACATGGGCCATCTCTCTTTTATTCATGTGTCCTATAGGTACCGGAAATAAACTCAACTGGAGCAAACTTTTGTTCTGTTTATTTGCCTCAAGCTATTTACCTGATGAGAATGTGCCACTATATTTTTGAAGCTTTCTCCCAACTGTACTGTTTTAGATACATGTTAAGCAAAATGTCATTGCACATTACAGTTTCTGTCACCTAGATTCCTAAATGTTGGAGTCTATCCCCTAGAGCCATGTTCAGGAATGTCCTTGTATAAACTTGGTATTCTGATACAGAGAGCCAGATGCTGTGTTTTTTCTGACACGCTGCAGCTTTTGCTGACAAACTTGTCTGGTACAGGACCTATCCCTGACACTTTCTCCTCTCCCTGTGATAACACATCTGCTTGGTATCCTCAAGTGCTTGTGAATCCCTTTTCTTCTCTGCTTCCACTGCTCGAATATTCTGATTTGTCATAAAATGACAGCCAGCATGAGGAAGTGTAAAGAGACCCAGTATATGAGTGTGATAGCACGGTCACCAATCACACTGGTGAACTGACCCAGTGTTAACTTTATTCACTGTCCTGGTGAAACTGGCACAATTCATATTCATGGATGTTGGGGACCAGGATACCATACGCGTATAACCAGCTGGGAATGCTGTGTGCAAGAATTTCAATATAGCTAGACAGAGCATCATTTTGCCAACTAAATTCCTGTTCTTTACTCAGGGCCTGATCATACTGTCTAGCAGTCCTGCTTCCAGTCAGAAAAGATTGTGTCAGGCTATGGGGAGGGGAGGAATAGTGAGATGTCAGTGTTTTCCATTGAGACATGCCAGAGGGATCCATTCTCCAGGTTGTAAGGGTCATGTGATGGGTGGGGGAGAGTCAGGAGTGGCCTAGCTGGTCACAGAGAAAAATGCACGTTGTTTCCCACCCATCAACCTTGTGGACAAAAAGACAATACAGCCATAGGCTGAATGAGAAGTCTGTGCTGCACTTCCATGTTGGCAAGTCCCCTTAAGAAGCATTCCTAGGACAACCTCTGGCTGCAGCATTGCTACAGTGAGCATGGCTATATGAAATGTCAGCCAAGCAACCTTTTGTCTCTGCTTAAATTTATATCAGAGACTTGGAGCCAGTGTGGAGGTGCAGGGCCTCAGAGTGAATAACGCTTGATTCCAACTGATCTATAATCCAATTGTGGGGTTTGGAGAATGGCCTCAGAACCATTTCAACAGAGTACCGAGGGAGGCAAACGCTGCTTCTTGCACCAGAACGAGTGGGCAAAAAACTCTACAAGGAGACCCACACAGAGATGTTCTGTGCTTCAGCCCTCTCCCTGGGGTTTTCTTGTAGGACCAGGTGGCTGAGCCTTTTAGTTAGTCAAACTAAGGGTATGTCTACACTATCAACTGTACACATGTCCCTGAGTGGGTTTGTGCCAGAACCCTCCTGGGATCCACATTTAAATCCCTGAAATATGTCTCAAGGAGAGTAGAGGGCGAGTAAGCCAGCATGCCAGAGAGGTGTGGGTACGTCCATGCCTTAGCTGTGGCAAGACTGCATACCCATGCCAGTCTGCAATGTGAATGGGAGTTACAGGAGTGTACCAGCTCTCAAGTTTCAATTGTCCTCCAGCTGCATTACCACAATGCACTGAAGCTGTGTAGAAGGTCGAAGATTCCAACAGTTGGGCCAGGAGGGCTCATCGTGCATGCCCCTTCTACAAGGGCTTGACCGGTGCTATCAAGGTCCCAATACATAATCTGGGGTGGCTTCTGATCCCTTCCCCTGTCCCCACCTACTTCATTGTCCGACAGGACACTGATCAGGGCACAAGGAGGCAGAAGGGACCATGGAGGGTGCCTCAGACCTGGAGGAGCAGAAGCATGTTATTCTACTCCTTTATCCAGAGGAGCAAGTTGAAGAAGCTCCCCCCCATTACAAATCTGAGGAGACTCCTACACTGCAGCAGGAATTTGAGGCTGGTAAGTTACAATGGTCTCCCAACTTCCCCCCACACCAATATTTCCTCTTGCGCTAGTGCTAAATTCCTGATCTTAAGATCCAGGATATTTGAAATACTATACTTTAGCTTTTCCTCCCTGAATAACATGCCATACAGTCCTGAAGCCAGTACTTTGTCAAGCTTCATGTTCTTACCAAACTCATGGAGATTTTCTTCCTTCCTCTGGCCCCCATACTCTTATACCCCGAAATGAGCCTCAGGGGAGACAGTTATAAATCAATTACTTTATTTATTTCTGATGAACCACACCATTACATAACTAACACTATTTTTTCCAAAAATTTTACAAAAGAGAAACAGTGTACCCATGTCTGTGCATTTTTCAGCTGGCACTCAAGTAGTGTTGTTTCTGGGGAGCACAGACAAGGGGCATGACATGATCAGGAACTAGCATTGGCAAATGTGTGAAAGCAGGGAATAGTACCAACAAAGGACAACAAAGAGGTTCATTCCTTCAATGTCTCTCTGTGATGCACAGAATCCTGGGATACCGCCCCTGAAATGGTAGCAGTAATATTGTGAACCTACAGAGATACCAATGTACATAACATTGTACCTATGTCTATCATGTCATATGTGGACTCTCAGGCATAAGTAAGGGGAGCACATGTGAACATAAATACAATCCAAAATTCAGTTGTGTGTGTCAGTGTAGACATAGCCTAAGAACTTGACAAAGGAGGAGGGAGAAATATTTTAATTATATTGAGGGTGACCTTCAGTCAAAGCTGGCTAAGAAGACCCTGCAGTAAGACCACTTTTCTGCTGAATATGTTGAAAGAGTGATCACTGCCTCTGAATTAAAGTCTTGGACAGTAAAGCAGATGGCATGCATCATTAGGAAACACAATATCCCAGTAAACGACATGTGCTAAAGACAATTGGAGAGAAAAAGTTGAAGCACCAATTTCACTGAAGTCCTTATTTCCTTAAACCCATATTACAGACCTGATTCTGAAACAGTGGCTTAATTATTCTAATTATTTAGGAACTGTGCAAGCTCTTTGTTGGGGTATGTTTAGAAACAATTATTTAGGTAGGGATTTTCAAAGGAGTTGAACACCCAACTCCTGTTGAAATTCAGTGTGGTCTAGGAGCCTAGTTCTTCTAGGTTCCTTTAAAAATCCTAGTCTTAAAAATGAAACAGGGAGCATTGCATTGAAAACCTTTGTTTCCTTACACTTATAGGAAAAAGCTGTAAATCCACAGATCTGTCTTGTTCAATTATGAGAATGTGATTTAGTTCCCATGCTTCAGTCAGACCAACCAGGAAATGTACCCTGTGGCCCTGAGGGGAAGTATTAATTGAATTGCCATAACCAACCATTTTCTATTGATTCTGCAGTCACATGTACAGCTTTTCATTATGATCCACTGAAGGGTCCCAGTGCAAGATGGGGCCCATCTGTTATTAGCTGGTAACAGCTAGAATTGATCAAATAGTACTTAATAGATTTTAAAAATGCAAATATTTTCTCAAATAAAAGCAAAAAAAATCAGTCTGTTTTAATTCATAGTGTCACATTATTTCTTATTCACAAGAACCTGGACAACTCCTGTGAAAAGTGACTCTTTTGAAAACAAGTCCCCCATCTCACCCCCAAGCTTTAGCTTTGTTACCAGTCTATGGTAACCACACACATTTCTGAAAAACCCGATCCTGCAAAGAAAACTTCCTGGGCAGTCCCCTGCATTCACATGGATCCCCAGTAAATTTAGCAGAACTCTGCACAACCCCACAAGTCTGTCCATAGAATCACAGAAATGTCAGACTGGAAGGGACCTTGATAAATCACCTAGTCCAATCCCTGTGCTGAGGCAAGACCAAGTAAACCTAGACCATCCCTGATTGGTGTTTGTCCAACCTATTCATAAAAATGCCCAGTGATATGTTGAAAGTTCCAATTAAATAATAATTTAATTAACAACAACAATTCAAGATGTCAAAATAATCAGCTCAATCGGAATTGTTTAATCCGAGATTAGTCAAAGATTAATAGAGCATACAGAAAAAAAAAGTATATTCACCACTCTGTGTAAATGCTGATGAGATGGCAGTTTGATCCCTTCATTTGTAACTGGTGGAATGATGGCAGCTTATTCATTCCCAAATTAATTCCCCTAAAACTTTCCTTCATAGGACATGAGACAAAGAAATTCCTTTCTGAGGAGAGAAAAATTACTTTCCCACAACTGATCCCATCATGTGTTCTATTCTCAAGATCTGTTTACCTCATTACTTGTGGAGGTTTTTTTAATGGCACCTCAGTTTATATGTTTGATAAGCTAATGGGATTTCTAATTTAGTTATTACTATTGAGAACACCTCTTGCAAAAAGCATGTCCTAATAAGTTAAAAACATTTTTCACTGGGTCATTTCATAAACTGAAGCAAATTTTGAAGATAACAAATATCCCTTATCAATCACACAATGTAACTAGATTATAAGTACCCCTTTATCAATTATTATAACACATTGTAGTGACAGACACTCTTTGTTAACACTAAGGGTTCCTTTCCTGGACAGCTGGGCTATAAGTAAGAGCAGGGTAAAAGGCAGGGTAAAAAATTGCACATGTTCCATTTCCGAGTCATGTTTCTCTTCACATAGTAAGGGGTTCAACTGAAGGATAGAGAATTTTACAGCTTTAATGGGTATAGGTAGTAAATTTATGGATACACAACATAAATAGGAATTTTGTTAATATATAAAAGAATTGAGTTTTTTTAATATCTACCACTGGATGGAAACTCCACAACCCGCATTGGAAGCCTAGTCCATTGTTTAACTATCTTTGTAGTTAGTAAGCTTTTCTTAATAGTTAACCTAAATCTCCCTTGCTGCAGATTAAACTGATTACTTCTTGTCCTACCTTCAGAGGACATGGAGAAAAATTGTTCATAGTTCTCTTTATAATGGCTCTTAACATATTTGTAGATAGTTGTCAAGTGGTCCCTCCCCCAGTCTTCTTTTTGCAATACTAAGCATGCCCAGTTGTTTTTAACCTTTCCTTGTAGGTCAGTTTGTCTAAATATTTTATCATTTTTGTCCCTCTCTTCTGGACTCTTCTCAATTTGTCCATATCTTTCCGAAAGAACTGAACACAATACTCCTGCTGAGACCTCACCCATGCTGAGTAGCACAGGTCAATTACACTCCTGATAAAACACCCCAGAATTATATTAGACTTTTTGTTACTGCATCACATTTATAACACATTGTAGTGACAGACACTCTTTGTTAACACTAAGGGTTCCTTTCCTGGACAGCTGGGCTATAAGTAAGGGGTTAGCACAGAGGAGTCCACAAGCCATAAAGGAATAAAAGGAGATAAACCTGATCGCATCAAAGAAGAAACATGACTCAGTGTTCTATATGTGATCCTCCATAACCCCCAGATTCTTTTCAGCTGTATTATTACCTAACCAGTTATTCTCCATTTTATAGTTGTGCATTTGATTTTTTTTCTTCCTAAGTATATTACTTTGCACTTGTTTTTGTTACATTTAATCTTGTTGATTTCAGACCAGTTGTCCAATTTGTCCAGGTTGTTTTGAACTCTATTCCAGTCTTCCAAAGTGCTAATAACTCCTCCTAGCACAGTGTCATCTGCGGATTTTATTAACATACTCTCCACTCCATTATCCTAGTCATTAATGAAAATATTGAATAGAACCAGATCCAGGACCTGAGCATTCCTTCTAGATATGTACCGGAGTTTGACAGTGAACCATTGATAACTAATCTTTGAGTACAGTCTTTCAACTGCGATAAATGAAGTGCGGGGGGACAGCTCCCTTTTACGGACCCAACCAGCCACTTAGTTATAAAATCCCTCTTCATAGCTGTTCTCTACTTGCTTTACCCGTAACGTCAACAGGACGCATAGGTAAAAGGAAGGGACTGGATACCTGGCCAAAAGAGCTAATGGGAAGGCTAGAAGTTTTAAAATAGAAACAAGACTCTCCTTTTGTTGGTCTGTTGCTGTTCTTGGACAGAAGCAGATACAGAGCAACTATGATGTAAGAAACTTTGGGCCAACTATGAAAAATCATCTATATCATACCTAGAAACTACTCATTTGAAACCCCAGATATGTAAGTAGGTCAGGAAATATCTAGGAAGATGCCATCAGGTTTATCTCCTTTTATTCCTTTATGGCTTGTGGACTCCTCTGTGCTAACCCTATAGGTTTTTGTTTTGCTTGTAACCTTTAAGATGGACCTCAAAAAAGTTATTTTTGATGATTAATCCTTATAAGTATTTTTGTTTAAATCTAGCATTTTCTTTCTTTTTGTTTTTAATAAAACTTACCTTTTTAAAAAACAGGATTGGGTTTTTGTGTCCTAAGAAGTTTGTGCACATGTTGTTTAATTAGCTGGTGGCAACCGGACATTTCTTGTGTTTTTCTTTCTCAGCTCTTCCCTGGAGGGGCGGAGGGTACCCCACAGGAAGGAATTCCCAAGCACGCCTTCCTGGGTTATCAGAGGAGTTTTGCACTTGGTTGGTGGCTGCTTTTACCAATCCAAGGTTAGAAAAATCTGTAACCTTGGGAGTTTAATACAAGCATGTAGTGGCAAGTATTATTTTTTAGAGTCCTTCCTCCTTGTTGTTAATATTAATTGTGTTAAGTATCTGGTCGTAATATACCTTTTTAGTGAAGATTGAAGCAAATAGGCCTTAAAAACCTCAGCCTGCTTGATGTCATCCATTATTAACTTTCAATCCCAGCTAGGTAGAGGACTATGTGATTCTTCTTGCAGGAGTGTGGCAGACCAGATGCCAGCTCTTGCCAAGGCTGCGGGCATTAGCTAAGAATTGATAAACTCATAGCTGGAAACCAGACCAGTTCACTTATGTGTTAGTGTTGAGCAAAATAGGTATTAGTCTTAGAAGAATGTATTTAGTGTTTAGACTCAATGGAATATTTGTAAGTTTTGCCTTATAACTTTGAAAATGTTTACTATATACTTGTGAACCCAGATGGGAAGAGTGTTTCCCCTACACACACCCCTCCAGAATTATCAAAATCAGGTGGGCCATCAAGGAACATCACAGTACAAAGGATCAGTGAATGGTTCTATCTCACCTCGGAAAAGCTACATGCACAGAAGCTTGTTCTGAATGAAGGAAATAAAAATGAAGACACATGAAAATTTTTCATCTCTTTGTTCTTCAAACTCTCACATGGCCAGAGACACTAAACTGACCCAGAGGTTTAGACTCTGGTTACCTGGAGGTCCACCCTGAAAGACAGTTTGAATTGACATATCTTTAAAATGCTGTCACTTTTAGGATTTAGACTGCAACTCATATATATGTGGAACTCCTTGCCAGAGGATGTTGTGAAGGCCAAAACCAAACAGGGTTCAGAAAAGAACTAGATAAATTCATGGAGGATAGACCTATCAATGACTATTAGCCAGGATGGGCAGAGATGGTGTCCCTAGCCTCTTTGCTAGAAGCTGGGAATGGGTGACAAGTAATGGATCACTTGATGATTACTTGTTCTGTTCATTCCCTCTGCGGCACCTGGCATTGGCCACTGTCAGAAGACAGGATACTGGGCTAAATGGGCCTTTGGTCTGACCCATTATGGCCATTCTTATGCTTTAACCTATAAATAGCCCTCATTTCTTTCTCCTAGTTAATAAACCTTTAGATAGTTTATTATAGGATTGGCTACAGACTTTTAACTTTGGTGTAAGAACAGTTACCAGTTGATCTGGGGTAAGTGACTGATCTCTAGGGACTTGGAAGCAACCTGAATATTTTGTGATTTTTGGTGTAAGTGACCATTTATTACTAAGTCCAGCTTGCCTGGGGGATTGTCAGTGACTCCATGCTAAGACTGTTACAGCGGTCCAAGAGTTCACATTTGTCACTAGCTTTAAAATCAAATTATAGAACATGCCACCTGTTTGGGGAATCTGCCCTGTTTTTGACAGTCTGCCCTGATGTAGGTATTCACGGTCATGAGCCACTCCAGGCAATGTGACACCAACTTCATAAACTAACTTTCCTCTTTTAGTATGCTTGGTATATTCATGACTTCTATGCAACTACTACTATTTTTGTCATTTATCACCACCTGTCAGATAGATGATTTGTGTGACTTTTAGTTGTCTTCAAGTTCACTTCATATACAATGTACACAACTGATACTGATTCATTTTCCTATTTGTCTGTGACATTATTTAAGAAAAAAGCAGTGTATTTGCAACCTGATTAAATATAATTAACCAATGTATAATGCCATCAGATTTATTTTTCTTACTTACACACAATGGGAGTATTTTGCTTGCTCTGCAAGAGGCCCTATTCTATTCTTTATATGCTAAGGCTTTTTGTAAGGCTTTTATTTTTGGCTGGTTGAGTGTAGGAAAGAAAAGGAAGGACAGACCTAACACAAACTAATTGAGTGAGATATAGTGCTAAACAGATGAAAAAATCAGATGCCAGCTTCTTAATCTTATTACAAATAGGAGATCAGCTACCAGCTGAAAGAGGGAAACGTGGTCTTTCTGCATAATCCAAGAATGTTGAACAGGACTATATGGTTTATTACACTCTGCTTAAAATCTTGGGTAAGGAGGGTGGAAAATTTTCATTCAAAGTGTGTTTTCCATGAAAAATTGGGTTTCTAACTAACTGAAATTTTTCACTAAAACTGGCTGCATTCATATTGATTGAGAACATAGTGATTTTCCCTCCAAAACCCAAACACCCCCCAAAAAACCAAAAAGCTTTTTGTTTTCTGACAAAGAGCAAAATTTCTGTTTAGAAATGTCTGTACATTTGGTTTAAAATATTTTTGATCAAAATGAAATATTTCAGTGTTCCTGAATCAAAATGCTCTGTTTCAGCTCAGTTCAACATTAAACTGTCCTCCTGAACTCCCCTGGTCCTTCATGGGAGCTGTAGTTTGGGAGCCATAGGTCCCCCTTCTGTTCTATGGGTCAGGCTCCCTGGCCAAACTACATCTCCTCTGATGAATCACATCCATATGAGTCCTATGATACACCACAACCGGTCACAATAAATTGAGATTGTGGTGCACAATGGAAGATAAAATTTGGCCAGGGTGCCTGGCATTCAGGGGAAGTTGGGAGCATATCAAACTAATTCCAAAAACTAAGCAATTCAATTCAGTTCAACAAATGAAAATATTTCTGTTTAGGTTTACCTGACATCAAATATTCCATTTCAGTTTTGCCAATGGATTTTTTTAAGTTTTGGCTGAAGGCTTTTGATTTCGGGGCTTTTGACAAAAAAACCCAAAAATTTTCCATGAAAAAAATAATTCCCAGCCAGCGCTACTCTTGGGCTCTCGGAAGCCTAAATTAACAAGGCCAGGTCTACACAGCACATTTATATCGGTATAACCACGTCACTCAGGAATGTGAACAATCCATGCTCTGGAGGGATGTAGCTAAACCAACCTAAACCCTTTCAGGCCCCACCCCCCCAGCCATCTCCCCCGTCTGCCTGCCCTTGTGTAGACAGTGCTATGTCAGTGGGAGAGCTTCTCCTATTGACATAGCTCCTGCCTCTCACAGAGGTGGATTAACTACACCGACGGGAGAAACTCTCCTGTTGGCATAGGAGCATCTTCACTTAAGCATTGCAGCTGAGCCAATGCAGCACTGTAAGGGGAGACCTGCCCTAAGGAACAATAAATTGTCTCTGCCTTCCACTAGTGATGATGCAAACCAGTACCTCAGTTTTAAACCCGGCAACTCATGACCAACTTGCCCAACCTCTCACCTTACTCACTGGTAGATAACTTCACAAACCAATCAAACAATAACACTTCCAGCTGTCTCTTCAGTAATCCCACACACTCCCACCACCTGCTTTGCAAATACGGGAGAGTGCATGCAAAACTTTTGGCACTACTCTGCCTGCTAACAACTACAAACTGAAGCACCTGTTTGTTAGACATGCCCAGCTGTGTGTATGCCAGCCAACAGAGAGCCATCCATCTGCAGAACACGCCAATGCCAGTTCCTTTACTGGAATGGGTTGAAAGCATCCCTAAGAAAATATTTACAACACAACTGAAATCAAATTTTCTTTCCTGATATCTTATTTTTTCTCTCCCGGGTATTTTGAACTTGTCCGTATACTTTGATTATAAGCTCGTAAACTTGGCAGAAACCAGCTGTAATTTTTATCGCCTTTAGAACTTTCCGTGCTTTTTTACAGTCAACATAGAAGGAAAAGGGATAGAAAAGGGGGTATGGAAAAGAATATAGAGATGCAGAAATTCCAGAAAAGGTATATATAACACCAAGTCAAAAAAACCCCAAAACATAAGAATCACGTGCAGGAGAATTTCAACAGGATAAGAGAGAAGGGGGGAAATATCAATCCTAGTACTTTTTATTCTAATCTAAAGCCTCCCTTATGCAAACACTTTGGTGGTAAAATAACTACTAGGATAAATACAGTTACTCCTGTCTGTTTTGCCAGATTGGCCCTAAAACTATACTAGCTTCCACTTTCCTTCTGTATGAAGTTCAAGCTCCTTATGTTCAAAGCTCTCTGTTACTTCACCCTGCTTAGATTTCTGCCTTTATCTCCTCCTGCATTTCCTGTTGCTTCCTATGATCCGTGTATGTTTCCTTGCTTCAGGTCCTTAGTCTTGAAAGCCCACGCTTTCTTTCATACATGAGAAACAGCTTCCTATTTATTATACACAAAATACCTCTCTCCGCCTACTCAAAACAATCCCCACCTCTTCATTAAGATGTGATAGCTAGAGTTGTCATGTCTCACAATATGTGCATTCTATTCTGGTTGATTCTGTTTGCATTTGTCTTTAGATTTCTTTGGGCCAGGTGCCTGGTGTTTGGCAGAGATCAGTGAAGTCTGGCTGTGTGTACGCTTATACTACTCTATCAACGCTACAAATGGCGTACTGTTGAGACCGTGCTGTGGGTGCTCATCACACTCTAGAGTAGGTGACGTGCCAAAGAAAGAATAAGGCATTAACATGGGATTTTTTGTCTTTTGAAAGGCTACCAATCTAAACAACTCAGCTGGCTTGATTTTTCATTCAGCCATTCTGCTAAACCAAGAATAGCTCCATTGATTACTATTCATTTGTATTACTGTAGCTGCTGGAAGTCTCAACTAAGAGCAGGGCTCCACTGTGGTCAGTAAGAGACAATGCCTGTCGAATTGGTTGCCCTCTAAATAGACAAGACAGACAAAGTGGGGGAGAGGAAACAGAGCTACAGAGAAATTTTGTGACCTGTCCCAGATGATGTAGCAGGTCAGTAGTAAAGTCGGAATTAAATCCCAGGTTTCCTGAAACTCAGATCAGTGCATTATCTCCTGGATCGCATTGTCTCCCTACCATAGTGCAGTGATGGCAGTGTAAAACCAGTGTCATTCAGTAGAATAAGGCTCCTTTTGTTTCTATCAGCTGACTCTTCATGTTTTTATCTGTAAGGACATGAAAACGCAAGAGCCTTTAATGTAAAGCTCCAGCTCTCCTCATTTGGAGACAACCCATTTCTCTTGTCATTCAAGAGTGGCTGACACTCAGTCTATATGGCTGGGTGTAATTTACATGCTGGAAGCTGTGCATGAACAAGCTAGGAGTGGCTGCTCCCATAGCGATACAGTGTAAAAGGCATCCCAGCCTGGAGAATGTAGGAGACACAGCTGTTCACCAGTCCGGATTGTACCCTGAGGAACGTCACAATGGGACTAACCGTCGCTGTCATGTGTAGATGATTGGTTTGGGACTGGAGCCAGAGATCTGGGACCCTGCACCCTTGCAGGGTTGCAGAGGTTGGGTTTCAGCCCAAGCCCGAGCGTTTACACAGAAATTTTTCATCTCTAGAGACCGAGTCTCATGAGCCGGAGTCAACTAACCCAGGCCAGCCACGGGTTTTATTATCACTAAGGAGACGTAGCCTGTGGGGCTTAGGCGCAAGAGAGGCATCCAGATGCCTAACGTGAGGCATTCTCACATGCCCAGGGGCAGAAATTTAGACACTAAGGAATTTTGATGGTGACAATGTGAGTTTAGGCAGTTACAGGATTAAGCTGCAGGGGAGTAGGAGTTTGGAGGATCTCAGACACACCCCTATTTTTAATTTAGGTGCCTAAAATAGGAGTTAGATACCTACGCCCTTTTGTGAATCGGGGCCTACAATAATACAAATAATAAATAATAATATGTTGCCTATTTTAGGAGAAAAGCCTAGTGAGAGATTATGTGCACCGGGTGATATTCTCTTAGTGCAGGATTCAAAGCACTATCCCTTTCTTCCACCCTCCTAGCAGAGGGGCCGAGAATCTCCTGCCATTTAGAAGTGCAGTACCTAGAATACAGAATCACAACATCTCCCCTAGATTTACATAGCTACCTGCATCCCACAGCAGCTGGGGTTGTGTACTCCAGATCATCTGATTAGCATAGACTGTATGTAACGTATGCTCTAGCCCGCACCTTGAGCTGTCGTGCCTGATTTATTGGGTGTGGCAGGCATGCTAGTGAAGACAGACATGAAGGCTGGAGTTGAATAGAATCCAGGCTAGTAGAGAGAATCAGGGTCTATTGAGCAGTTGCACGGTTACAGCTGGTAAAAGCCGGAGAGAGATGTCAGGGCTGCAAATTGGCCATGAACTAAAAGAGAGAAGGCTGAGGCAGATGGAGGGCCTCCTAGGTGAGCCAAGTGAATAAAGGGGGAGATCTCCTGCCAATCAACAAGGCCAGAGCACAGAACTGGAGGATCAAGTCATGCCCAATGCTGAATTGTTTCAGTAAATATCATGGGGCTTCAATTATCTGCTATTAGAGTCAGATACTTTTAGGTTAAAAATCACACCCAATATTTTTTTAAACCATATTTCTTTGGCTGTGTTACAAATCATACTTTAGCTATCAATACAATTTTTTAAAAAAATCTCTCTTACCCATCTTGGTTTCTGCTCCTTGTTTACCCTTCAGCATTTCTCTTCAACTTGGACAATGAAAGTGAACAAGTCATGTTTTACTTTTCCCTGTACTTAGCTTCCAGTCAATTTCCATTTCGGTGTCTTATGTAATAACTCAGTGCTGCAGCATGTGGATTGCAAATTCTGAGCTAGATGCAGAAATTACTGGATGAGATCCTTGGACTTGTATTTTGCAGGTCAGATTGGGTGATCACAATGGTTCCTGGTATCATAAAAAATCTATGAATGGAAGCTGCAAGAGGAATGTTATTTTATTTTTTTTAATACCCTGCTTCCCTTAGAATTAAAATACGTTTCTGGAAACCTGTCTAGTGATATTAGTGTAAAAGTTTATATATTCAGAGCATTTGTCCAGGGGCAAACTAAACCTGATTTTTTTACTTGACAATGGGCCAACATTGTGCTAATCTCCTTGGAATTCAACAATTATAAAATGTTACATAGGTGTCAAATGTATTCCAAAGGGGAATATCACCCCCCGCTCCTCTTCTGTTCTAGTTGAGTACAGAAAAAGGTGAAGAGGTATGCATTTCTCCTCGATGTCGTTTATTGAAAACTCATAAAATTGTGATCTATCACTTTAAATTCTCAGGGAGTTTCCTTGATGTTTTAGGGAGCAGCTGACTTTTGCTCTCTCTGTTTTGGGGTTCTTGCATGTAATTCTGAATTCTAAGAAATAAAGTGACAAAGAGTCCTGTGGCACCTTAAAGACTAACTAAAATTTTTTTAGAGCATAAGCTTTCGTGGGCTAATACCCACTTCGTCGGATGCATGCAGTGGAAGACAAGCCCAAGAAAGAAAACAACAGAACACCACTGGCCATCACCTACAGTCTTCAGTTAAAGCCTCTCCAACGTATCATCAGTGATCTACAACTCATCCTGGACAACAATCCCTCACTTTCACAGGCCTTGGGAGGCAGGCCAGTCCTGGCCTACAGACAACCTGCCAACCTCAAGCATATTCTCACCAGCAACAGCACACCGCGACATAATAACTCTAACTCAGGAACCAATCCATGCAATAAACCTCGATGCCAACTCTGCCCACACATCTACACCAGCAACACCATCACAGGACCAAACCAGATCAGCCACACCATCACTGGTTCATTCACCTGCACATCTACCAATGTAATATATGCCATTATGTGCCAGCAATGTCCCTCTGCTATGTACATCGGCCAAACTGGACAGTCCCTACGAAAAAGGATAAATGGACACAAATCAGATATCAGGAACGGCAATATTCAAAAACGTGTAGGAGAGCACTTCAACCTCACTGGACACACCATAGAAGATTTAAAGGTCAGCATTTTGCAGCAAAAAAACTTCAAGTCCAGACTGCAAAGAGAGACTGCAGAGCTGCAATTCATTTGCAAATTTGACACAATCAATTTGGGACTGAATAGAGATTTTGAATGGCTAGCTAACTACAAAAGCAGCTTCTCTTCTCTCGCTATTCACACCTCCAGTTCAGCTGCTAAAGGAACACCTCACCCTCCCTGATTAGAGATAACAAGCTGGTTCAGCCTCATTGGACTAACCTTGTTATCTCCCACCTGGTTCTTGCCTACCTATTTATACCTGCCCCTGGATACTTCCACTGAATGCATCCGACGAAGTGGGTATTAGCCCATGAAAGCTTATGCTCTAAAAAAATTTTAGTTAGTCTTTAAGGTGCCACAGGACTCTTTGTCACTTCTGCAATTCCAGACTAACACGGCTACCCCTCTGATTCTTGACAACATGTAAGAAATAGAGTCGTGCTATGTTGCAGCCTTCTAGCAATAGTAGTTTATGTTTTTATCTAAATTCTCTGTGTATATGCTGTGAAACATAACTTGAGGCTTTCTGCAGCTGGGTCAAAAATAACTAGGCCAGTCTTAACACAGTGGCACCCAATTGGGAGTGAAGATACTGCTGTCAAAAGACACCTGTCTTTTATCAAACGTTTCCATTGCCTCCAGGAATTGTGCAGAGTAAAGGCTAGGCCAAAGAAAGGCTTTGCATGGGAAGAGAGGATCTTCGGCCAGGTGGGCTCTAAGTGGGTCTCCATTTGTAGAGAAGTTTAAAATATCCCCATCTTCAAAATAATAAATGGTGATTAGCCAGGCTATTCACTTAGAGCCAAACAGTGACACTCTTTCTCACTCTGTGTGGTTCCCTTACTCTGTGAGTATCTACACTGAAATCCATGAGACTAAGTGTGTAGTAAGTTCAGTGTGAATAACAGCAACACCCTCTTCCCTATAATCATTAATGGAAGCCAAGTCATTCAAACTCTTCCAACACACACACACACACGCACACACACACAGACACACACGCACACATAGAGAGAGAGATCTGTGAGTATTCTTGGTGTCCATCCTTATGGCCTTCCTGTTAATGAAATGATAGGTTCTGATTCTGTCTATTTGGATGGACCTACCTATCATCTATTCCTAAAGCAGTTTCTGATTTAAGGAAGGGGAGCTGGAAAGAATCTCCAGGGGGACGGAGAAGACCCCTGAGAAGGATGAGAGATAGTGGTAGGGCACCTGGAGAAATCAGAAGAGCAGCAAATTCCCATCAACAGCAGAGAGGTGCCAAATTGACAACTTCAACTTTAGCCACTCAAAAATTGGGGATTTCTTTTAATGTACATGTAAATAAGTTCAGTTTGAAACTTAGTTGTTAATTGGTCCACTTTAACACTAAATATGTTATATTCATTATGGCTCTACCCCAGTTTGAAATGCATTAGTATTCAGTTTTAAATGCTTAATCACTAGAACCCTCAATTTAAATTCTTTCAGTAATCTACTCTGCTAAATTTCAAGTTGATGTAAATGTCAAAAGCAAAAGACAGAAATGTCTAATTAGCTAAGTACCTAAATTGTTGCTCTTCCTTTGCAAATAACAAGTGAACTTATGTAATACTTGCTGTAAGAGGGTACAGTATAGATAAGGATACCTTTAATTAAGGAAATAGAAAATAGTTTGTGATACTTTCACTGCTTTGGTTATAGTGTGTGTGTGTGTGTGTGTGTGTGTGTGTGTGTGTGTGTGTGTGTG
>ML677342.1:34588299-34803694 GCA_007922305.1 Dermatemys mawii | reverse complement strand
GTGTGTGTGTGTGTGTGTGTGTGTGTGTGTGTGTGTGTGTGTGTGTGAATTACTGCCCTCTAGTGGCCAGTCTGCAAAGGGCTTACAGTAAGCCTGTGTCTATTTACATGCCATCTGTTATATTTGGACTGCCCTCCCAAAACTAATCCATATGTTGCTAATTCAAATCTTTTCTGAAAAAAATATTTCTGCTGCAAAGACACAGTAAACAAATTAAACAAGAGGATAATTTTTAAAAAAGCTTATGGTCCATTACATGTACACAAACTGACCATAGTCATCACATAAGTCTCTTCATGTAATTCTGTCTATCCCATCCTCTTATCCTCTCGTTTGTTTGTTCTTTTCCTCATTGCGTCATCTTTAAACTAGGAATGGGGATTAAATGCAACTGGAAAATCTTCAGGGCAGGTGACCTTGTGTATTTGTTTTGGGTGGAACAAACTATTAATAATAATAATAATCACTTGCAACCACTAATGAAGTTTGCCTGATAGCTCCATGATAGAGGACTGAGTGTATGGACCACAAAGTCAGATGTATGAAATCTGAATTTTCTTTAAAGTGCTTTAATTAAATTATAAACAAGTAAACATTATGGATGAAAGAAAACGCATGATCAAGGCCAAAGTTCCTTCCTATTTTCATTATTGTTCTGCCTGAATTTATGGTGCCTGCCATTAAAATGTCAACATTTAGCAAGTGCTGCCATTCCATAGCACAGCATCTGAGATGTTGCAGTAATTTCTGATTTTAGTAAATGATTTCTTAATGGTGATCACTATACATCAGAGTAACATCAAATTTCTATGAAATATAAAAGCAACAGTGGAAAACATTGTATTGACTATTTCAAAGTCCATACAAACACCATAGCTTCAAATATTGGCCTCAGACTCACACATTATTGGATTCACATTCTGCTAAGCAAAGATGGTGAATACAAAGCAAGGAGGCAGAGTGGAAAATGATGAATACAAGAAGTTGGGATATAAGAGAGAAGATGAGAATAATTAAGCAGATTATGTTAATGTTCAAGATTTTCAAAAGTCACTAATGATTTTGGGTGTCCAACTTGAGGCACTCTATAGGGGCCTGATTTTCAAAAGGTCATTAGCAGCCATCCCCTGACAATCGGGCCAGATAAGATGTTTCAGAAGGAGCATCAAAAAATTGAAGCATCCAAAATCACTAGTTACTTGATCAAAGTGCCCACCTGTGCCAGCCTAAAAGGTGTATGGGTGAAGAAGGCCATTCTGTCCCTCATACTGGTTGACGTATTGATTCACGCTGGTTGCCTCCTCTTTTCATAATCACTTGCTGTGTTGTCTACCCTTATTGATACTGTTTTCATTTTGGCCCATATCTTGCAATTCTTCCACATGGGGAGACTTTGTGTCAATTCCCATTTTACTATCTGGGTCTTAATTGCAAGTTCTTTAATGTACAAAATAAAGATCACTATGTAAAGCAATGGGCACATTTTAGGTAGTGCATAAATAATAACAACCATGCAGAGCACAGGCTTATCGTCACTCGACAAATAGGCTGTTTTAAAACTCAGTGACTATTGAAAGACAAAAATGGGCCAGTTCCTCAACTGGTATAATCTGGCATAGCTCCACTGAACTCATTCTCTGATTTAAATCAACGAAGGGTCTGGCCTCATGTGTTTAAATTACAAGGAGCTGTGCACTGAAATAAATGATGTGAATTGAAAATGTAGATAAACAATTTCACCAAATCTTAAATACTTCACCCAACTATAGCCCTGAATTCTATTCCACATCTATTGCATGTGATTTACCTGATGTGTTGTGATTACAGATTTATCACAGAGTGTGCAATTAAAAGCCAGTAGCCACCTTTAAAACCTATTACAGTGATTTCTGCATCAAGCAACTTGTGTAAGTCATGTTTAAAGAATATTTTACTAATTAAAAAAATGTACAAAGTTTTCATTATAGCTAAATTCCTTAAGGAGAATTCCATGAAAGCAAAAGAAAAACCAAGAAAGCTGTGATAATGTGCATGATATGAATAATGAGTTGTGGTAAAATGGGAGAGAAAATAGTAATTAATAATTCTGTATGATGAGGAGTAGGCTTTCCAATTAGTGCAGTGTCATAAACATAGGAAGCTAAATCATTCATGATATTCAAATGAATACTTCTGGTATATGTCTGATAACCAAAGGCCCAACTCTGCAGTCCCAGTTCTGGCAAAACTCCCATTAGTTACAAAGGAAGTCTTGCCCGGGTGGGGCCTATGTCATGAAGTCTCTAGAGTCACTGATTGCTAGGTTAAACAAAGGACCAACAGACAGGTCCAAATTTTCCCACATTGTTGGTTAATGAAGACCTCTTATGTTCTAAAAGTGTGTGTGTGTGTGTGTGTGTGTGTGTGTGAGTGAGAGAGAGAGAGAGAGAGAGAGTTGTGTAACTTCTGGGTCATAATATCACATTTCTGGCTTTTTTTTCCCCTAAGGAACTGAAAATTGGGAAAAGTAACCAGTTAATTAGATTTCACTTGGGAAGAAAAAAGTAAAACATTTCTTTTTATTCATTCCCTCCTCTTTGTCCTCCAGGTGGCCTCACCTAGTGTCAGTTCCCTGACACAGATGCTATATCCTGTTTGAAAGGAAGTGAAATTTGACTCCTGAAAAGAGGGTGATCTCCCACAGCTGATAGGATCCATCCCCACCAAGTGAAACCCTAGAATTATTATATAGTTTGCCTTGGACTGTCATTAATGCTGGAAATGTAGTTGGGGAGCAAACATTTCATGATGGATAAAGCAATAGGATATTTCAGAAATCAAATAAGCTCCCATAGAAAATATTCTTAAAAACCACAAAACCACATCTTCAGCTGTGCTAAACCAGCACATCTGCCTTGACTTCAGTGGAGCTATGCCAACACCAGCTGAGGATCTAGCTCATAATGTTCAATAGAGAATGGAACATTTTGAATAGCTTTTTTTAACAATCCTATTGAATTCCACAACAGGGGATATAATTGTCTATTATGTTCTGGTGGATGGCATAAAGCACCTATAGAAAAGGTTTCATTTTCTGTTTATTTCTATAGACCTTTTCCACAATGGTAAGAACAAAGCACAACAAATATATTATAACAATGTCACTATTATTATTATGCAAAGGAGGTATCATACACTGACTGTATAAAGAGATGCAATTTAAAAGTTCAAAAGCAACCATACAAAGAAGGATAAAATAGTACAGTGGTTTAATTCCAATAACTAACAGCACTTGGTGAACCTTGGAACATGAAGGGACTTTAATTCTGACCAGCTTAATACGCAATATAAAGACTAAAAGATACAGAGCTTTTCCTAGAAAATCTTGCAAGACATGTAAAGCTGTTCAATACAGAAAAATAGACAACAAGGCAAGCAATAAGGATTTATTAACAAAGGCTAACAAAATGAATCAAAGAGATTATCCTTCTCGCTAATGTACATTCAAAACACAAGGTTAACAAAGGGAAAGGAAGCTAAAACCAATGATGTATGTCTTAACTATAGACATAGATGCCCAGAAAATCTCTCTCCTAAGAAATGAACAATGTTTTTTAAGCCCAAAAGAATAAGTCCCAATACAGGAGGAATTATGAGTTTGTATGAGCAGGTCAAGAGTCACTATAAAAAGCTCAAATCAGAGAGAAAGAGAGAGAGATAAGAAAAGAGATTAGGCCGAATACTACTACTACTGTGGACCTCTCTTCAGTTATCTCTGTCACTCTTACCTGGATTTATTCCATCTCTCTCGGGATATAGTGATAAACTCAATGGTTCTGCAAGGATAAAAATTCTAAAACCTTTTTTGTGACATTCCCCACCAAGTCTTCACCACTATTTTTAACCCAAATTAAAAACACACCATTCTTTTTCAGTGAAGATGTATCCTCACATGCAGCAGTAGTAGAAATGGTCCGCGGCTGGCCTCAGGATTGGGGGAATGTAAATGTGACATAATGGGATCTTTCTCTCTCCATCCTTCTCCTAGTCTTGTACAGGGCACAGATGGGCCAGGCCCAGCAATTGGGAGTATATCATTTTATGAGATGAAGTTATTTTACGTTTTTGATGCAACCCCTGTATAGTATAGTAGAGTATAGTAATAGAGGCACTTTCTAAATACAATTATTGTTCATGATTTTCAAAAGTAATTAGTAGTTTCAGTGTCTTGATTCTGAGTGTCAAACAGAGGCAACTTGAGATGCCCCAAAGGACCAAGATTTTCAGAGGGCAGGTTCTCAGCAAGAATGAGGCTCCTTTAGGGTATCTTAAATTGAGCACTCAAAGCCATTAATCACTTCTGAAAATCTTGGGCATTTGTTTTTCACTGAATGCATTATGCAGATTAAAACAACATAAAACAGCCAGTTTAGCTTACTATCACCAGCAGTAAAATACAAATACAGTGGTCAGGGGTCAGCAACCTATTGGTACACAGACATAAGTGTCCGTGGTAAAAATTTTGAGGTTCATGGTAATTTTTCAAGAAACGTTGAATGACTAAATGACAAGAACCCCCACTATCCCACGTCCGTCACTAAGTCAAGTGTCTGTCATGCATCATGGTGGTGCCGACCCCTGACAGTGATCTGAAGTCCTGACTCAATTTTTACTTCAGTGTGAGCTTTCCTGAGAACTAACTAAAAAAGAAGTAAGGACCCTCAGCTATGTTCAAAATATAAAAGAGTTTTTAGATCAGCTTTTCTTGAGTTATCTATTCCTGTCTGAGAACACTGGAGGAGGTAGGAAGTAGGAACATGTGGCACTACACTTGGCATGTTTCTTAGCCCAATTTGCTGAAATTTATGAGTGCATAACTAGTGAATTTATCAATTTTTGGCATAGCAAACATTACAGAATAAGCCCGGGTAATATTCAATCTGCTTTGTTTTTATGGAGCTCTTTATAGAATTGACATATAGCACACAAGTACATTGTGCATCTGCACTGATGCTTGCATTCATTTTACTCCTATCTTTGCAGCATCAGTGATGTGAACCCAGATCAGAATGCAAAGAATTTATACTGGGTGGGAGAGCAAATTTCAGAAATGCTGCACCAACCTTCCACGTTAAATCAAAGCTTAAATGGCTTGCGCATGTACTGTCTCTAGCAAACAAAAATAACCATCTGTTGAAACATCACAAAGAAAAACTCTCTCCAAAACAAGAAATTATTGTTGTATTTATATTTCCCCTGCAGTATTTCTCAGCTGATTAAAATTTAGACACTAATCAACACCGAGTACATAACATCACTGTCATTTAGCAGAAAGTCTGTTCACTTATTTGCCCTGTCTGGTTGTTTGAACTAATGATTTAACATTTTTGTAGGCCATCAAATAGTGCCAAAAAATCTCCCTCTGTATTTCTCCAGAGCCCAGTATGGCATTGTTTACAAATAGTGTTGTACTTTGCTGATTCAATAACCCTGTAATTTGTTCCACTGTGCAGTGTGGTATGACTTCCTTGTCACTTCTGATATTGGTGTTTGTGTTGTTTTTTTAGCCTCACACTTAAATTGATGGTTTTATTTTTTTCCCAGTAGAAACAGCTAGAGATAGAGAAGTTGTAGAAATTGTTTCTTTATCGTATTTTCTGTCTTTGGGCTTGATATTAGTGCCTATCATGGTAGTATCTGATCCCCTATGCACTGTAATGCCATTTTCAACTCTAATGTTAACAGGCTATTATTTGCTTATTGGTACATCCCAAATTCTTCCCTCAGCTACACTGACACTACTTCAGTGACTTTTGCATGGTAACTGGACTCTAATATCAGGCCAGATGGTCCCTGCTACTTTCCCGAACGAAGGGGAACCAAATCATGTGGAGCTAAACACTCTGATATGATATGAGAAACCTGGTATAAAATCATAGATAGATAGGCATATCTGGCTGAGGGAAGAAGAAAGGGAAAGGGGTGGAATGCTGGCTCTGTGACATTGCCACCATGGCATCTAATAAGGGTATGTCTTCACTACCCGCCGGATAGGTGGGCAGTGATCAATCTATTGGTGACTGATTTATCATGTCTTGTCAAGACACAATAAATCGATCGCCAAAGGCAGTCCCGTCGACTCTGGAACTCCAGCTCGTCAAAAGGTACAAGCTGGAGTCGACGGGGGAACCCGCTGCTGACTGCTGCCGCTGTGAGGACGGTAGGTAAGTCAGTCTAAGAAGCGCCGACTTCAGCCACATTATTCACATAGCTAAAGTTGCCTATCTTAGGTCAAACCTGTCCCCCTAGTGTAGACCAAGCCTCTATGGTTAAGACCTCTTGGTCTTTTTTTTTTTCATTCATGTATTCAGTTCATTGTGGGTGGGGTAGGAGAGATGAAGGCTGCTCAGTGGGTCATTGTCACTGTACTTCCATGGAGGCTAGGAGAGCAGTACTCAGTAACAGGGTCTTCAGGTGGCTGCTCTTGATCTCAGTGGTTCTCCTAAGATCTGTGTGGGTCCTTCCAAGTTTCCCATAGAGCTTGGGGGGAATCGATGGGTCAGGGACTGAATATTCTGACAATCTGACAGCAAATGTAACCTCTGATGGCACAATTTGAGGGAAAGTCCACAAGCACAGGGTGCTTCCAGAGTCTCCTTTCCCTTTATAGGTTTTTAGATGCAGGGCATGCTACATAGTGTCTACCATACTGCGTGTTGTGCAGTAAATGTAGTGCAAATTGTACTCGCCCTGTATGGGAAACCCATCACCACCACCAAAAGCATATGGAATTTTCTGTTACACTGGCGCTGTCTACATGGGAGCTGGAAGGTGTACGCTTGAGGAGATATACCCTTGCTGTTCCGGTTGAGCTACCACAATAAAAGCTGACTTGTAGCTGCAGTAGTGCACGTGGTGGGCGGGGATGGACACCCTGGTTACATACCTATGGTATTGGACAAGATTATACTTGGGGTACTCAGCCCTTCCCACCAATCATGCTGCCATAGCTGCACATCCTTGAATTGGGACTTACAACTTTCAGTGTCAGTTTTATGGCCTTCTCCACAATGCACAGAACCAACATTGCCTGCTCTGTGCTTTCTTCCCCACAGGAGCCCCTAGTTCAGGGGAACACACTGGGGGCAGGAAAGCATTAATTCCAGGCAACAGAAATGGTAGCCAGAGCATCCTAACCCAAGTGGTCATCTGACTGTAACAAAGCCCATAGAGGCTATGACAGCCAGGGATCTGGTTACAACATTCCTTAAGACTGGTCTAACTGCACTGGGAATTGGCTCAGCCTTTGGGCAGGCCTAGGATAGGAAAGGTGAAAGCTGCATCCCATTGGTTCATGTGATGACCACCATTTTGGCCAACACTGGGGATTAAAGCGAGGACCTCTTCAGCTAAAAGCATGGATCGCTGCGGCTTGAGCTGAAGATTCAGCATCTCAAGCTGAAGCAGACCCACAGCCTCTCTGGTCTGGGCACAGAAAGAGATGTTAACACATGTTGACCTGTGGGTTTTGAACTCCCTCTGGACAGAGAAACCTTTTCTCTGAGCATCTGAGACTCACAGCGGTTCAGATACTGAACAAGCCTCTTCACTGGCACAAGGAGATTGCACTATAAGCTGAACAGATAAGTCTCTGCTGCTTGAGCTTAAGAGCCACACTCTTGACCCTCATATTTTCCTCAAATTGGGCACAAGGAGGGAGGACATGTAACATTCTCACCAGATTGCTATATCTATACCGGACTCTGCATTGGAGCAGGGATGAATCAGACCTGTACCCGCTATTTGGCATGCTAAGAACCAGTACTGTGCAGCAGCTCCCTCTATGGTAAATGAGTTGGCAATTGGAAGCTGTAGGGTGAGGCCAGAGGATTTGCAAGAGTGCAGGTCGACTGGCCAAAATCCTCGATGTAGCAAGAATTTGGCCCTTTATTCGCAACAATGTGAAAGACTCATAGCAAGAGTGACTTGGCTACTTCTGAATATAATGGCATAACTGGAGAGCCAATTGATTTTGTTTACTACAGTTTTTACATGTTATCAGCACAGAATGTTCTCCAACACTGCCTAGCCATTTAAATCTATCCAATAGCAAATCCTTTCTTTGCTTAAAAAAAAAAGGTGTTTTCCATCCTGTTATATCCCCATGCTACCCGACTATATATTTAGACTGCTTTTAATTCTGCTTATGTCTTTCATACAGTTTCCAAAAATTGTGTTGACAGGTTCTGACTGGCTGCGGTACAGATGGAAGCTTCATGAGTCTCCCAAAAACTATGATGCTCGTATTTTATTGAAGAATACAGCTAAAAGAAAAGGCAGGAAGTAGCAACTTGTGTCTCTTTAAATAATCAAACCTTCATGCTCGTTCCTGTTCTAGACGACTTGCAGAGGCACTATTATAAATCAGATGGTATCTCCAAATACCTTCCCAAACCTGGATTCTTCAAACTCACATGTTTAATGCCACACAACTCACATACATTTGAAAGCCGAGAGAAAACTCTGAAATATAACCTGCCTCCTCCCCTAAACTCAAGAAAACTGAGAGAGAGTAATTTAATAAAACAGTTGTTATAAGCAGTTGTTTGGAAGGTTATATTGTGATTTACATAAATTCATATTCAGTGATCTCTCAGCTTTTCTTTAATACAAAAAAGCAAGTTTTACCAAGTGCATAGGGATAGCTGTGCTCTGGTGGGTGCTAAATAAATGCAGTTTTTTGTTGTGGTTGTTATTTGCTCCCTTTTCAAAGATCGCCTAGAGCTATTACACGGAATATTTTTCCTTCAAAAACTCGTTTTGACTTAAAGCTCCTTCTGATCTATGCCTCCCATGACCAATTGAGCGCTCTAAGGAGTAAGGAAAATTTCCAAAAAGGTGCCGTGGAGCTGTGGATGCAAAACAAAAGGTTCTCAGAAAACCTGTAGACTTTTATGAGGGGGTGTGTGTGTGTATATATGTAGAAATTGCAGGACTGGGATCAAACATCACATGGCATTACTTTTTCTTTGGGTAATAATTATGTTCTCTATTTAGGAACTCAAATGAATGTTTAATATAATCAGAGCCACTTAAATTAACATCAAGGCCACAAATTAACCTACGTCTAGTCTTAGATGGCACAGTGTGTACCTCTCTTCTGCAACAGATCACAGCTGAACAGAATACAAAAAGGCAGCTACTTCCAGCAGGTAGCAGATTTGCAAAAATTTAAAGGTGCAATACACAAGAAAAAAAATCCTATAGTCCTCTAGCTACATACCACATCCCCTCAGAGGAACAGCAAGCAGCGTTCTTCCAAAGATCTGAACTGTACAGTCACTCACCTCCCTTGTGCTACTCTGCAAATCCTTCCCCCCTTTACCTATATAGGGGGCGATAGACATTACCCTATATCATTTATCACTATTACTTTTAGAATCAAGGGGTGCCACGTGTGATTGAGTGTAACTGGAACACTACAAAACAAACACAGTGGAAACTACCCCCCCCCCGAGTAATTCCCACCCGCTCTTAACTTCATAGCTTCATTTACCCAGAGTTGCGATGTGATGATTGCTTACTGTGTGCAAATTGTACATGCTCTAGAAGCCTTGCTCCCTACAGAGCACAGAAAGTAATAACCCAAGGAGATTGGGAGAGGGACTCCTGGCCCTGCAATGACTGATAAAGTGGGATTTAGTCATTTTAAAAGACATTTCCATGCATTTACCAAACCAAGGTTTCATTTTGTTTGTTGCATTGAGTTAAGAAAGCTCCTAAAAATCTCAGAGTTCTGGTAATGACTAGAGATTACTCAAACTATATCCCCATCTCTGTGCAGATTTGAAATCTGAAGGCAGATGTGGATATGATTTTTTCTAAGCCTCTGCTCTCCGCCTCCCCTGGGTTAAAACAAATCCGGACATCCAAACACTTTCACACCTCAGTGTGTTCAAACTCCAGATGTGAATTATGTGGTTTGAGCCCATTCCTGGTAATGATCACAGATAAAGTCACTTTGCGAGGTTTGAATAAGTGGCTTTCCCCATTAGTAGTGGATTGCATTCTATAATCACCGTATTATAAGGACCTGTGCTCAGTTTTCATTGACACAGTATTAGTGTTTAAAAATCTTTATTTTTTCAAAAACCTTTTAAACTATTTGGCAAAAATTGTCTTGTGAAGAATTTCTTTTAAAATCTCTCTTATAAAGCTATATTTTCCATTTGGGAATCTGTTTAAGCCTATTTGGGCATTTAAAACACACTAGTAGATTGTTAGAATGGTAATTTTGATCTCGCACAACTTAGCTCTGCCTCTGACAATCACAAAACACAGATGCTAGAAAATAATATTAGTAGAAGTGTGAATATTTATCAATATGTTATCAAACTAGCTGTTAACTGTTTGAAGCCAGGTGCTGGCAGGTAGACAGCTGCTGGAGGTTTTTGCTCTTTGTGAGTTGTAGAATTGAGGTCATGTCTCTTCATGATCATTTAAGATTCTGTGCTTGACTTTTAGGGCCGAAAGAGGTATGCCTTTGCACTAATGCTAAATGTGCCTACTTATTCACATTCATCTGGGTACATGTATGCAAATCACTGAGCCAGGCATGCATGTGGCTGTGTTAGAATCAAGCCACATTTTTGATAGTGTTTATTTTTGCATCTGAGTAGTACAATTAAAAAGTTGTCATATTGTGTGTTTTGTTCAATTTAAAATTGGACGTGTACTTCCAGACTGCCCATATAAATCCATGCCTCTATGAGGGCTGAAAACATGTTACCTCACAGAGAGCAGGGATGTTAGCCTTAGGCCAGGGCTATATTATAAACTTGCATGGGTAAAACGACATCACTCAAGGGTGTGAAAAATCCACACTCCTGAGCGATGTAGTTACACCAACCTAACCCCCTGTGTTGACCATGCTATGTCAATAGGAGGGCTTCTCCTATCAATACAGCTACCACCTCTGGCTGAGATGGATTAACTACACTGACAGGAGAAGCTTTCCCTCCAGCATACTAGCATCTTCACCGGAGCACTACAGTGGCCGCTACTTTGTCCCTGTCAAAGTCCAGCTGGAGTAATGACTTTCTCCCTAGCTTCTGTTCCCTGTTTCTAGTAGGAGACATGCTTCCTCCCTTCACTGCCTAAAGCCTGCAGCCTAGTGTTAATGGCAGAGAACAGTTGCAACATTCCACTCTTATGACTAGTTCCTAAAGCTCTTTGGGACAGAGATTGTCCTTTTCTTGTATGCACAGTGAGCTCCTGGTCCATGATTAGGGCTCCCAAGTGCCACAGTAATACAAATCGTAAATCAGAACAGTAATACCAGGATACAGTTTTCACATATAAGCCAATTCCTTTATTCAACAGAAAACGATTCACACATGTAGCAGCCAACTTGACTTAGGCACAAACATATAGTGTGATAAAGTGAAATTTCTGTGGGACTGTGTCTGTTTCTTGGCTGTGGACTAACCAGTGGGGTAGATTAAATGAACCATCTTGATAGTGTAGCAATTGAAGATGAGCCTCCTTGGCTGTGGCATGTTTGCAAGTCATATGGCACTCCCTCTACAGAGAAACTGCCTAATAGTTCTTTATTTTAAGCAAAGATAGAAGCCATACAAAACGCAAACATTCATCCCACAGTCCCTGAGAAAGAGATGGCATGGGCTCTATTATACCCTTCAAGAACAAGATGTATAGGGAAATAGTTTTCTTTTCTCACACAGCAGCATTATAATAGCTCTCTGTTGACGGAGATCCCTAAAGAGCAGCATTGCACACACATTCCGTATTATGCCCTATGTTCTATCTACTGTTTGGGTTTTGCAAGTTCTGATTTCCCTTGAAAATGGACTGAAGAGCTGGTGTTCAGATCCAGTGTAGCCTTATGCAGTGCTCAGAAGTTGAGGTTGGTATAATAATTGGGCTTACAAATTTACCCTAACTGTGAGCTTAAGTGTAAAAAAGTGAATGAAAGTTCATTAGATGTCACAATAACACATAATAAATGTTAATGGGGAAATGTATGAAAGGGAGACAGACTGAATTAGTCCAAACCAAAAGGGCCCCTGGCATAATTCAAGGACTGTGCTTAGATCATCCCTGGTAAACAAAAGGAGGGGAGGACTGAAAATGAATATATCAAAATCAGTATGTCAAAAATTAGGTCTAATTGGTGGACAAAATGAGGGGATGGGCTATTCCACCCATCACTCTCTTTGGGACCTAAAAGAAAGACTTTGGGGAGAAAAATTGGTTTCCCGAATGAGCTTCACCATCACGGGTGCTACTCCCAGTCTCTTTGGACCCAGGCCTTGGTCAGCCTGATACTAGGAGATGTCCTGGCCAGATGGGGCCAGAGAGAGAAACTCAGATCACACTGCCGACTCTTTTGGCTTCAGCTAAATCCCAAGTATCACCTGAGATTTGAGACTTGTCACAACACCCTATACTCCCAGTTGTCCTTTTCCTTCCCTATTTCATTTCTTATCCTTCTCTTTTGCTTTCTGTCTAATAAGAGTCTGGCTTAACCAGTCAAGACTGCATACTTTGCAACACTACTTTAAGTCTGGGACCAGAGACAGCTAAAAACAATGCCCTAAACAGCTCAGTGCAGGTATAAGTTTGCCAAGTCTTGGAGTGGCTGATAAGACCACCTGCTATGCCTTTGTTTCTCCAGCAGTGAGGCTGCAAAGGATAGCACTGGAGATGAAAGCTGTATTTTTATCTTTGCTGTTCTTTGTCCTCCGCTTTTCTGTGTGTTTGTCTTATTTTGTCTTCTTAGGAAACAGAATCAGAATTAAACAACAACAGTACTAACAAAAGCTCCCACTTGTCTCAACTTCTCTTTTCCCACAAAAGGATATTTATCATTTTTGATACCTTGGAGACTGTCAAACAAAGGAAATTTTCCTTCTAAAAACTCTCTCCAGCTAAAGGAAAAGGGGAAAAGGGATGTTGCTAAAATGAAAACCTGTTGTAGAGCTTTACATTTAAAATGCTTTAACCATTTTTCCTTCTTTTCTGAATCTTTACTAAAAGGTTTTAGTAATTTTAATTTTAATGGTGTATTTGCCATGGTATTAGGCGTGCTGAGGTCTCTCTGTACCAAACTCCAAACCGTGCTTAAAACTGTTTAATATCAAACACTGACAGGATCCTGCTAACACCTTTGACCATTTAGGCCAATATATTCCTTCTTCACTAATATAAAAGGCCAAACAAGGGCTAGGGTTTGTGTTTAAAATGAGATTTGACTGCACCAACATTTCTCAAGTCGTTCTTGCATATTTTTGGCCCAAAGTGCAGAAATCTTATGAGCTCAGCAGCTGCTGAGAGATTTCCACCAGACTAGATCATGGAAATGTCACAAGATTGGCCTTCATTATGAGATTCCAGCTGCATCCAAACTGGAACTGGAAAATAAGCCTCTCCTGTCTTAAGTTCCATCCATAGCAATAAGGGGCAGGTACGGACCCAGGGATCTGAATTTGAAACTTTCAGAATACAAACCAATTTGAAGCCGAGGTTCTGATTTTGGATCATATCTAGATTGCTGCAGAGAATTTTGGCCAACAACAGATCCCACATTAGAAACAAAATGACTCTGGGTTTTTCCAACCCTAAACTATTATGCACATATTTCTGGTATGTGTACACCCACGTATAAGTCATTAACAGATACAGCTCATAGTGGTATTCGTTAAATTTCAACCTTAGAATGCATAACCTATCCCACCGCCCCCCACTCTCCCTGCACACACACCTTGTCACTACACTGGTAATTCTGCATAACAAAGAGTTAAAGGACACCACGATTCCTTTGCATACTGGGGGGAAACGGAATATTAAATCACAAAATAATAAATGAAAGGTCACAAACAATAAGAGTATGACAGGTATCCAGAACTCCCCCATCTGAATTTTGAAATTCAAAATGACAAAAATCACCTGTAAAGAAAAATAAATGCAAACTGCTACAAAGGATTATTTTGGGGAATGGGAGATATGTCTGTTTTAGATTAATTTCACAAAGTTCTGCTTTTTTACTTTCTAGCAGTGAGAGAACAATGGCATGATGAAACAGCCCAGTTCACAATACTATATAAAAAAGCTCATTAAAATGCAGCTTCATTAATTACCTTTGAAATTAAGTTATACTGGCTATCACCATCTCAGTGCTTCAGATTCTTCAAGCATACCTAAAAGAAAAATTTTCTTACCTCTGCAAAATGTTTAAAGATTAATAACAGGGAGCAGCAAATGCCAAATTCTAATAAGATACACTATGAAGCAGAATCAATGTATGCAATATACTTTTTTAAAAAAAGAATATTTTTGAAATTATGCATTTTAAATATACAGTTAGGTAGCGATATGGTTACCATACTCCATTATATATTGTGACACAGCTCCAAGTTTGTACTTGTGAGTCCTGCGCTTCCTGGCAGATTTAGGGGCCTCAGAAACTCATCTAGGCCCCAGAGTGACCTCTTTTTCTCAGTATAATTGGCAAGAGTCACCGCCTACTGAGTTACCTTCATCACAGGCCAGTATGGAAGATGGAAAAAGGTGGAGAGCCCGGGCCCACCCTCTACTCCGGGCTCCAGCCCAGGGACCCTAATAGTATCAGCTAAGATGGCTGACCTTTTAGGCACAAAACACAATATAATTCCCTGGGCTACTTCCCCACAGCAGTCCCCGCTTCTTCAAACTCCACTTCACCCTTACCTCAGGGCCTCTTTCCTTCTGGATGATATGTTGTCCACCACTCAGTCTCACCAACAGCACAACTTCCTCTCACAGCTCCTGACACCCACACCCACCTGACTAACTGGGAGGTTTTTATCTGGTTTCAGCCAGTCCCTGATTGGCTTCAGGTGTCCCAATTAGGCTAGCTGTTTCTACTCCTTTCTAGAAGGTTCTTAATTGGCCCCAGGTGTCTTGATTGGCCTGGAGTAGCCTTTGTTTGGCTATCCAGGGAACAGGGACCTGCACATCCTGAGACTAATATACCTGCCTTCCAGCACTCTCTTATATCCTTCTGGTCTGACTCCGTCACTATATATATATATATACACACACACACACACACACACTCATTAAAGCTTGTACCAATTATACTAATAAATCTCTTTGTTAATCAGACCAGAGGAGCAGAAAGACCCACATTGTCCTATATGTGAATTACATAAGTCAAAGTCAATATTTATGGGATTGTAAAGACATATCTCCATCAGTTTGACTTGTCATACGGTCATCTGGTGTATACTAAATGCCAAAGACTGGAGATGGCCTCAGTCATTAAGGACGTTAAGACCTCTTCTGAGGAAAGAGGGTTCATTTGCTGATTAAAAAAGATGGAATAAGATATTCCTCCCTGCTGTGCAAATCGTCATCCTCAGGATCAGTCCAGTATGACTTAGAGGCTTTGTACCACCTTAGTGATTTGAAGTCTGATGCCTTCATTGACAGGTGAAGTTAATGTTAGCAGAAAATGGGTGTTTGCCTCACTTCTGTCCTTCCTAGATTGAGTTGTGGTTGCTATTAGACGGCCATCATTGTCAAACTAACTTGTTTGAGCCGGTCGGACATCTCAGATACTAGTTCATCAATGCACTGTTTTTTAGAGTGTTGCATTTCCACTCCAAAATCTTCTGGAAGTTTACAGGACCAAGAGCTTCTAGACAAACTAGTTTGGTTGGTTCATTTGTGAGACAAGAATGGATCCCTTTAATCTCTGTTTTGAAACTATACCCCAAAGCCTTCTCTGCTGTTTAACAGCTGTATTATCTTGATGCAACAAGACTGCAATAGCATTTAAATACCAGGGGATAAGTTATCAGAAAGACTCAGAAGAAATACTTGGAATTAATAATTTAATTGGTACAAATTAACAATTTTCAGATCTTCCCAGTACATTTTCAGTTCCAGGCTGCATTAGATCAGTTTGAAACAGTTCTTTTATTATTGACTTATTGATCACACATGCTAACAATGTAATATACCTAGATACTACAGCAATAGGCTCATTAGAAGCATGATAGATAGATAGATAGATAGATAGATAGATAGATAGAATCCTTATATGATCAATCTATGATATTCCTTTGCCTAGAAAAATAAATAAGCAATATTTTTATGTCAGACTATATTTGAAGTTAATATTTATGGGAAAGAAATTTCCTCTGTGAATCTCTTCTTAAAATATTGTTTACATGGGCATTCGCAATTTTTAGTAAGTTTTTTTATTTAACAGTAGTTAAGGTGCTTTAGTTGCATCCAATTAAAAAAGGGACATTGATAACTAACTTAAATGTGCTAAGTGCTGTAACGAGTTAACTAAGATGAAATAAAGCATTTTTGGAAGAATAAATACAAGTTGATATTATTAAATTAAGGGCCAATTTGTGCCCTATGCAGGAATTATTCATCTTTTTGCTGAATTTTCCCTGGTATCATTCCACCGCCAGCTAGTGGGGTCATAATTTGCCTTACTCTATGAAAGAAATAGAGTATTGGCCCCACAAACCAGAAGATCCTCCTAGAAATCTTTCTTCTATGGACTCCCAAAAGGGATCTTCTAGGTTTCCATCTGCCTTACTCAGGGAGGCATCTCATCTTTTCTAAGAATAATGTCAAATGTGGGTTTTTAACCTAGGAGTGGGAAACAGGTGTGAAGGAAATGTGACCACCTTTCTCATATAGCTAAATGGGTGGAGTGGCCTAGTTACACAAGGTCAGGGTCCCAGTATGGATTCCAGTATGGAAAAGGGGCTTTCAGTATAGTAAAGGTTAGAAACCATTGATGCAATAGATATCTAATACATAATTGCAAAAGTTCATTAAAACCGTTCCCAGTATTCAAATAGAATTTCTTGTAACACTTAAAGGCCAAAAGAGCCTTTGACTCCCTTTTGAGTCTTGTGGCCAATACTATGCTGAATTGTTTTTAAAATCTAGCACCAATTGTGGGTGTGGATCTCTTGAAAATTTTCTCTACATTTGTATGTCTTAGGTTTCTGGACACAGCAGCTTCTCAGCAGAAGGCCCTCAACTCTAGAACTGGCTTCCTGAAGGAAGGGGCTTTCATAGCCAAAGTCTGTTGCCCTGTCAGCATGCTATAAAGCCTTGCTAGTTTCTTAGGCTTTTTCCTGGGGGATATTTTTGATGAGAGATTTGAATAATTTGTTTGAACTCTTTTTTTTGCTCAGAGGTTTCTTTGGAGGTCTCCTAATTTGGCATGTTTTGATGTACAAATTTAACTATTTGATGTTTTAAAGATGATACAGACTTGCTTAGAAGTGGCAAGAGGGGCACATTATCAAAAAATATATAAAAGTAAATGAGTGCGAACAAGGATAAGCATAATTTTGCCATGTAAAGTACATACAGAAATTCTCATTAGTTCAGCGCTTGATTTACAAAATGGCTGTTATGAGCAGGCCAGTACCCAGAGTCTGACACACGCTGAGGATAACTAATGATTGAACCAAGGATTTCATCAGCATCCTTCAACAATACATAATATATGCCCTTCATTTTTCAACTTCATTCTTATATTCCTACCCTAAAATACATCACTGGAGTGATGGCACCTAGAACTATTCATCACCAGAGCATGTCTCTTCTGTGATGAATTGCACTGCATACCATCACTCTTAAGCCTTCTGAGTCAGATAAAAATAATAATTAATAGCATAATTAAAAAATAAAAGATATTTAAATATCAGAAATATATTTAGATGAGACTTTAAGTGATGGGGGAGTTGGGCGGTATCGGAGACTTTTAAAAAAAACATGAAAGGTCTGAGTTTTATTGTGGGTTTTGTTTGCACAGGAATACAGAAGTCTTTTAAATTTGTGAATGCCAAGGATCATACCCCCTAGCTTGTACTGTAGACACAGATTTTTGCAACTGTGTGAGTTCAACCAGTCAGTTGTGCATCTAACTGGCCTATGCACATACACTTAGTGTTTATTTGCATGTGCAATAATTATAATTAAGTAGGCCTTGTAACCTGGGAGCGAGGGACTCCAAAAAATCTAGCTCTGTTATCTTGGCTGGATGATAAATAATAAGTTTATGTCAGGGGGTAAGGGACTCTTCAATGGGCATAAAGGCCTTGCTTGCCAGTGAAAACTCTCTGAGCTACCCCTAGGTGTAATGGGGTAGTTTATTGGCCATTGGGGTGAAGCACTGGATCCTTCTAAGGAAGGCTGTCTGAACCGACTGAAGGGCTTTTCCCCAGGAAGGAAGGAAATAAGTTTATGCCTCTAATAAGAGCCCAGGGGATCAAAGGCCACTCAGACAGCATAAAATAGACTCCCAAGGACAGACCAAGGAATTGGAAAGACACACTGAAAAAGAGTATGCTCCCAAGGGGAGCAGCTGATTTGCTAACAACTCTGAAGAAGAGATTGGTTACTCCAGCTCAGATGGGGGACAACTGCTGGGCTCGGAAGGCAAAGGGATTTCTGACCATTTTCAAGGAACAAACAGTGAAAGTACGAAAAGAGTGGACTAGAATTTGTTTCTAAAAATAAGATTTACTTGTGTTAATTTTCAGTGTCAGTAAAGGAAGTCCTGAGGTCGAGGGATTTCTTAAAGCAAACGCTTGTTTAGGCTAATTCATGCCATGCACAAAGGAAACAAGCATGTTCTGGGGATGGGAACTTCGACAGTTTAACTTTTACACTTTTTTTTTATAACTAACTGGTTATTCACATGCTTTTTCTGGTTCACACATCAAGAGAATTGCTAAATCCTCATTGATAGTCTTTTTCTTAAATGGATTGTATTAATAATACATCCCCACTAGCTCAGGGTAGCTGCTACTGATGTTTAAGCAAAATATATTGGAAATCCTGAAAAAAAGTTCTACTTCAAAAATTCTAGGCATGGCTTGGTGCTGGGAGGTTCATGATTATTGTCTTTCATATACTTTTATTTTATCCCAATAAACTGATGCTGTAAGGGCTTTGCATATATAGTTCCTCTAATTGCTTAACTTGCAAGTGGAAGAACGCAAATGGATCCAGATTCTGAAAGACAAACTAGGTTCTTTCTGAGTTATTGGAAGATCAAGCCCCATGGTGCCAAACACTCTATATCACATGATAAGAGACAATCTCTTCCCCTAAAATGTACACTTTAATTAGACAAGACAGAGTCTAGAAGAAAGAAAGGATTATTACTCCATATTGCAGATGGGGAACTCAGTTATTGAGGTTGAGGAACTTTCTCAAGATCATACAAAAAATCTATGGAAGAACTGGAATTTCATCCCATGTTTTTCATCCCTGCATAGCATCTTGACCACAAGTCTATCCATCCTAGGTGAAGCATCATCAAATACTAGCCTGAATTAGTTGAGGTGTATTATTGGCACAATCAATTTAACACAAAGAGTATGCTGGGGGATTTAGTTAACAATTCTCCTGATATGTGAATCAGAAAAGATTTGAATAGCCAAGTAGTTATACGGTGTCCATTTTGTCTTAGCACTCAATTGTTTCCACTAAAGGAGTTCAGGTATATCATATGTGACGGAGTCAGTCCAGAAGGATATAGGAGAGTGCTGGAAGACAGGTATATTAGTCTCAGGATGTGCAGGTCCCTGTTCCCTGGATAGCCAAACAAAGGCTACTCCAGGCCAATCAAGACACCTGGGGCCAATTAAGAACCTTCTAGAAAGGAGTAGAAACAGCTAGCCTAATTGGGACACCTGAAGCAATCAGGGACTGGCTGAAACCAGATAAAAACCTCCCAGTTAGTCAGGTGGGCTGTGGGTGTCAGGAGCTGTGAGAGGAAGTTGTGCTGTTGGTGAGACTGAGTGGTGGACAACATATCATCCAGAAGGAAGGAGGCCCTGAGGTAAGGGTGAAGTGGGGTTTGAAGAAGCGGAGACTGCTGTGGGGAAGTAGCCCAGGGAATTATATTGTGTTTTGTGCCTAAAAGATCAGCCATTTTAGCTGATACTATTAGGGTCCCTGGGCTGGAGCCCGGAGTAGAGGGCGGGCCCGGGCTCCACCCTTTTCCATCTTCCATACTGGCCTGTGATGAAGGTAACTCACTAGGTGGTGACTCTTGCCAATTATACTGAGAAAGGGAGGTCACTCTGGGGCCTAGATGAGTTTCTGAGGCCCCTCAATCTGCCAGGAAGCGCAGGACCCACAAGTACAAACCTGAAGCTTTGTCACACATGATACATTTGTTGTAGAACAACCATCTAAATGTGAAGTGTAATACGATTACAAAATGTATTATTTGATTTCCTATCAATAATTTAACTGTCTGTAAGTTTTAATTTCACACGCTATCAAGTTCCTTTGTAATACACTTAGAATTTGCATCTTATTATTTCACATTCATGTGCATGCACACACACAAAAAGTCACGAGTGTTTGAGATATGATAATATGAATTGTTTGGGCCATTCTGTCTTACTTACTAATATATTTGTTGCTTTATTTAGTATTGTATGGTTAGAAAAATATAAGTTGTCTTTACATTTTTACCATTTGCCTTAATTGAAATTTCAGTGCTGCATGCTGAGCTAATGTTTCTTTGAGTGAAATTCACTCTATGGCAAGGAACAGCACAAGGCCGTCAGCTTTTGGAAGCCATGTGGTGCATTGGCCAAGAGCTGGCCTTCTGCACAGGAGCAAATTTCATCCTGAGAGTATTGTTAATGACAGAGAGCATGTAATCAGTTCCAGCAATGAAGAAAGGCAAGTAATAGTTATAAAAGTTAAGAGAAACACATACAGCTACATTTTGCAAAAACAGTTTTGGAAAGGAAGTCTCGATCACACAGTATAGTATATTGTAGCTTTCACAGCACTAGCTGTCATGGGGATGGGTGCGCACAAAGGTGCCCCACATCAACAGCTGGATGCCATCTGCCTGCAGAGGACAGAGGCTCTCAGAGATGTTCTGCCTGCATGCTGAGGAGCAGTACTTCTCCTGTGCAGAATGCACTTCCTCCTAATGGTGACCTTGGACTGCCAGTCTATGTGCGAGACATGGGGATGACCATATCCCCAACCTTGCCCAGCCACATCTTTTGTGAAGTATATAGCATTTCTGATAGTCCTAACACTCCTGCACAATGTGCTCAAAGGGCTTTATGGAAAGCCCATTGCAGACAATGGAAAACTTGCATTGACTCGGAATGGTTTCAGGTCAGAGTCAAAGAATACAAATTGGGGGATTCTAGTTGCCCATCCCTTAAGAGTGGTTTCTTCACACCCCTTTGCACACCCATGTAAAGGTATTTAGTATCTGGCTTATTGACTACAGGTGGAAAGACCTATGGTTCTTCTAGTTCTGAACTGGTGGGGTCACAAAAGGCAATCAAGGGATCATGAGGCATTGAAAGGGTTGTTACAGTCAAAAGCAATACATTTTCCAGAATAACTTCAGGGCAGCCAAAAAGTCAAAGTTTGTGAAGTCAAATGTAGTAATTGTATTAGAAACTCCACCATTTTCATGACCCTGCAGTTGATCTTTTCCACTATCCCATTCCTCAACTCCCAACACACCATAACCCTTCAAAGTCAAGTGTTCTCTGTTACATAGGCTTAGCCATTGCTTAGTTTGTAACGCAAGAGACGCCAGGGCAAAAGCAATTAGGTGCCAGAGCTCAAGCATTTTTTTTTCTTTCATAACTGATCCAGCAAGCCCAAAGGTACAGGGGCTATGAACTGCAACAAATTAAGCACTGGGCCAAGTATTGTTATAATTGATAGAATTTTTTTATTAAGTGTAAATGATTTTTTTTAACTTCAGTTAAAGGGTCACCAATCCGAAAAGATAAGAAACACTGAGCTAGTCCATCACTCACTGTCACCATATTGTCTTGCGTGTTATGCAAATTTGTGCACCAACCTCATTGACATAAGCTACCTTTGTTATAACAGTAATAGAAGAATGACAAAACTAATAATTATCTATTGACATATGCATGTATGAATTTTAGTGGTTACTTGAACAACAATCAGCATCAAGAATCACTATTTATCTCATGCTTTCACATCATTATGTGCTGTAAGCCCTGCAAACTATAAAATTTTGTGCTCTGCAAAAAATATCAAATAAATTCTAAGGATCATTTGAGCCAAAATTAAATAAACATTGACAGCTAGCATGTTGAAATTCATTCCAGCATACAAAGATATATTTGTTCTATAGAGTTTATAAAGTGAATACGTTTTTATTTTTCAAGATCAGAACAGTTAACCAGAGGCAGAGACAGCTAACTTCTGCAGAGTCCACAAAAATGGAGAAAGACATCAATAGAGTGCATGAATTTTCAACTGACACAGACAGAACCTTCAAGTCACACGCCTGGCATAATTGTTTTTAGAAAGGTAAAGGAGTTTTAATGTTTTCTAGCTTACTGGCTCTCAATCTTTCCAGACTACGATACCCCTTTCAGGACTCTGATTTTTCTTGCATACCCACAAGTTTCACCTCACTTAAAAACTACTTGCTTACAAAATCAGACATGAAAATACAGAAGTGTCACAGAATTACTGAAAAATTGCTTACTTTCCCATCTGAGTAGAGCTGGTTGAATATTGCAAAACCCAGTGTTCACAAACACTGGTCTAAACTCCCAGTAACTATTCATTTCCAGCACATTCATGCTGCTTTTTATTTGCTGTCTGTGAACATGTACATTAATGGGAGTTTCTTTACGTAAGTATTTTGAGAATGGCTGTTCTTCATTTGAATGCCTGTATTCACCTATGAACAAGAGTATTCATGTGCTAACAAGAGTGTTTGTTATTCGTTCTTCCCTATTAGTCATTTATTACCTTATATAAAATATTTCACTCACCCAATCAGAGGGCAGGAAAAAAAAAAAAAACCAAGTGACTTTGGTGACCACTCACATGTCACAAACAATGAGTAGCAAACATTTGCAAACAGCCCACAGGCTGAAAATGGTTCATACAAGCTAGTTAGTGAATACTTGTAAATACATAGTTGTCAGGATTCGTGCAGAAATTAGTTGAGTACAGAACAAAATGGCAAAAATCCACCAAGTAATATATTTCCAGTGAATAATTTGACTAGTTCTGCTCCTGAGCTTGCAAAATGTGCCTGAGAATGTCACAAGAGACAGCTTTCTCAGGAATTTTCCCTTGGCCACTGTTTCTGGTTAGGCCAAAAATACAAGACTCATTTTTGTCATGGTTCTTCACCAGTGCAAGCACAGGCTACGAGGAAAGCATGAACAGAGGTTTAGAAGAAACAGGGAGAGGGCGATAATGGGTCTTATATTTTGTACATGCAAGAGTCCAGATGCCTGCACTTTGTCATCACCATTAACAAGATTCAGATTAAGCTGATGTTATCAAAGCTTCTTGCTGTCAAATGCCAGAGCTGAACATGATGAGTAGCTATTGATGGAAGTGTGTGAGATGGAGAGCTTCAAGAGTTGGTACTAATCAGAAGACATATTTGCCTGAAATGCACTCTGCAAATACTAAGGGTAGAAGTTTCAACAGTATTTCTACTACACCTCAAGAAGAGAAAATATCAAGCTTCAGATTTCAATAAAATAACTTCAGTGAGACTAGTAAAATGAAAAGGAGGGAAATGCTTCCAGTAAATAAAACACTCTACATTATTTTTTTCTGTGCCAATATTGCACCAAAACATTTCACTGAGATGCAGGTAATTGGCCAAAATGTGCTTTCTGCATCTCATCAATTTAGAGTCATTTCTCAAATCTTTTTTGAATCGGCATTGACAGAGAAAAGACTGATAGGCCTAGACTTGTCCAGACTTGTCCAAACTAACCGTCCTGGACTTGTCCAAAGGAAACTTTAAACTTGCTTTTTTTGTTTGACCTTTGTACACTTCTGCTTTTCTGATCTAATGCAAGGGAGTAGTGGGGGGGTGAAAGTAGATTGCTAAATGCCGACCTTAGGCCGCCGCAAACCACAATGTCCTACAAGGTCTTACATGTCATTGTTGCTTGCAAAACTTCCTAATTAGTCACAGGCTTATTCATTCCGTATGGAGCGCCATAATGGAAGCTTGCTTGCATCATTATTGTGGTTTTGATGCATAAAAGGAGAAAAAATTTTCAGTCCTGGTGGGCAACTCCTCGGCAGTCTTTGGACGGTCAAGAACTTGCCACTTCTTGCATGCAATTGTATTTTGTGGTATACCGAATAAAGGCCTCAGATAGTTCTGATAAACACAACGCGTGTGGTTAATTTCCACAACAGCATGGAAGGTTAATGCTGATTTAGTTGCTGAGGCTTTGCAGCATGACATGACATGAACCTCTGAGTCACATAAAACAGTAGGAATACAAAACAAAGCTAGGCATTGTATCAAAGTCTTCTGTAAAACAGTGATATGGGGAATGAGAATGTGCCCATTTAAACAGTTCACCTTCAATCAATGGCTAGTGAGACCACTCACAGGCATTAAAAATGAAATTGTCTTATATGAATTATATATGAATGCAGTGATTCCTTAGAATATGTGCTGTATATCTATGCCAACCAATCTCTTCCACCTTGCATTTAGCTACGATGCTCTGAGTACCTGTCCCAGACCTGAAGAAAAAAGCTGGTCTCACACAAAAAGTTCTTCACCCACCTTGTCTGTCTCACCATGTCTGTCTGTTAATCATATAGTCATAGATGTTAAAGATGGGAAAGACCATTTAGGTTTTCTATCCATCTTCCTGCAAATGTAGTACTGTTCTTTAAAGTAGATTTTCAAATATTTTGTCCAGTCTAGAAAAACAAACTTCCTACCAAACTTTTCTACAGCCTCTTTAAGAAAGCATTCCTGACATTCTGCCTAATTTTTTCCTCTTAATTTTTATGATAATACCTATTTACATCCTCTTCTGTCACCTTTATGATTTCTTCTGCATCTTGGGGTTTACATCACCTTCAAAATTGTCACTACACTCCCAAGTCATCAGTCGAGTCAAGCAATAGATCTATAGCTAGCTCTTTCACCATTCCTCACAAATTCATCCCTCCAGCTTCCTGATAATTTTTGTTATTCTTTGGATTTTCAACCTCTTGATAAGAGGACAAGAAAGCAACATTGTGAGCTCAGTCTACACTAGTGACACAAACAGAAATGACTACTGCATCATAATCACTGTGATTGTGGTTATAACCATATTGTTATCTTCTGAGTCAATGAGCATGCACTAAAGTAATTAATACTAGTTGAAACTCTAAAAGTTTACAGGATAGAATAAGTAGGGTTAGTTGCTCAAAAATCTGGATGTTTATCTGGACCATTCAAAACTTTTGATGTCGGGAAACAGAGCTGAGCCCCAGCAGAAGGCCCACCACCACTGGGCCATGGATTTTTTTATAGCATGTGGGGGTGGCCTCAAAGCAAAAAAGGTTGAGAACTCCTGGTATAGATGAGCAAGAATAATCAAAAATTCAGACTTGCCCCTTAATTAATAATCACCTAGGTGTGGATGGCAAGTAATCTTCCTGTCATAGGGTAGCTGGCCTACAAAGTTTCCTTCTCCAGCCTCCTGTCATAGAGTAGCTGGCCCTTCTGAGTAAAACTGGTTCCAGCTTCTCTGTCAGAGCAGGTGAACCCAATCCAGCCAATTAAAGGGGGCAGGGCTACACCTGGGCCTATACAAGCCTGCCAGAAGGCAGGAAATGGGGAGTAGAAGAGAGTGATGGGGACAGACTGTGCCTGGTCAAGGAAAGCCATGGTAGAGTGGAGCTAACTCCTGTGGTGGGTCTCTGAAGCAAGGGGCTATGTGCTTGGGGAGGCAGCCCTGAAACTACTGTACTAGGAAGGGAGCAGAGCTGACTCAAACAAGGAAGCTGCCAGAAGTAGGGTAGCAGAGACCCAGGGGAGGCCCTGAAGCCTGAGAGAAAGGAATGAGTTTAAAGACTGGTTTCTGTTTGTTTACATGCCTGTGTCAAGAGGAAGGAAACTGGTGTGGCAGCGAGTGTTTGGAGCTGGGGAGAAACTCTGTCCTGTGACACACCCTGTCACATCAAGGTTGACAAAATCCCAGCTCTGCCATGAATCCCAAACAATCAGCACCATCTCCCCAACTATGTCTGAACTGAGCCAACTCATTCCCAACGAAGCCCCAAGATCAGCCACAAAATGAAACACAGAGATACTACGCCATTCTTCTCTGCATGGTGACAAGACATAGTGGTATGGAACCTAACAGTGATGGTTCTAGGCCCAAACAACCTCATTTTCCCCTCCCCCCAGTGGTCTCACATACAGAATCAGCAAAAACCTGAGGTGCCCATCACAGTGAAGCCCTTTGTTTGAATATGTATCAGGTGTCACTCTGAAAGGAAGGAACAGGCTCACTCAAATGCTATCCAATCCATGCCTGCCAACATCCTCAGTCTAATCAACAACATGGTCAATGGTATCAAAAGCTGCTGATGAATTACTCCTGACTTATATGGACCTAACTTTTCCCCATGACTAGAAGGAGATTACTAACACTGAAACCAGTGGAGTCTCATACATACTATCACCAGACACCCGGAGTGTCAATAAACATCTGCACTTCTGGATATTATCAAATTTGAACCAAACTGCTTACTATCATTGTTTGGGGAAACATTAGCATAAGGGTTATTGAAACTGTTGAGTCCACAGTAGGTCTACCATCTGAGCCCAGCAGTTTGGTTCTCAGGATTTGAAAGAGATCCAGCCCCCTGCAGCATCTCTTGGATGGGTGGCTTCCCCAGGAGGAAGGTCCTGACAGAGGTTATGGTGTTGGTGTGGGATTGGAAATTTCCTGGACTTGTCAGAGTGGAGGCAATGTCTGTCGAGGAGAGGCAGCCAGGCCAGGGCTCACAGGGTGCAGTGGTATGAACAATCTCAGCCTGTATTCCTAAACTTCCCAAGAAGATGGGCTGAAGTTTAAGAACTTCCAGCTGAGTCCAAGTGGTCCTGATTTCCAGTGAGAATATATCACACAGCTGTAGTTCATTGCATCATATCAGATACATCATGATTATATTCCTATATGGTGTAAGGAATGCCCTTCCTTGCCTGTTCTTCACACATTCTCATTTACAAACCTATGATCCTCTTACAAAAAAGCGAACTAAATATGCATTATTGATTTAAACTATAATCTCTGAACTAAATGACTTTCTTGATTGCAACGATAATGAGAAGGATGAATACCTTCGAAAATAACAAGAGTAATGATTTGGAACTGACACTTTGTAAAGCTAATACTCATGGATAGACTCACTAGAATGTTTTACTTTTATCTCTTCTCCTATTAAGAAAACACATACAGCATGGATCTCCAATTTCAAATGAATCCTTCTGGATATGTAATGATAGCAAAACTTGTCCTCCTTTGATGCCTTCCAGCTGAGCATCTCAAAGCTCTTTAACAGCATTTCAAAAATCAAGCCTCATGGAAGCTGATCTACGGTGTACAGCAATCCTAGCCAACAGTTAAGAATGAACATCCAAGAAGAGCATGATATCCAACTGAAAACAGAGGGTGAATTTAGGATGCCTGATTAAACCATATTTCACATAACTAGTGTTTGTGGAAACTTTAGGAGAAGTTGCCCATTTGAGACCAATTGCATTTTTCCATGCACGGATGCCTAAAAAATATGCAGTGAGTTTATTTTTGGGAGGTTTGAAAAAGTTTGTCTTGTGTACAAATTTAATGGCCAGAAGGTTTAAAACAAGCAAAAGGAAGTACTTCTTCACACAATGCACAGTCAACCTGTGGAACACATTGCCAGGGACTGTTATGAAAGCCAAGAATATTGGGTTTAAAAAAGTAGATAAATTCATGGAGGATAGATCCATCAAAGGTTATTAGCCAAGATGGTTAGGGATGCAACCTCATGCTCTGGATGTCCCTATGCCTCTGACTTCAGAGGCTGGGACTGGACAACAGGGGATGAATCACTCAGTGATTGCCCTGTTCTGGTTCATTCCCTCTTAAGCATCTGGCACTGGCCACTGTTGTAAAACTGGATACTGGACTGGATGGACCATTGTTCTGACCCAGTATGACCATTCTTATGTAAATTATTTGCATAGAAAAATTAGTAGAAAGACTTCTGATAAAATAGACTTATTTCCATACACATTCCATGGCCTGATTCTATAAACACTTAATCACAGGAGTGGATTTATGTTCATAAGCATGAGCAAAGCACTCACTAATCGTACGTGTTTGCAGGATCTAATCTTTAATCTGGGGTCTCTTTACCCAGATTTTTAGCTAGAGGGCTGCAGATACTCGCGTTTTGAATTAAGGACAGCATGCTAGATTGTAACATTCTTGTCATCTCATATATGCATTAGGAAGTTACCGCACGCCTCCCTTTCATCTAGTTTAGCATTAGGAAGTGCGACATGGCAGAGGCATCATCATAATTCAAAATCTAATTCCTTGCAAATAAGAGAAACTCTGTGTGAAGAATGTGAAATACATTGGAGAAACTAAAATCAGGGAGAGAGGAATTAATTGTCATCTTCTTGTCTCTGTACAGTGTAATTCAAAGGGCCAGGAGCATATAAATAATGTGCAATTGGTTTTCATGCCTTTGCCTGCCACATAGCAATGGTAAAAATAATTAAAAATAAAACATAGGTTTAGCAGAGATCTACTACTGCGCTCAGAACAAAATCTCATCACATTCACGGGACTCAGATAGAAACAGGACCCATCTTGGTTTTGTGGGTTGACAGACCACGGATTAACTGGATGGAGGGTGGGATTTTAGTGCATAAACATTTCATAGGAAACTTAAAATGCTTAAAAGAGTCACAAGAGATTGTGGCGGCCACAGCATGGGGGTAAAGCAGTACACGACTGTTCAATCAAGGCCAAATCCTTGAACAATGCCTGGTTTGAGTGGCTATGCTGGGAGCTGGAAAAATATACAGGGGCAGAAATGATATGGGGGAAGATGCTGGAATGGCTCTGGAATTACTCCATGGAAACTACTTTGGCTAAATGGAGCAGAGCTTCCAGATACAGAGCAATAGTTTTACGTCCAGGAGACCTGCTGCACTGAAGCAGGGTTTGTATGGAGGAGTCATTATTCACTTCCCCCTTAAAAACCACAAAGGGGAGATTTTAATATTTAAAAAATCTTCTCTGTGTTCCCATTATTAGCTGAGGACAGCTTGGAACAGACAGGGGTGATGACCTAAGTCTCCCTGCAATGCCAGAAATCCACTGGCAATAGCATTGGGACTCATGTATCACTGATATCTGGTCACATGCTGGTTCCCAACCCTCCCTCTTACCAGGGCTGTGAGCATATGATTTCTCCAAAGGGGTTCACATGGCATGGAGCAGGGGCTTACTGCTGCAATTTACGATGCATATGGAATAGCAGATGATGATTCCAGGGGGCATTTAAGAAATTAACCACTGTCCAGTCTTGCAGCATCAGATACAACTTCATTCTCCACCTAGCACCCTCACAGTGATGATTTTTACAAGCAAAAAGGGTCCCACTGCCATTGCAATTGAGGACAAGACACAAACTAAAATCATACCATGTATCCAAGTGCTTCATGGGATCCCATAATAAGACATCATTCTGTGATCTCTTCCCAATTCAGATGTTATGAAAATCTTTAGTGAACTCCCCATGAACAAATATTGGGGATAACTAGGATAGAAGGAGCCAGGTCATTCACTGCAACAAATGAGCAGGCAGCACAATGGCTGTCCCAGGCAGAGAATCATGCCTAAAGAAATACATATAGCAACATTTTCAAAAACTAATTCTGGATGCCCCATCCAAAATGACTCAAGTGTCTTGTGCTGGATACTCATTAAGGGCTTCATTCAACTTCCCATTGGCAGCATTTCCACTTCCATCAGTGTGTATTGGATCAGATTCTAACTGTGGAACTAAACATCAGCAGATGTTTTAGAAAAGGTTAGCCTATACATATGCTATATAATGTTAGCTCTAATGCTCCTATACCTGCATTCTTAGCTGACTTTATTCATGGCTATTTGTCTAACTAGCATATCATCCATTCAGAGGTTGGTAAAATCATTACTATAGTTTATACACGCCAGACAATATTGATTTAGAGGTGGATAACTCAAATACTCCTTCAAGTGACATCTCATGTTTAAAGTATCTTTTCCGTGAGAGCACCAAAGCGTTTGTATGACAGAGAGCTGGGAAACATCAACTGGTGACAGTGTTCTGCTCACTGCAGCCACAAGTAGTTGTCTGGAGTAGTCCTGATTAGGAAGAGATGTACTCTGCTGGTGGATTAGAAGGGGCTGAGGAAGGCCCAAAAGGCTAATTATCCCATCACCCAAGAGGTAGAAAAGCATAGGAAGTAATTGCTCAGGAGGAAGAGAGAGAGACTGGCAGGTTTTTCTGAGTCAGGACCAGGAGAGCTCTCTCAGGGGACAGATATCTTCTGTCTCCCCACTCCTTGGCTGAGTGAGCTCAGGATCGTACGAAACCCTAAATACAAAGTTTGTACAGGTGGTAGGGAGAACATGATGAAACAAGCCACAAGATGTCTGGCCAGAAGTTTTTTGAGCTGCTTATTGCTTGAAAAGGGACAGAAATAAGGCCCTGTCCTGTCTCAGTTGGTATGATAGTCTTCTTTATAAGAGATCTGACTTCTTCACATGTAGGTATGTTGACATTGGCATTAGAAAAGGTTCAGAAAAGGGAAAGTAAAATGATTAGGGGTTTGGAACAGGTCCCATATGAGGGGAGATTAAAGAGGCTAGGACTTTTCAGCTTGGAAAAGAGGACACAAGGAGGGATAGGATAGAGGTACATAAAATCATGAGAGGTGTGGAGAAAGTGAATAAGGAACAGTTATTTATTTGTTCCCATAATATAAGAACTAGGGGCCACCAAATGAAATTAATGGGCAGCAGGCTTAAAACAAATAAAAAGAAGTTCTTTACACAGCGCACTGTCAACTTGTGGAACTCTTTGCCTGAGGAGGTTGTGAAGTCTAGGACTATAACAGGGTTTAAAGGAGAACTGGATAAATTCACAGAGGTTAAGTCCATTAATGGCTATTTGCCAGGATTGGTAAGTGTGACAAAGCTCTGTCCTTATCTTCGTGGATCCTGCATTTCCTAGCGGATTTTCACTAGCCTCAGAGGCTCACTGTGACCCTCCATGTAGCCCTTCTCTCTCTAGAGACAAGTTCACAGCCTGTTGAGCCATTTTCATCATAAGTCAGTGAGGAGAAGCTATCCTTTCTGGCACAGTCTCTATTGTCTCTCAATCTCAGAGACTAATTAGGGGAGGCAGAAAGCGGGGAGCCCAGGCCTGCCCTCTACTCCGGGCTCCAGCCCAGGGACCCTAATAGTATCAGCTAAGATGGCTGACCTTTTATCCACAAGACAATACAATTCCCTGGGCTACTTCCCCACAGCTGTCCCCGCTTCTTCAAACTCCACTTCACCCTTACCTCAGGGCTTCCTTCCTTGCATATGATATGTTGTCCACCACTCAGTCTCACCAACAGCACAACCTCCTTCCACAGCTCCTGACACCCACACCCACCTGACTAACTGGGAGGTTTTTAACTGGTTTCAGCCAGTCCCTGATTGGCTTCAGGTGTCTCAATCAGGCTAGCTGTTTCTACTCCTTTCTAGAAGGTTCCATTGGTACCAGGGATTTGTTTAGCCTGAGACTAACATATCTATTCTATAGCACTTTCCTATAGCCATCCAGCCTTGCCCCATCACACAAGGAATGGTGTCCCTAGCCTCTGTTTGTCAGAGGGGGGTGATGGATGGCAGGAGAGAGATCACTTGATCATTACCTGTTAGATTCACTCACTCTAGGGCACCTGGCATTGGCCACTGCCGGTATATAGGATACTGGGCTGGATGGACCTTTGGTCTGGTCATTCTTATGTTCTTATGTTCACTAATGGCTTTTCTTAGCCTCCTTTTTTCCACAATGTAGCACTAAGCATTTTTTGCATATTAATTGGATGGTAATACACTTTGTGAGTCAAAACTGAAGTTTTTTCATAGCAGTTTATGAGAAATTATGCAGCAACCTTTCATAACTGTTGCCTACAAGTGGTAAAATTTCAGCACCAAGTAATGTTATAGGATATTTACCAACTTTAGCATTGTTATTACAGCCAATAAGAGAAGGATATTTGTGAAATCTGATTATTACTAACTACATGGTTCATTAACCAATCTCTCACCTATCTCTAATCCCCAAGTTACAGACCATCTCTTCTTTTTAGTTACAGCAAAGAATGATAGTTTACGATATTTGTTTCCATTAACAGTTCTTATTTCTAATAGTATGTCCATATTCAATTCCCTGAATAAAACACAGTTATATACCACTAAATGACTATCTAGATGTGCCTTTATTCCATTAACCAAATGGAAGAGTATATATATCTCTTGGGTTCTCCACACATTTGGTAGACCAAAATTTTCCCAAAGCAGTGTCTGAACTTTAACAATTTACAGTCAGTGAATTGCGATCACATCAACGGATTTTATTTCATCTACTAGGATTATTTCAGAAAAAGTGACTGTGGTTCTTAATAATTAACATTAATAGGTTTTCTAAATTAATCAACTTGAAAAATCCATTGTTATCCCCAGACAATTAAACCCTCAAATCAATGTCCTACCCAGTTAATCTGCACTGACATTAACAGCAAATTTGTTAATCTGAAGAGAGAATGAGATGGGATTCTTTTACAGAAATATTTGCAATAAGGGTTTTCAATTCTTCCTCTTCACTTTACTTCAGTCTGTAATATGCCGAGGTTTCAGGTAATCTCAAAACAGTGTTGGAAAATTGATTTTCAAGTTAAGTAGTTTTTGCTTTGCAGAGTCCTCTGAAGTAGTAGTTCAGGTGGTAGTTAAGGGTCAGCAGGGAAGGAGGGTTTTAAGCATGCATATGAGGTGCCCAAAATCAAAGGTCAGGACTATACCATCTCTTTTGGTTCCCCTGGTCTCTTAATACAAACCTATGACATATCTGTCTCTTTATGGTTGCTGGCGGCTGAACTATTATTTGATCTCACACGTGACATTTCCTGCTTCATCTGAGTCTCTTCTCTCATCTCACAACAGTTAGATCTTTTTCCACTTTCTACTCATAACAGCTGGCTCACTGATGACATGTGATCAGGTAACCTGGCCTGAGTGCCCTCACATAACATTAAACCCTGGAGCACCCAGTTTCAATTGTGGGAGTTGTTCCAATGGAAACACACACATATCCCAAAACTAGACACTGTGGTCCAGTGGATAGATCCTGCATTTTATACCCAGCTTTGTCACTAAGCTACTGTGTGACCTTGGAAAAGTGACTGATTTGCTAAGCCTCCATTTTTCCATCTGTAAATTAGGGATTATGATAATTTTGCTCTTCATTGTAACACACTGTGAGATCTATGGATGATAATTTATATTTATATATATATAATTGTTTTTGATCATGTTGCCTCTGGTTAGGAAGTATGTCTAGACATTCTGCAGATCACAAGGGTCATCTTAGAATAAAGTTTTCAAATAGTGGCAAGCTTTGTGCCATGAACATACAACATATTAGTCCCAAAGACTTGATGGAAACATGAAATAGTGCAGGGAAAGTATAATGCACAAATAGCTGAGACAAGAAAAAGCAAGGCTGAATCAAGAGTTTATATAAGAAAATGACAACTTGCTGCTTCCTCTGCTTGCACAATTCACAGATGCACAGAGAAAAACTGTAACTAAAGCTTATCACCATCATCTAAATGTAAATATAGTCTCAAACACTATATCACTCCTTCTGTACCAGTCTCCATTATGCTGGCAAATGGATCCTTCTTCCAATGCAAATAAACACCCATAAAAAGAATGAAATTCAGCACCAAACTTACTCTTGTAAATGAGTTAGAGCTATCTAAAAAAATATTGCATTCTTCTGCTTTAATTGATTGTGATATTTATAGTTCATTCCCATCTGCCCTCAAATGAAATCTGGATTAGAACATAGCTCGCATTTTCCAGAATACTTTTCTGCCTCTATTACATTAAAGCCAACACAGGGGATAACTCAGAAAATAACATAAAGATTTAAGGTGGAGCATATTGTAGCAGAACAAAGAGCAAAGCTCTTTCCATAGTCAGTGGGAAGGCAAGTGAGTGTAAGATGTTGCCACTGCTTGAAACATAATTAATAGGAATATCTCAGTATCAAAGTGTGCATGGGAAAATGTCAGGTTGAGGAGGCAACTTGGGGTTGGAAAAATTCAGATGGGTCAGAGACTCAGTTAACTCATTGAACTAACACTTTTCTGTGTTGGCAGCATTTTGAAAATCTGTTTTTTAATGTAAAGAAACTGTGTGCTAAGGAGACAATATGGCAACGCTTTGTTGAGCTGAACATGGATTAAGAGCATTAAACTTTTCTGACATGCTTGATTGGGTGCAACCTGAGTCCCATCAAATAGCGTTGTTCTGGTTTTTTGTCTCAGATGATGTTTGTGGTATATTGAGGGCTGTGTCAGAATTACAAGTTATCACTTTCAGATCAGAGGAAGCCTCCTGCAAAGCCTGCAAGCAAAGTCGGTCAGAAAAGAACTGCCTTGAAGCAAGCTGGAGTGAGTTGTAATTTTCTGCCCTCAAGAGCAGCCTGTTTCCTCTCTCTCTGTTTTGGGGATGTGTGTTGTTCTGAATCCTAGGAAATAAAGTAATGTTATGTTGCAATCTTTCAGGAAGAGTATATATGCCTTATTTAATTCTCTATGTATATGATGTGAACATACGTGTGGCCAGTCTCAAGTTTTTCTCCCAGTATTTCAGCCATTCCATTTTAGTTTTGCTCAACACCTGGAAGGACAGACTCATGCAAAAGTGAGAAAGAAAGAAAATCAGAATTTTTTGAACCTCAGAAAAAGTTTGGATTATGTTTAGTTTGAACATTGAGCACCTGTGTTATTATTTTAACTAAGCTGTTTCACACATTCCTTGGAGCAACCAGATGTCTGGATATTGTTTTTTAAAAAATAAGAGCAATCTGAGGTGATCAATATATAAAATTAACAAAAGAATGTAAACTTTGCAAGGTCTTCTGGTGTAATTTGTACATCTCCTGGCTCAACAGGCCAAAATTCTGAATGTAACCTTTTAGAGCATCTCTAATCTGAGTTATGGTATATTATTACAGTCTAAGTTGTGATACTTGTGATCTTTTACTCTTGGGTAAATCTGCAATGTATTGGGAATAATGTAAATAGAGTGGTTTTAAAATTTTGAAACAAGTTGTTTCATAGAAAAATGGTCTTTATCCAAACTTGATTTTTTTCCAAAACATTCCCATTTTCAAATTATTTTTACTTTCTGTGAAAAATTATGAGCATTTTTAATAACTGGAGTGTTTTACAACAGAGTAGTCCTGTTGAAGTTAATGGGACTATTTAAATTGTAGTTATAGTTAAGCACGTAGCTGCTTTGCTGGATCAACACAAAATACCTGATCGTTTTTCTGGGTCTACACTTTGTCTGCTCTGTAGGAGAGGCATTTACCTCCAGCAGTGATATTATGTTTATATGTAAAGCTACAATTTAGTCATGGGTATTTTTAGTAAAAGTAAAGGACAAGTCAGGGGCAATACACAAAAATTCACAGCCAGTGACCTGTCCCTGATTTTTACTATAAATACCCATGACTAAATCTTGGGGTGGGGTCGCTACTGGCAGGGAGGGGCAATGATCTGGGTGGCTGCTGCTGGGGGGCGCCATCCAGGAGGCTGCTGCTCAGGTGGGTGTGGCCAGCAGCACTAGCTGCTGTGGGCCACCAAACAGCGGCTGCTCCAGCCACCCCGGGACTGCCGCCAGGGGGCGCTGACAGCAGCTGCTACAGCCACTCTGGGACCACTGCCGGGGGCCAATGACAGTGGTCCAGCTGCTTCAGGACTATTGCTGTGTGGGGGAGGGCTGGGACCAGCAGCACCAGCTGCCCAGGGCTGCCCTAGAACTATAGGTGCTGGAACTACAGGGGAAAGGAGTGCACCAGCACCCCCGACTTAATGTGGTTTCTGTTATAAACAGGGTTTACAATCTGATTCAATGGCATTCCTTATGACATTCCTTGTCTTGCACATAGGTAGGGCTCTGCGTCCCATGGAGGTCGTGGAAGTCATAGATTCCATGATTTTCTGTGATCTCCATGGCTTCTGTAGGGCCAGCTGCTCAGGAGGTCCCTAGGGCCAGCTATACCAGCCACTGCTCAGGAGGTCCCCGGAGACACATCCAGAGCCTTGTGCAAGCTAAGGAATGTCACAATTCACAACTATAAATAACATGGGTTTCATTGCAAACCATCATTGGTATTAAATACGGTTCAGAAATAAACAAAACATTATTAAAATAATTAGAGGTCCAATGGAGTCGGACTAAAGCAATTTAAATACATGTGACAAATTCACTGAACATGGATATTTAGAGACAGATTCTAAAATTGTAGGTTTTGATGATATTATATTGTGTATTAGTAAATATTTTTGGTATTCTTCATAAATATATATGTAAATGAAAATGAAAATGTCTTTGTAAATGAAACCTTACTACAGCAGTCAGCTATTAAATCTCTGGGGAGGCTCCTGTTTATGGTGTGCAGACTGTGGGTTGTATGGATTAGCAATGTGTGAGTTAACAAGGCTCTGCCATATTGTTAAACTCTACAAAAAATTAATCTTTTGCCACTGTACCAAAGAACTCCACAGAAGGCAATTTTACAGCAGGAAGCTATCCAGACAGAAGCCTGACCTGTTTACCACATAGAAAAACAAATGACTAACAGGCAGGCTCTGAAGATTAGTTTGATTTGTTGGACAGATTTTAATGTGCTGTACATGAAATATGGTGTATTAATTATGAGCTCTATTTTACAAAACTTCAGATTGTTCTGGCTGCGAAAACCATGTCTGCGGTACAGTTAAGAATCTAAGTGAGATTTGAGGACCAAAACTATCCATCCCTTTTCACTCCTGCCTTTGGCTACATCTCTCTTATTCACAGCAGTGAAGAAAAATTAGTGGTTAGAATATAAAAAAGACAGCCTATGTTCAGTCCTGAGAAACTCATCATTATTAATGTTGTTATTATTTCATCTCAAACTTCCACATGTAAAAACATCGCTGCTGGAACATTTAAAGTCCAGCTGTGGGACTTTCCATTTTAGAAAATTACCAAGCAGCCGTGTGGTTAGAACTTGTATAGTAATTAGAGGGAGTAATAAGAATGACTGGAAGGCAAGGTAAGGCCTCTGTGGGGGATGGGAGAGAGGATTTTTGAGTAGCTCCAATAAATAAAAGACCTCTCATATTGTGTGTTCTCATACTGAAAGGCTACATAATGTTCTTCACTGAATAGTGCCCCGTGAACTCCATCTGAATTAGAATGACAAGACATCCTCATATTATTGGAAGCTTCCTGATATTAGGGGCTTTGTCTTATATATGCAACTTTACTCCTCCAAAACAAAAGTGTCCTGATTTTTCACACTCATTATCTGGTCACCCTAACCTGAATGCCAAAATGTGTGAGGTTTTTTCCTCTGATGCAGTTCGGTCACAATTTTTTTCATTCTCATTTCCAGCCCGATGGCAATCAGAGAGGCATGATTGTGAGTGTAAGTAAAGCACTAAAACTGTAGTGAAAGTATTTGACACAGCATTGAGCCAGCATAACATCAGAGAGGCTGTCTGGCATTTCTAACTGTGGCACTAGGATTCATGGAAAGGTAGTAGAATGCTGGATTTGTATACCAATTTTATCTGAATATTTTTTCCCTTAAGGGGATATATGGTATGCAATTCATTGATATCAACATTTTTTTTGCATACTATCATGTATTCTGATTTTTTTTTTTAGCATTGCCTTCCCTGCTTCTTTTTCATTTGGGGGAGGGGTAATATACAAGATTTAACAACCAATATCCAAGAGACCTACTCTCAGCAGTAATTCTGTCATTTGTGAACCTCTTGAGCTAAACTACTCTAATGGTTTATGGCATGTGCAGGACCACTTGAGGGAACTAATAACTCACTATTTGACTTGAGTGAGAAATCTCCTTTTTTTGATCTACATCATACAGCATCTGTCCATTTGTACTTTCCATTTCTCTGTCTGTCTCTCCCTGATATGTGATTGGGATGTTAGGGTTTTTTGCCGGGAGGGGCAGCTAAGATTTATTTTAATCAGGAGAAGAGGACTCAAGGAGTACTTGAAAATTAATGACATTATCAATCTAATTAGGGGTTCTTGAGCGCTTCTTTAAAATGCAGTTTCAAACTTGATTGACAGATCTAAGATATACAGCATTAATTAGACTTGGGACCACAGTCTGCTCTGACTGACATAGGTGGAACTCCCATTGATTTCAATGGGACTTTACCTGTGTAAAAGATAACAGAATTTGGAGTTGTTCTGAACTAGCAGCTATTTACTTGGCACACCAGTTAGGCATTCAAATCTTATCATAGAATCATAGAAGATTAGAGTTGGAAGAGACCTCAGGAGATCATCTTCTAGTCCAACCCCCTGGTCAAAGCAGGACCAACCCCACCTAAATCATCCCAGCCAGGGCTTTGTCAAGCCAGGCCTTTAAAATCTCAGATAACATTGCATAGCTAATGGCTACAGCACTCACCTGAGAGGAGACAGATCCCTGTTTTTTCCCTGTTCAGGTGGAGAGGGGAGGTGAGCCAGGTGTTTCCCATATCCCAGGTGAGTACTGTTGGGTTAAAATAAAGAAGCTCATCATTGTCCGCCTGTCCCCAGCGGTTTTGTGTGAACTTGCCTGAGAAGTCCAGTCCAGCAGGCCATCTCTGAGGAAGCCTACCAGATTGGGCCCACACCCAAGGTAGGTGGAAGAATGCAGTCTTTCCCCAGTTTGTGAATTGGGACTTAGGTGGGAGATAGGTGTCTGGACGCCTAGAGTGAGACAATAATATCCGCGCATGCAGAAGCGTATGTGCCTGGGGAACTTTTACTGCAAACATATAGCTCCAAGTCAGTTTAAGCACCTACAGGATTTAGTGGGAGTTTTGTGAATCACAGTGGAGCCTAAAATTGTGATTTAGGCACCTAAACCCAGATTTAGGCATCTAAATCTGGGTTTGGGTGCCAAAGTACTTTTGCGAAAACAGGCCTTAATAACTGCCTACTGCTGTCAGTAATTCTGCCACCACCCTGCTTTTTACATTTCATCCTGCAGCCACTTTGAAGCTCTGGAGAGTTTGCCTTCCCAACCACAACTCCTTACTGGAGGAGAGGGAAAGGTCACATCATGAAAAGAAGTGTTCTATACAATTGGCTAGGCCCCTCCCAATTAGAAAATGGAGGCAAGAGCAGAAAGTCGGGAAGCTATTTAACTATGGGCCAAGGCCTACTCAGCAAAACAGCCATTGACTAGAAGGGGAGCTTTTCCTAAGAAAGTGTGCAGTATAAAGATTACAGAATATGGATGTATCTAATTAAAAGACGCTTTTATGTGATTCCCTCATTAAAATTTTGTAAAATGTATTTGCATATTCATTCTCTTCCAATGAACTACTTATTTTCAAGTAACTTTGAGGGAATGAAAGCAGCTGAACAAATGCACCTAAAGACCATTAGCTGAAACAACAATCATGAGTAGCAAGGCATACCCCCTAGTAGTCGCAGAGCAATAGGTAACAGAGGCCATGGAGCCAGTCTCTTCACCATTGTCATTCAGAATTTCCCATCACTAAACAAACATTAAGTATTTTTTCATGTATCCCTGGAAGGTAGGTAAATAGTTAACATCATCCCCATTTCATAGATGGGGAAAGTGAGTCACAATAAGGATAGATGATTTGCTCAAGCTCATAAGAAACATATGTAAAACCAGGCTTAAAACTCAGGAATTCCTGACTTCAGCCCAATCCATTAGACCACAATGGCTCCTCATCATCATTTGCCAGGATTTGAGGATTACAGTAATTAGGCCAGAGGTTAGGGGTCTTTTACAGGAATTGGGGGGTGGGTGAGTGAGGTTCTGTGGCCTGCAATGTGCAGGAGGTCAGTCTAGATCAGGTCTGCACAACATGCGGCCCGGGGGCCACATGCGGCCCGCATGGGCTCACTGTGCGGCCCACGCGGGGTGAGTAGGGGTGGGGCAAGCCAAGCTGTGGGGTGGGGGAAACAGATGGGGGTGGGGCGAGGGCGGGGCTTTTCAGCCCGCACCTGGTTTTTTTGCAGTAATATGGCCCTCGCTGCTTTCCGAGTTGTGCAGGCCTGGTCTAGATGATCATGATGGTCCCTTTCAACCTTAAAGTCTGAGCCTATGAGATGGAGGACAACCTCTCTTCTCCATTCACTTGGAAGAAGTTTTGATCCTGATCTGAAATACTTGACCCAACATGTCCAATAGACAATTTGTGCAGCTAGTGCGCACAGACTGGTACACACTCTCTGGCATATACAAGGCTCGTTCTTCACTAGAAAACGTTACTGTGTTTGAACACAATTGGAAACCCTGAGATTAGATTACACTGTGCTGACCAGGAGCGTCATGCCAAAATCATACTCCCATAGAACCCCAATCACATTTGAACAAAGTCGTCTAATGAAAACCATCCAAACCCTTAGAGTGCATGCTCAGGTTTGGAGATGTCCTGAGTATTGCCTGTAATAAAGCTCGTCATGTGACTGAGTCTAAAATGGTCAGGGGTAATGGTGCTCCTCTCAGATGCTGAGCTGTCTGTTCGAGGGATCACTTTTTCTTTTATTACTGGTTGCCGAAACTGGGGTTCAGCTCTGGACACTGAAACCAATGAATCAAATATAATGAGTCTGACATATCACTGAGCAAAACACAGGGAAGCGCTAGCAAAAGCACTCTTGGTTCCATGCTATTGCCTGCCTTAGATTCAGGGTTTGAATTTTATTGTTTTGTTGCTATAGACTTTTTCACAGATGAATGGCCACATTGCTTCCAAAAAAAAGGCCTTTCTTTGTGCTTGTCTCATCTCCACAGTACATTCTGATATAGAAGACACTTGAATGATTTGTTAACAGCCAGCAGGAGCAGCAGCAGTGTTGGAAACAAGTCTAGTTCAATATGGTATATTTGTATATTATATATCTCTATATATACACACCATAGATGCAGATACACACAATACATGTTAAAATCCTTTTGATAAATAAAAGTTATGACTAACAGCAAATTAAAAATGAAAGTATATAAAAGTATAAAAGTATATAAGTAACTTTCATGCATCTGAGCTGCCCGGATTCTCCCATCTGAAAAGATTCTTTTGTTCTCCACCAGTGGCACAGAGCATCCTTAGAGATGGTGGATCTAACCCCAAGAGAATTCCTCCTGCCTTGGTTCCTATGTCATCCCATTCATGGTTGCCTGTAGTTGGGTCTCCCTTATGCCGTAGCAGTCCAGCTACTGGAGTGGGCCCTTGGGGACATAGACAGCTGGCACAACTTATTGCAGCCAGAAAGCTTTTCTAAATTCATCCAGAGACCAGCCCAGAATCCAGCCAGTACCAGGACTGGAGGTCAGATAGAAGACTTGCACTCACCTTTAACTCTACGCTCCTTGGCCACAGCTGAGAATAGGTCCAGATTAACCAATGTGCACTGCCTGCACTTGCACAGAGCCCCTCTCAGAGGGGACCGAATAATTGGGGAAGACAGAACTGACCATCACTGCCACCCTGTGCGATGCAATGTACCTCCACTCGCTCAAGTTTGGTCCAATGCCATGAGAGCTCAGGGCAGGTAGTGGGAGCAAGTGGAGATGGGAAGCTGATCTCGAGAGGAGCCCATTTACCCCCAATACTGGAGCAGAGAGCTGGGGGGTGGGCGGGTAGCTGGTGAGTGGCCAAGGACATATTAGGGGCAGTGAGAGATCAGCTGGGGGTTAGTTGTTGGCAGACTATGGCGTGAGCAGGTCATGCTAGGGCACTGTGGGGTGAGGAGTTGAGGGAATGGTGGATGTTTGATGCAAGTGGCTGATGGGGCTGAAATGTTGGGGGCTGTGATAAGCAGGATGCAAGTCAGGACTGCTGGAATGCATACTAGGGCTGGGAGGATAAGCAGGGGCTGAGAGTAAATTGCTGGTGTGCATGTGGGATTAGAGAAGAATTTCAGGGTCTGTGTAGGTGGACTATATTTTGGAAGGGGGAGAAGAGGTATTTGGAGGGTCTGTGTGGGGTGGGAGCACTTTGAAGTCCGTTTATGGAAGAGGGACAATTTCCATAAACTGGAAAACTAGTGCACAGAAGCCCAGAGTTATTTAATCTGGGTCTGGCTGAGCATCTAGCTCTATATTCAGAGTCATTAATGGATTGAACCTAAAGCCAGGAGGAAATCAGTTTCACATTGTTTCCCTTTGGGTTCATTTGAACCACACTTTCAGATGAAAACTGCAGGGTGCAAGTTAAAGGGGTGCAAAAATATAACTGAAAAGTAAGGACAATGATGAGCTTCCTTTTTAATGAGTCAACTCATTGCCATAGGATGCTGTGAAGGCCAAGACTATAACAGGGTTCAAAAAAGAACTAGGTAAGTTCTGGAGGATAGGTCCATCAATGACTATTAGCCAGGATGGGCAGGGATGCAACACCATGCTCTGATTGTCCCTAAACCTCTGTTCACCAGAAGCTGGGAGTGGATGACATGGGATGGATCACTTGATGATTGCCCTGGTCTGTTCATTCTCTTTGAAGCACCTGGCCACTGTCAGAAGACAGGATACTGGGCTTCATGGATCATTGGTCTGACCCTGTATGGCTGTTCTTATGTCCTTACGAGCTCTTCCTCCTCCTCTTCCATTTTGCATTGAGTGAGGCAGGAACCAAACTTATTCTTGCAAAAAATGACTTAGGTGCCTAAGCCATCTGACGCCATGGGAGGGGTACCCAGCTGTGGATTGCTAGCAGAGATAGATGCCTGGATTTAGGCACCCATCTCAATGAGAGCACATCCCTGTAAACCACAAACACACACACACATTATGTGAATTGGAATTTAGACACAGAGGGATTGAACACTTTCAGGAAAATTATACAGGAAATCTTTTTTGGAGCCAATGGTGGAATCCACAACCCAGTCCATTGCTTTAACTATAAGACAAGTCTTTGTCTCATACTGCAATACTAGAGATTTATATTGGTCCTAGGTATAGATTGCTAAATCCATCCTTGGTGTAAGCAAGTATAACTCCATTGATCTTAGCATTGAATGTGAGACATACTTTTATTCAAAACATTTTCCTGCTCTCCATTTTTAAAATAAAAATAAACATCTTTTAAATGCAAAAAATGAACACTTCAAAACCCATCTTCCATACTACTACACTACGTTTTTCATATCAGCTTCTTGGATGTTATAAAACGGACTCAGGGTTTCCAGACATTCCCCCAAATCTTGCCTTTCTGTAGATTCTTCTGTTTTCCCATATGTTCTCATTTTCATGTGTGAAATGTACCAAACTTGGTATGTCACTATATTCTGGCTTTTCAACAGCACAGCTGAAACTCAGCCAGACAGTACTCTTGAGTTATTTCTTTCCATGAAAAAATAAATCAGCCCCTCACGGACTCTTGAACTCACAAGTTGTGCACTGTGCTGAATTTCAAGAGCAGTCAAATAGCTAGAATACCAGCAAGGTTTGCTTTGAAGCTTCATGGTGCAGGTGCACTAACTACCCCACTCCACTAAAGTGCTAATCATATAGGATAGAGTTATACAGGACAAGAAGGAGCTCATTTTGAGGACACATTATGATCAATTTAATAGAGAATAAGATCAGGAGTTAGAAGACAGGGTAGGCCCTCCGTCCCCATCACTGCTGTAGACTCTCTGTGGGACATTCAACAAGTCATTTCAACATGTCATTCAGTATGTCCCATTTCTCCACCTGTGAAATAGGCTTAAATGATACATAGTCTCATTTCAAAAACACTAAGGTATATGAAGGAAAAGGGATTAAAAAATACTAAACGTGATTAATTCTTAAAAGAAAACCATTTATTTAAAAACTGTGGTTGGATTTTTAATAAAAGGTGAATGTGGGTATGTTTTTATTTGTTCTTTAAGCTTATTGTTTTCTTTCTTTTTTAAATATATCTGAATTCATGGGAAAGTTCCCTGTCATCTTATCTATCTATTGTGTGAAGCATGCCTGTGTGAACAGAGCCTGTAAAGCTGAAAATAAAACTAGAACCAAACAATTAATTCAATGCCCCTTAATCCTCACCTGCAGCATCCCTGCCATTTCAGAACAGTACTGGCTTCTCTAAAGCAGAAACTGTCCATTGTGTTGAATTATGTCACACGGTATGTGTTGTTTTGTGTGCCATGAAGAGATCTGTAAAGAATGACACTGAGATCACCTAAATCATCACCGTCATCATCTCTGGATTAAAGCACTTTGCTAATAATAGAAGTAATTAGAAGCAAAGTGCTTTCACCAGCTTGCCAAAAACAAGTAGCTCTTTATTTTTGTTAATATGTTGAACGATACAACTTTCACAGTTAATTTGCTACCAATTTCACAATAAAAGAATTCTTTGCTTGGTTATATTTAACCTAATTAAGATTTATTCGAGAAGTATTAAAAAAATTAGCATATGACATATGTTACCCACTATTTAGCATGCACAATAGCTATGTTCTTGTATAGTTTACTCCTGTTATAATCTTACAGTATTCCAGAAAACAGAAAGTAAACATCTAGGAGAGCTTTAAGTGCTTTGTGTGTGTTCATTTTACATACAGGAGTATCCATAATTAGATTTTCTAGGTAGTGGTAAGCCTCTTCCAATCTCGAGAGACCATGGGTATGCGTCCTTGAGAGGTAAAGAATTTACTCAGTTGGTTTTATGGCAGCCGCAAACGTGGCTGAAGAGACCCACTCAAGAGAGACTTTCTCTGTCACACCTGTCACATCTAAAGGTGATGTTTCGACCCTTTGGGCTCTGCTTTCTGTGAGCTTTCTCTCCTCTGCTAAGATAGATAGCTTCCTTTTGTAACTCCAGAGATCTCTGTTAAGCTCTTGTTTCCAAAGGCTGCAGTCCTGAGTGTGATCTTCCCATTTGTCCACATCCATGTCCATTTCTTTGAGGTCTCAGCTGCACACGCAATTTTGGGCATCCTTTGGGTCTTCTTCCAGATGCCAATTCCCCACAGAGGGGGTCCTTTGGGATTCGCCCATCATTCATTCGGCACAGATTCCCAGCCAGCAGAGGCATCTCTGTTTGAAGAGTGTTTGCATGCTGTTAAGCTGGCCCATTTGAGCACCTCAGTGTTGGTGACTCTGTCCCTCCAAGAGATTCCAGAGATTCGATGAAGGCAACAAATATGAAAGCTGTTGAGCTTCTTTTCCTGATGAGGGTGTAAGGTGCATGTCTCGCTCTCATACAAAAGTGTGCTGATAACACATGCAGGATACACACAGATCTTTGTGTGTTTGCTGTTTTGCTATACCCTTTTGTTCAGTCTAGACATTGTTGTGGTGGCTTTTCCAGTGTGGATGTTGAGTTCTGTTTCAAGTGAGAGGTTGACTGTGATAGTGGTCCCTAGGTATGTGAACTCGTTCACCACTTCAAGTTCCTAGTTGTTGATCTTGATGGAGGGTGCTTCCTCAACTCCTTGGCACATTATGTTAGTCTTTTTTAGGCTTATAGTAAGCCCAAAGCCTTGGTAGGCTTTGGAAAAATTGTCCATGAGCTATGAAGATGAGCTTCTGCGTGGATTTTCACTGCTGAGTCATCAACAAAGAGGAGGTGTTGGATAAGGGCCTCCCGAGTCTTGGCTTTAGATCTGAGTCTTGCAAGATTAAATAGTTTTCCATCAGACCTTGCGTGCAAGCGGATTCCCTCAGTTGAGGAACCAAAAGCTGGTTTCAGTAGCAGGGAGAAGATCCCAAACAGAGTTTGTACACAACCTTGCTTAAATCTGCTATGAAGCTGGAAAGCCTCAGACATTGAACAGTCATCTTAGACAGTGCCATAAATGTTTTCATGAAATGATCAAATCATGCTTAAGAGCTTGAGGGGACATCCAATCTTTTCTAGAATAATCCACTTCTACTGACAAAAGTCAAAAGCTTTTGTGAGACTGATGAAGGCTATATAAATAGGCTTTATTCTTCTCTATATTTCTCTTGTAGTTCTCTAAGTGCGAGGATTATATAGATAGTAGACCTTTCAGCTCTGAAGCCGCACTGTGATTCAGGACAGATGCTGTCTTCCAGGGTCTGAAGTCTGTTCAGGACAACTCAGGCAAAAGCTTTTCCCATAATACTAGGAAGGGAAATGTCACAATAGTTGTTACAGTCACTTCTGTCACCGTTGTTTTTAATAGAGTGATGATGTTGGCATCTCTCATTTCTTATGATACTTCGCCTTCTTTCCAGCACAGGCAGAGCAACTCATGAAGATGCTGCACTTTTAATTCACCAGCCTAAAGTAGTTATGTGAGGACCAATTCCTATGGAGGAGAAAAAAATCTAGAGCAGAGTTTCCCAAACTGTGTTCCATGGAACACTAGTGTTCTGAATGATGTGAATAGCTGTTCCGTGAAAGGATCATAATTTTAAAAAAAGTTCTTTAAATTATTTTTAATTTTAAATTTGTGTAACTCTCAAGGAGATTACATGGACTCCTGGGTCTCTCTCCGCTAGCAGATTCAGAGTCTGCCCAGCAACCACTAAGGAATGAGAGGCCTGCCCAAGGTGTGGAGGAAAGGGGAGATGTCATTTTGAATGAGTGGAGAGCCAGGCAGGAAAAGGGCAGAACTGGCTGTGTGGGGAGCTGGTGAGTCCTAGGCCTGCATGCAGGGTTCCCCCTGAGAACTAGCCTGTAGGGACCTGACAGCAGATCCCTCAGCTGGGTTTTTCCTTCCCCACTGGTGATTCCCCATTTGTAGAGTTTGCTGGGAAACCTCCTCAGCTGGGCTGAGTTCACCCTCCAGCTCCTTAAGTGAGGGTATGGTTACACTTACAGGATTATAGCGCTATTAGTTATAGCGGTCCCCTTATACAGCAATATGTATAGCGCTATTGTATGTCCACACTGAGACGCACCAGCGGTATAGCATGGCCACATTTGCGGCACTTCAAGTGGCATTAAGAGCAGCACATTAGGGCAGGTATCCCAGCATTCAGCTGGGTGCAACGTACTTTTTAAATGAGGGGGGTGAGGGGGGACGTGTTGTGTGTATGCGGAGGGAGAGAGCCAGTGGTTTTTCAATCTTTTTGAGAGCCTGTCAGCAAGCCTGTCAGCGCATGTCCATTCACAGAGGGCTTTGTTTTCACACAGGCTCCCTCCTTAAACATTTGCATTGCTTATCCGCCGAGTTAAGAGAGAAACTCTAAAAAGGTACTTCCGCATTCCTCCAGCCGAGTTCAAAAGAAAGGGAAGAGACATCAATTGCCTTAAATGGCTCTAGGCATCTCAAGATATCACTTGTAGCGCAGTGGGTGTCCACATTCTCGCTGTAGCGCTACAGCAGCTGCGCTACAGCCCGTGTAGAAGTGGATTACCAGGAGCGCTAGAACTCCATGGTTATAGCGCTCTACGTGACTTGCCAGTGTGGACGGGGAGGAGGTTATAGTGCTCCTGGGGGCTTTATAGTGCTATAAAGTGCCATTGTAACCATGGCCTGAGACTCGTCACCACATGGTCAGCTCTGCTCTATCCCCTCATCCAGGGAAGCAGCCTGCTGAGTGTGTGTCTGGACACAGAGCTGGGAGGCTACAGTTTGGATGTTAGTGTTATTGTGTAACCTATACCTTGAGCCCTGCACCTCTTTGTGGTAAGGGAAAATCCTGGAACTGACGCAGCCTGGTTCCTGCCTGAGAAGGATCCCTGCCAGCAGAGAGCAGCCCCCTCTGCAGAGACTGAGGAGTCCAGTCATCTTCGAACCTGAGGATCATTCATGGAGACTGTGAGTGCCCCATCGCTTAGTTAGTCAGGTAATTTGCTTTGGGGGCTTCTTACTCCCTGAACTGTGTCCTCAAGCCAGGGAGTGAGGTTTTGAGGATTTTATAACCTGCTGCATACTACACACATGGAGGAACTTATCACCTTCTCTCCCTAGTGAGTCCTTTGGGCTGTACTGAACCCAGTCAGCCACAGTGCTACACCACTGCAGAGAAGAATTTTGTGGTTGTAGGTCACCAAGGGCCCCAGCACAGTACACGTACCAATGGGACACTAATTTTACATTTGATACATCGTCACAGGTATTTTCAGTGTGGGTACCGGTGACCCTAAAAATAGTGTTTTACCCTGTTACTTTGTATTTGTCTCCTATTTAATATAAATTATTGTGATGAATATATTGTATGTGTGGTAGTATTTCTTGGAAGTCTCCAACTATCTGGTCAGTAAGTGGACATTACCCTGTAGTTAGAATTTTCTTCCCAAGCTGCCCTGGTGACCCTGCCAGGAAGGAGTGCGGGGGGTGGAGGCACCGCCAAATAATTTCCTAGGAAAAAAGAAAGAAGATACACCCTGCTGAGTGGGTGGTGGGATCCAAAAGAACCCAGACCTGTCCATCAAAACCTGTAAGGGGATTGGCATTAAAGGCGGTAACCAGGTAGAGAGGAGGTGCCTGACATGAGGATTCAACTTTCCAGCATTATTCCTAATATTAAGCAAATTTGTGATACAAAAATGCAGAAACACCAATCTCATTACATCCAAAGTTGTATTTCTGTTCATAAAAATAGATTTTCCTAGTAAAAATCTAATTTGTTTGGTGTTTGTGTATATATAAAAACAGTGGTTTTTAAGTAGAACATTGTTTTTAATTTTGACTCTTACACTTGATTTTTGTACTACTTTATGCATGCTTTCCAGTTAGAAATTGTTAGTTCAAGTTATTTTAAATTTGTATTTTTGCTTTGTTTTATAAAATAAAATGTATTTGAGCATAAATAATGCAATTTTTTATTTGAAAACCAGATGACTACAAAATATTATTATAAGTGTTCCGGAAATATATACCAAGCTAAAAAGTGTTCTGTGGCCACAAAAGTATAGAAAACACTGATCTAGAGCATTGTAGTGGAGCAACATCTCTTCTATAGTTAAAGTTAAGGCCAGCTTTCTGTTTAAAGTTTGACCGTTCTAAGTGCTCTGAAATCCATATGGTTAATCAAATTTTGTTGAAATTTGGTATATCTCGTGGGGATACGGGGTACCATAACTGATCCAAATTTGGGGCCATTTAACCAAGGAGTTCATGTGATACACTCCAGAGGGAAAAGATAGCTTTTCTTAAAGTGGACACATTTTTTGCTGACAGAGATCAAACCAGCTCAGAACATTGTACCAGGGTCTGACTCTCCCTCACTAAGGCAAGCCCTCTCCAGAACAGTGTGTGTGAGACTCACCAGCCTTTGAGGGAAATCCAATTAAAATGTTGTTTCAAAAAGAGTTTGCTTCTCCAGTTAGGCAAGCTAAGACTCACATGCCTCATCACACACCTAATGGATTACAGTGAGCATGTGCAGAGAAAGGCTAACGCTCTGAAAACTACCTCTGCATCACAGGACCTGGGTGTCTCCAAGCCTATCTTACAGTCATTGAATTGAGCACTCTGAGTTCAGCGGGATTTGAAGTTTGTTTTTAAAAAGCAGGCATGTTGCTCCAATCTGCCTCTGTCAAAGGGCACGAGGAGCTTCTTATTCTGGAGAAATGTAATCTGACAGCAGAATAATCAGAAGGTGCTGAAATTGTTTTTGTGGGGAAAAATCAACACGAGCAAATGTTCACTGCAGGGAGGGTGAGTAGGAGGTGGACGACTAGATGGGAATAGAGAAAAGGGGTTGGGGAATGAGGACTAAGGAGAGTGTGAGGAGAGGCATGGGACATTGGGAAAGAGGACATGGATGTCCGCAATGGAGGAGTGGGGACGTATAGGGGCAGGGGCACCTGTCAGCCCCAAATTCCTCTCTCATATGTGTATCATGATCTGGGGCCCCCTTGGCCCATCCACAAGAATGTGACCCCTCACTTAGGTAAGCTCCCTCCAAAACCTGGCTCATATATCTTAGGTTAGACCCCCCTCACATCTCCCTGTCCCTCATGTGAGCTGGAATCTCGGTGCCCCGGACCCCAGTGGTGTATGAACCCTGCACCTAGGTGTATGTACCAGAATGTGAGAATCCCCTGCATTTTCTAGGGAGTGGTATTAATAACTGGCTGAATTTTAGGAATAAGAGATTTTTTACAGTGTCACTGGATGCAATAAAGTGCTCTTTCCAAGCATCTGGGTACTATATTGCACTGCTCCTGTTTAGTATTTTGGCTATCAACCCTCCCTGAATCTCCTTTGAGTGTGAAACTGGCAAAGTACCAAGCTGGCATTTGAAATATATAGGTTGCAATTACTATAATGTAAGAGCTGTATCAAAACATATTTTGGTGGAGAGGGACAGACTACAACTCTGTTTAAATAAATATTTATTTAAATTTAATTTTGGCAAGTCATTATTCATTTTAAGTGGAAAATCTGCTTCTTTACTTCTTTATCATTTGAGGAAAAGAGGCCTATATGAAGATCTTTACCAAGGAGGAGCAGATGAGACTCAATGTTTAGCCTTCAGATTTACAGTTTGTACTAGCCCAGTTTCAAAAATGGGGAGAAACACTTGAAGTGACTTGAGGGAAGAATAGGTTTATAGTTAAAATCATTTAGTGGATCGATTACATTAACTCAGGCCTGGTCTACACTGGGGGGTGGGGGTTGACCTAAAATACGCAACTTCAGCTACACGAATAGTGTAGCTGAAGTCGACATATCTTAGGTCGACTTACCTGGGCATCCTCACAGCAGAGAGTTGACCACTGCTGCTCCCCTGTCAACTCTGCTTCCACCTCTTGCGGAGGTGGAGTTCCAGAGTTGATGGGGAGAGCACTCAGGGGTTGATTTATCACATCGACACTAGATGCAATAAATCGATCCCCAATAGACCGATCACTGTGTAAATGTACCCTTAGTCACTCAACATTAGCAGGAATGTGGGAGACACAGAGCTGAGCAGGGATAACAGAAAACAAACAAACAAACAGGGGAGGTTAAAAAAGTCGTGACATGCTGAAGAGAAGCACATGGAGGCTAAACCAGTAACTGAACTGAGGTTAGGAAAGTTTAGGGAAGGTGAAGTGAGAGTAAAGCCTGGAAAACACCAAGATGTATGGCATTTGGGATAAATTGTTAAGGGAAGGCTTACATATGGCTCAGCCTTTGTTTTCTGCATCACTTAGGGTGGGATCCAAAGCCCCGCAAAGTTGATGGAAAGACTCCTATTGGCTTCATTTGCTTTTGGGTCTGGCCCTCAGCAGAGGGAACATAGGTCACTTTATACCAAGTGAGCAAGTAAACATGACAGATTTTGCAATCCTTGAAGAAGAAGAGGACTTTTAAAAACTGACTTGAAACAGCAGCAGTCAGGCCAACGCTGAGTGCTATGGTAATTCCCAAGCCCAATCACTACATCATCAGCAAATTTAACCACAATTAAGTACACACTAAAGAAACATCAGACATATGACAGGTATGAAGCATCCATGCTCGGTACAGTCTTTCCAGTGGGTGAAAACTAGAAGCAGGAAGCATCACTCCTTGAAGAGGGTCATATCCTCAGCTGTGACAGAAGCAGCTCCACAGACCACATGGCAACTGGAGAGCCATATAGCACAGTGTGAGAAACACTGCATTAGACTCTCTGGTTAAATGTTTTTCACTGATCAACTAACATATACCCTAGTATTTCTATCACATTCCTTGCTGTCTTCTATATCAGTTCAACATTTTACACATTCTTGGAGCTATATAGATATAACTGTGTGAAGAACTGGTCACACTGCTTTTGACTGAAGGAGGCTTGAATTCAGTTGCAGCTGCAATAATATCTAAACAGCTGATTAGCTTAACCTCACCAAAGGTTTGATTTTATTGTCACTGATCAGTATCATCTAATCGTCTGTCAATCTAATTTTCAGGCTGAATTTATACAACAGATTTTAGCATACTGGTCGTTCTATAAAGCAAATGCCTATACATTAGATAGACAGCCCCTTATACAAAATGGAACAATCTGATCTTGAAACACAGCTGCTGCTGTCTCAAAGGAATAGAAGAAACATAGAGGGCATAGCATAAGTTAACAGTCTCATCAACTGAAACTGAGTTGTAGTTACATAAACTGGCTAACCCATGCCAGTGTCCATTTTATAATATTACTGAGGGCGTATTATTAACTTTTGTGGCCAGTCCTGCTCTACCTGATGGAAGTAGCCGTATTTGCCATTGACTTCAATGGAAAGTAGAGTTGGGCCTGTTATCTGTAAACAATTTTGTCTTATAGCTCTTATGGTTCTGCGTGGCAAATCATGAGTTTCATGTAAGGATATTTTTATTTATGGTCACTTTTAAAGCTTTATTATTTTTAATGATGAACCATATGTTCTTCACACATGCTAAAATGGATTAGGCAGCTAGCTTTCCAGGGATCCTTTGATGTCTAGTGCATACTAAAAAGACACCTGAGCTCCAAGCTCCAAACTGTAGGAATTTATTATGCACATCTAGCTTTACCATTTATATTCATTAGTTCCCACAAACAGCTTTGCAAGCACAGTGTTGCATTGGTGCAGAGCACAAACTGTAGCATATATTGGTCTGAGCAGACTGCACTAAAGTAAACCTGAATAACACCATCTGTATTTTACCTTAATTGTTTACAGCTCAAAAGGTACTGAAATAACACACATTTGGTAGCTTTTCAGGCTAATTGATAAATTATGCGGATGAACTTTTCAGTTGTAAAACTGAGAATCAGAGATTGAGTAATGTTATGAACTGCTTTTAAAAAACCCATTTCCTATGGTTGTTTCATCTTCTGGCTTAGGCAGACAGAAATGAAAGTAGCAGGAGCGTATTACCCAAGAAATTGCACAATGAACTAGGGGTTTGATTCTCCTTTACACGCAGGCCCCCTCTCTTTACACAACTTTGGCAGGGCAAAGGGGCCTTAGAAGTGTGTGTAAAATACACATACATCTGCATAGACCAGGGTTCTTAAACTCAGATGACCACGAGGACCACATGAAGACTAGTACATTAGCCTGAGGGCCTCATTACACACACCCGCTGCTCCCGGCTCCCCTCTCACTCCTCCCTTTCCATGAGGCCCCACCCCTGCTTCGCCTCTTCCCACCCCATGCTAGCAAGAAGACTTTCCCATGAGAAGAGGAAAGCTTGATTACATAGATGTGATATTAAATATAAGGGACTTCAATGAAGTCTTATTTACAGCAGTGTATATGGGAATTCTGTGTGAAAGATACGTAGGATGTTCCTGCTAAAATTCTTCAGGGAAAAAAACAACATTGTTTCTAGATAGTGATACACCAGAATCTGGGGCATGGCAGTGACATGTCTGGCCAGAAGTTTAGAGAGGACTCCCATTAATTCACCACACTGTACAAAGCTGGTAGCATCTGAGTATTATCAACTTTCTTATAACGTGTTTACTCCTCCAAGAATGAAAACAAATATCGAAGTGTAGCATTGCTATCAGATATTTAAGTGCCTTACATGCCCATCCATACACAAACAACTCTGATTAATTGTTAATAAGGGGAAGGTGGTATGAAAGTCTTCTCCAAATTACTCTTTCTAGCTGTTTAGCTATTAATTGTATCAATGATGTTAAGGTTATTGACTGCACCTAAATAAGTTAGAGTCACACATGCTGGCAAAGGGAGGTGTAAATGAACCTTCCACTGTGCCTACCTAGTTCCAGAACACCAGCACGTATTTACATGGCCACAGCAGTTCTGCAGCTGCCACTTACCCTCAATGTTTCTGCCAGGCAGATGCAGTTTCATGAGACCACCAGAGGAGGAGGATGTCCCAAATCAATGTATCAGCCATTCATGCCGGCCACATCCCATCCCCAGACAGCATCACTCACATTGTGATCAGTGCTCGCCCTTTTCCATAAAGGTGAGATTGCAGTTATATTTCACTGCTGCAACCTCCCTTCCACCCAGCATATTTTCTATTGCTGGGAGCCCTACAGGGGTCAACACTGACTTCCATTGGCTAGGCTGAATCTAGCCCTATAAGTGTTCTCAAAAATAGTGCAACATGATGATTAATGTCACACCTTTTTGTGCCAACCACTGTTTTGATAATCCCAGGTATTTGCAGGGGAGCCCTTTAAAAATGAGCTACTTAGTCCTATGTTGCTAACTCGTAGACTCTGCCCCTGTGGCTCTGTGTGCAGAGAAGAATTAGTGCTGAACATCCTGATTTCTATGTCCAGAGACCCAAATGTAAGGGTGGCACATGACTGCAAGAGAGGTGAAATGGAAGGAGAATGAGTACTGATCTTGAGAAAACTTCTGCCCCCATTTACACTTCTGCACTGAAGTCACTGCGATTTCATAGGATATATACCAGGACTTTATCTGAATGATATCAAATGGTGCAGTTAAGCTACTTCCCTTTGAGAAAATGTATCCTAAGATGGTAAGAGAAATGGGCTTGTTTATTCGAAGTAGTTAGTTGCTGAAGCCAATAACCTCTGAAATCAAGGAACAATCTCCACTGACTTCAGTGAGCACTGAATCAGGCCCCATGTAGACACCTAGGGCTGACGAGAAGGAAACAAAGGCAGGGGAGGCAATTGTTTCCCCCAAGCTCAGGGGCCCTACCCTAAATCAAGGGTGCACCTGCCTAATGGAAATCCCTGGATTGAAGTAGTTTCCATTATATATAAGGTTTGGCTCAATGGATTTCAACACTCCCACTATCAAAATTGTTATAATACCCCTGCCTTCACCCATCAGAATTCTGTTTATTTCAATGATTACCCATGGTGAGCTTAAATTCAGCTGCTGGCATAGGAAGGCACCAATCCGCTCCTGACATAAGGCATTTATTTCTACAGTAGATGTAACCCTACATGAATCCACCTGAGTAAACATTGACTTTTCCCAAGCATAACTTGCATTAATGTAATGTTTTAAACTGCATCTCATTTAGCTTTAAATGATTTTTATCAGAGTTACAGGATGCAGAAGAAGATAATGTTGTAAACATTGTAATGTGTGGAGGATAACGCAGGCAGATTCACTCAGCTGTAAACCCAAAGCTTGCTTTAGTACTGCTTTTGCTTGGAATTTTGTGCCCAAATTCTTGAAGCAGTTTCCCACGTTTATTGAATGTGAGCTAATGCCCGGTGTGTCAGATTCCCTCCTGGAGAATAGTTTATTGGTGGAACATTTGATACTTGACCTGTTTTTAGATAAAGGAACCATTCCCAAAATGTTCCAATTTTACTTTAACAGAGTATATCACTGTTTACCTTAAGACTGTTAATCTTAAGTGTACCTCCAACACTGTGGGAGAGATCCTCAGCCAGTAGAGATCAGCATATGACACTGGCTGAGGATCTGACTGTTGGTAAATTACTGCTGGGTGAATAATTTATAACAAAGACCACATTCAATGAACTTCAGCCTTTGTCTGTCTGAGGACTATCCACAAAGAAGATTTAATTTTCTTGAACGTATTTGCTGCGATACAGTTGGTAGGTGAAATTATGCTCAGCACTATTTGAGTGGGACAGTGCTGCATAGGCCTCTCCTAAGCTCTCTGCACCAGCTTGAAAATCAAAATTTTCCACTCAACATCTTTTTCATTTCTGTTCAAATTTTTCACATACAAATCATTTTCCAAGCAGCTCCATTAGTAACAGAAAGCAACTTCTTTGAACTCTTTTTTTTAATAGATTTCATGTTGATGGTATCTCTTTAAGTTTGCTCTAAAAAGAAAAAAAATAATGATAAGGGTCTAATCTCCAACCACCTTTTGTCATAAGAGTAATGGTTGCAGGAAAAGGGGTCATTGTGAAGAAGAAAATATTAATCAAATTCACTTTTCTTTTTATTTTATCTCACTAATTGTATTCATTCACATATCTAGAAGTAATTACAGACAAAGAAAGAGGAATCAATGAATTTAAATAATAACTTTTTTCTTACTAGGCACATTAATTTTATGACAAGTCATTTGCCTATGATAATTAGTTTGGTTAAACTGATGTACTTTCTTAATAAATCATATCAAATAAATGGACTTGAAAGTTACATTCTTTCAAATTAGAAATAAGGCAGAATACGTAAGTGGTGAAAAAACAGTGACTTCTCGTGTGAGATCAATGGAAATCAGCACAGTATAAAACATTAATATGGAGAGTTTTATAAGGCACTCTGGGGCAGTCCATTCTGCATGAGTAGTTCAGAGAAACAGAAAAACAAAGATTTACTGTGGCCTTGTTCTTTAGAAAATATGGCTTTAAAGAAGTTTCTGCAGTTCATATTGCCCAAGTCTAATGCCATTGTAAGAACACCCCATGCCACTCCACTGCAGTTTCAGTCGGAGCAGAGGGTCCCCTGTGTGAGTTGAATTCTCTTCTACCATGTAGAATGACCTGAGGTTCTTCTTAAGGATGTTCCCTCAAGGAAGTGGGCTTTGCTAAAACATGGCTCAGCTGCCCAAATTTGCTAGAGACTAGGGCTACACAGCCAGGAAACCCTGTGCCTCTTTACTCCCCAGTAGTACAGCACAGTGATTGTGGAGTGATTTCATTCCTCAGTTGGATAAGCATAACCGAGAAAACCTAGCCCCCAAAGACCCTTCCCACCGAGCAGATCCCATGACCCAGCTAATGGAAGATGTGGAGGAAGTACTTGTGGGTGCAGGCAGCGCACAGACACCCATTGCCCCCCTCTCTCCAAGGGGCACACAGAGATGTGCCAGCAGCTGGCTGCTTCTGGGAGTGGTGTGGGGCCATGGCTTGCAGGCAGCCTGCCTGCGTCCTGCAGCACCGCCAGATGGAAGCCACCTATGGTAACTGCCTCCCGGCCAGAGCCTGCACCTCACACACCCTCCCACATCCCATCCACCTACCCCAGCTCAGAATCCTCTCATGCACCCAAACTCCCTCCCAGGCCCTGCATCCTCTCCTGGACTCCAATCTCCTACCTTAGCCCAGAACCCTCTCCTGCACCAAACGCCCTCCCAGAGCCTTCACCCCTCACCCTCTCCTGCACCACAAGTTTCTGCACCAGCCCAGAGCTCTCTTCTGCACCCAAACTCCCTCCTAGACCCCGGACACTCTCCTGCCCCTCAGGTTTTGCACAAATTATTTTATTCCATGGCACTGCAGTGGCGGGGTAAAATTTTAAAATGTAATTAATATGTGGCCCATGATGATGTAACAAAATTAGTGGAAAAATTATTGTCCACCCCTGTTCTAGCTCCGCTTGGGTTTCCATCCCATCAGTATTGAGGTCCTTTCTCTACCTTTTCATCAGGCATAAGTAAAGCACTAATCCAAACCCCCCTACAGCTAGTGGGTGTCTCTCCTCTAAGTCCAGTTTATACTGAATCAGGCCTTAACACTCAGAAATGTCATAGCTTTTAACCAGTCTTTTCCCATCACGGTCAACGGAAGCCTTAGAAGGCCCATGTAAGGTTTGTGGCTCTACTATTACTGACATACAGTCAAGTATACAAGGACTCATTTTACCCAGACCCTGCACTGTTGAGGTGGAGAAAGAAATATTTAGCTATGGAAAACTGCTTGTACTTAAGCACTTTGCCATCAAACACCTTGGGAATTTGATGCAAATTATAAGAGGCAGAAAGTCAGCCTCGAATAGTCTTAAAAGAAGTCAGAAACTAATAGTAGTGCAGGTAGGAGTCAGAAATAGCCTTTGTGCTCTCATCTCACCAACAGGAGACTTTGAAACAAATTCTGAAGTAGTGCATAATATTTTAGGGACAAAATAGACTTCTACCAGAACACTGTGGCTGAGCTGTTTTTACTTTTTCCAAGTTATTTTTATCTTGCCTATACATAAGGTATTTATATATTATATAGTTCATGTGCCCTAAGGAAAACTTACAGGCTGGAAGGATCATTACTGGGCTGGGCACTTTGCTTTTGTCTTTATGTATAGTCCATGAATAAAAGTGAGACAATGAAAACATGTTACAGGAATACGAGCAGTGTTATTTGCACAGCTTAATTTACTAAAGTTCTGCTATTAACATGATGCACAAATAGAAATTTAAAGTGATGTTTTAAACTTTCTCTCATTGATTTACAAGTACAAGTTAAAGCTGCATTCTTACTTTAGACTCAGGTTTTTAATTGGTATATTTACATATTTAAGAGTGGAACTGCATGAATACCATGGAAAATATTCCATTCTCTTGATTTAAAAAATAAATTGACTTCAGCTGTGCTTGTACTGTGCGTTTGCCATGTACATGCATCTGATTACATTTCATTCTCTTGAATGCCCACAAAAAGTGAATTTTAAACTTACAGGTATTTGACATAGCATAGGGCATTGCATGACACAAGAGGGGGACAGGATCTCCAAGAGCCTTGGCAGATCCTGGCTTAAAGACAATGAAATGAGCCACGCAAGTATCTAAGTTTGATCTTTGCAACTAAGATCGCCCATGCCACATGCAATAACTTTGTGTCAGTAACAGAAGGTTACCAGTCAGTGAAAGTGATGCACTTGGCATGTTTTATAGGGAATGGGACAAAACATGACAGCAAAGGAACAGGATGCCAAAAATATCTTGTTTCAACACTTGAATATATGCAATTCAATAAGACAAAGATTTCACAGCCCCCTTTCACCAGGGAGAGTGTATACATACACACACATAATCTGTATGAATAATAAGAAAAAATGTAAACTCTGCATTCCAATAATAAACCTTACCATAGCCTTAAGTTGTCTAGGACTCATCAGGCAAGGCCCGACTTAATCAAAAGATAAAAGTGAAGTGTTTGAAACTCCCTTAATTAAGTTTATCTGCTGCTTCTGCTCCCTAAATTGCTGCCGTTTCCTGAAAGAATCAAATCTTCAGCAGCTTTTGGAAGCCCTTTTGTTGATGGCAAGTTATGCTTGCCCAATCAGGGAATGGAATCACTCCACAATCATTGCCGTACAATAAGCCAATCCCACTCACCTGGTAAATATTGAAAACTCGCTGTGGGCTGTTTGTATTCAGTCCTTAGTAGGGGAAAAAATGTGTTCAGTAAAATTTGATTAACAAATACAATAGAGAAATTAAAGTCTACTTTGTGGGCATTCCACATGGAGAGAGAGAAAAGGAGGCCACATTTGTCAAGTTCATTATTCATTTTAAATGATTTACTCCATTTACTTACCATGTAATGGATGTTTATTGCATTCTACATTTTTCTCCAGTTATAGATACCAAATTGAGATCCTGTGCCAACTGGTTTAATTTAAGGTGCAAAAAAACCATATGATTTCAACCTGTATGTAGTCTCTTCAGAGAGGCAGGAATAAATTGCTTGAGATGTTGGGTCAGAAGTGAATATACTTGAAGACGCCTATCATATGACATCAAAACCCAACCCCCCAAATGCCCCAGCCATAGATCCAGCTGTCAAGGATCTACAGACTAAACTTCATGGTTGAAAGCCCACCTCCATTGAAGTCAAAGGGAATTTTGCTATTAACTTCAGTCAGGTCAGACTTTTACCCCATGAGCTTTAGAAAACCAGGAGCACAATACAGTGAAGGTATCCCAATGATCTCCCTCTTGATTCATTCTTTTTCTGCCCTTATGGAAAGGATGGCTCGAATTTGATCCTTGGTATCTTTGCTTAAAATAAGAAGAGGACCCTTTTCTCACAGACAGTTTTGCATACACAAATACAAATACAGTATGGCATGTGCAAAACAAGGCCTCATGAAGCATGTGAGATCTGAGACATGGATGTCTGGAAGGAGCTGGCTGCAAACCAATGTTCCCTCTAATTTTTGACACACCATGTGTGCAAAAAATTTCTTCTGTGCAAATTTTTGTGAGCACGGTGTTTCACTGTGTGCATGGGGTTTAGGATTTGTGTCCGTGTGCACATGCTTAGAGGGAAGAATGCTCCAAACTCCATTCTGCCCAGCTTGTGGAGCCAGCTATACACAGCGAGCCATGCACTCATGCAGCGTTCACGCTGATGGCTGGAGCTGGACAAAGTTTTTAGAAATATTATTTCATTAATTTCTCCATTTGTTCTGTTAGTAAATTATCAGCAGACAGACATTTTTCTGAATTTCTTCACACTTCAAACTCTTAGATGGATGGTTAATGTGAACATATTTCAGCCTTTGATTGTTTGCCATGATTGTTACCTCAATTATTCATGATTCATTATTCTTGATTTATGATGGGCTACTCATATTGTTCATGATCTCTGACTGTAAGACATTCAAACCTAAAAAGAGCTTTCACGATTTTCAGCATACAAATCTGAATATATATATTTGCATGACTAGTTGTGCAATTTTTTCTGCTCATAAACCATTCTTCTAAACAAAATAGATTTTATTTTCCATATGCTTGGAAACTAAATAAAAAGCGTTACAAATAACATTCAAAGGAATTTGTAGTTATTTGACTGTGTATACACAAATGTGAATATTTTTGCAGTATTTTGCAATATTCTCCCAATTTCAGTTTTTTCTACCACTCTGTATATTTCCAGCTGCATATAATTCAATAGATCCTGAATAAAGTAACAGTTGAGAAAAATTAGGCTCCAAACATTGCATATTTATTTAAAATCAAAATCAGCATTGAAAGAACCTTGCATGATTTGGCATGACCCAGTCAGCTGTGTCCCACAATATCCCATGCCATTTTATTCTTGTGCAGCTTGCTTCCATACTCTGCCTTACCACACTGGTACTTTCCTCCCCTTTCTTTACGTTCCATTTGAGCATAGGCCTAGAACCCATTTTGGAGCACAGCCCAATCTGGATAAAGACTACAGCAAACTATCTCCTGCAGTAGCTGTTCTTTTGCTGACAAATGTCCCCGGCAAGCAGGAACATTCATGTATTTTGGAATTTGAATTACAGTTCATGAATTTGTCACTGTCCTCCTCCTTTAGATTCAGAGAAATGCAACATTTTATCAGAGAATGATAAATATTTTGGTTTACAGACACACCAGTGGCTCTCAGCACTGTAATATGTGATGACCTTGTAAATATTAATGAATGAAACCTCACAATAGTTTTGTGACACAGGGGAATCTTATCCACACTTTAGTGTCAAAGTAACTTGGGTGTTGAAAGGGTAAGAGACTCAGACAGAATCTAAATAGAACATGTATCTCCTGCTTCTTAGCCCTATATTTTTGCCATAAGACCATCCAGTCTAGCTAATGGAGCCATGTAATGGAGTTGGGGACTGGTCCTGCTTTGAGAAGGGGGTTGGACCAGATGACCTCCTGAGGTCCCTTTCAACCCTGATATTGTATGACTCTATGCAGTATAAACATACACAGACAAAATTGGATGAATTGTTTTTACTTAGCCATTTATATTGACAACCATTTCCAAAGACAAATAATCAGTTATGGATCAACAGAATCTAACAGACTCCCTCTCTATCTTTCTTATTTGCAAAAATCCTCCATATTTTTACAAATATCAATCATTAGAATGGGGTAAATAAAAAAAGTCCTACACTCTATCCTGAATGTCACCAAACTTGAGTCCTGATGGCCTGCAAGACAGAGTAGATTTCTAAAATGACTAACCTCCGATACCAATGCCCTGGTGATATCTGGGAAAAGTTCCAACTCTAAAGAAAGCGAGAGCAACCTAGCAGATCTTCACTCCCATGGCAGGACTAGAATTGGTGGGGAAATTTTCAGTCAAACTGAATTGGGTAGAGTAGCTGGGTGGGCTCAGTCCTGCATTTGGAAGGAGTTTTCTGGATTGCAATAAAGTCTAAAACTGGGACTTAAGTGCCGGCACCTGAGATTTGGGTGCCTAAGTCTTGGGTTTAGGCTACCAAGTACCTTATGGATCAGAGTCTGTAGCCCTACCTGAAATCCTTATTCTGATTTCACATCAGCATACATAAGGAGTCACTTTACTGAAATCAACGGAGTAGTGCAATGTATAACTCAGATTGAAATCAGACCCCATTTGTGATTGCTCTTACAAGATTTAGAATTGTATATGGCACTAAAATCTGTAATGCAACTGCCTGGAGAATGTACCATCTACTCAGCAATAAGAAATTGAAATCACAGGAACTGAGAGTACTTACCAGCTGGAAGAGGAGGAGTCACAGCAACTAGTTGTAAAATGGCCACTGTAGGGTTGCAGCTGCTGGTCTCTGCCAACTTTAAAGGGCCACTCCACAGAAAGGCATGCAGGGGGGCGGGAAAGAGGGAATTCCTTTTAGAGGACAAATTGCATCAGCTTGGGTTAACAGGGATTGGGTAATTGTAAAAGCCTTGCTCCTCACAGTGGGGAGGGATAGTTCAGTGGTTTGAGCATTGGCTTGCTAAACCCAGGGTTGTGACTTCAGTTCTTGAGGAAGCCATTTATGGATCCTAGGGCAAAAATCTGTTGAATGATTTAGTTAGAGATCAGTCCTGTTTTGAGCAGCGGGTTGGACTACATGACCTCCTGAGGTCCCTTCCAACCCTGATTCTATGATTAGGGAGTGCAGGTACAGGTCACAGGCAATGCATGGGAGCTGCATGTGCTCTCCTAACCCCCCAGATTTCTGCCTTCCATCTGGCCCTTTTCCCTGAAGTGCTGATGTGGCAGGGAAGAGCCCACCCAGTCCCCTGCCACCTCTGGGTGGAGTGGTTGGGTGGGCTCAGTCCTACTTTACTCCTAACAACTCAGTGCCTTCTCCTTTCTGCATTCTCCACTGAAGCAGCCCGTGTAACAGAACTGCCATCCATGCTGAGCTCCCCGGCCTGGGCTCTCTTCCACCCCAGCTCCCAGACTCACACCCACAGGCAAGACCACGCCCGACTGCATCCTTGCCTGTCTTCCCGAGCCAGCCCACTGGCCAGGCACCCTGCGAGATGGGGCTTGTCACCTGTGAACAGCTCTGCTCCAGTTGCCAGCAAAAATCCAAAGTCAGCAGGCAAGTTTCAATCTTCCCCGTGTCTCCGCATCCCCATCCCAGAGACCATGCATGGAACGGTCACGTGCCCCTGCACCTCACCATGAAGAGGTGAGGCCTCGTCTCTGGTCTGAGTGCTCCTCCACTACACCGAGTAGTATCTCCCTAAAATAAAATAAAGTGAAGTGCTTTAAAAATAGTAAAGTAATAGAAATATTATTCCTTCAGTTACATCCATAATTTATTGATTACAATGGGTTACCATGGGTGTAACTGAGGGCAGAATTTGGCTCATTCATGTTAGGGTGTAAGTTGTATAGGGCATGGCAATTATAATTACTTAACTTGAAATATATAACCCCTAAAAAATAATATAACAGAATACTACTACTTCTACTACATACATAGTGCCTTCCATTGAGTTTTGTAGCATCCTGTGAAGTAAGTAATTAGTAGGTCTATTTTACTGAAAAGTAAACTGAGCCATCTGATAGATATTAAGGGTTTGATCCCATACCACTTAAGTCAGTGGAGTTTTCTATTTACTTTGATGGGAGCCAGTGTGCACAGTAAATTGCTCAAGCCCATACATACATCAAGGCAGAGATGGAACAGATCCTAGGAGCCTGTCTGAGTTCCCTGCTCCAACTACGAGACATACTCTCTCCATAATATACTTTTATTGGGTAATAACAGAGTACTGTGAGGAAGTTCTCCCCAGGATTTACAAGAGTGACAGGAAGATGATAAACTCACTGGTTATCTTCTCTCCGAAGGAAGGTCTGATTGATTGAAATTGCAAATAAATGACTCCAACAAACAACAGTCTCTTACAACAGCTCTTGTGTGTGACCCCACCGTGGCACTCTGCCTTTGAAGGGAGAAGCAGCAAAGGCACAAAACAATCTCAAGGTGTGACACTGGGAGTCCAAGTCTTGTTATTTAATCACACTTCTTTACGTGACAGATTCTTCCAGCTGAAATCTCCTGTGGTCTGGAGGCTGCCAAGATGGGGCAGTATGAAGGGAAATCAAACTCTCGTGAGTTTTGAAACTTTCAATTTTCTTTCCTCTCTCTACAGGTGCTTCTACAATGTTCTTTTATTCTTTCATAAGTGAGCTCGGCCCCTTCCTATAGTGCTTTACTGTAAGGATGCACAGATGCTTCTCTTTCCTCTTTCCTGATTTAATAAGTCTAACTAATGCTTGCGGCCTCTTCTTTGGCACCATAGTCAGCCTGGCCAGTTTTATGGGAACGACTCTGCACAATGTACCTCTATTTTGAGAAGTTTATAACTCAATCATAAAAACTCCAGGCAGGATTTATGTTTTTATTGCATTTTGTAAAACTCAACAGTTACAATGCAAAAAGAAAAAGAACATTAGCAAATAAGTCACCGAGTAAGGTTTCAATATAGCTTAGACCACACGGCACAGCGTCCAACCATAATAAAATCTGCTGTGCTGCCCACTTAATCAATGCTGAGTTATTTAATACTATATGTAATGTTCAGGCTCACATATCTTCATGCCTTCAAGGGAAGTGTCCAACATATAAAATTTCTAATGCAACACTACAAGAAGATTATGGCCTGATTCTGAGCTCACTCGTGCCAATTATATAGTGGAGTAATGTTGTAACTCTTCAATGGTGTTACATCAGCATTACAATGTGTGACAAAGCTCCAATCTTGTCTCAGTGGGTCCTGCGCTTCCTGGCGGTTTACGCTAGCCTCAGAGGCTCACTGTGACCCTCTACGTAGCCCTTCTCTCTCTAGAGGCAAGGGTCACAGCCTACTGACACATTTTCATCATAAGCCAGCAAGGGAGGTGAGGAGAAGCTATCCTCCCTTGCACAGTCTCTCTTGTCTCTCAGTCTCAATGATTAGTCAGGGATGGGAGGTGAGAGCCCAGGCCCACCCTCTACTCCGGGCTCCAGTCCAGGGACCCTGATAGTAGAAGCTCTTGGTAGCTGACTTTTTGGAAACAGGACACATACGATTCCTTGGGCCACTTTCCCCCAGCAGCCCCCACTTCCTCAATATCTATATCACCCTAAAATCAAAATATTCCTCTGGATTGTTGGATTATTCCTACAAATGGCTTTGTAAACTCCTCTGTACTGTACAAATTGCGTGACATTTTTAGGATGAAGTTTTTTTAAAAAAAACAATGAAGTATTTCTTGGATTTATGTTGAATTTGCCAAATAATAATAATTTTGGCTGATTTAAAAAGGGAGGGAAATTCGAAAATGTAAAAATATTTCATTTCAAAATGACTTTCCATTTTGTAATTTGGCCATTCAAAAAGCACCCTAAAATCATAGAATATCAGGGTTAGAAGGGACCTTAGAAGGTCATCTAGTCCAACCTCCTGTTCAAAGCAGGACCAATCCCCAACTAAATCATCTTTGACTTCAGTGTAGCCGGGATCAAACCCTAAACTACTCCAATCTGAAGATCACACATGCCTTCCTGCCCTCTCAGTGTTTAATTTTGTATTGCTGCTGGCATAGCCAGACCTAGATAATTCCTTCTTTCTGAGCCCCATTCTGCCATTTAAGCACTGGCTATGTTGAAGGTGGGGTGGGACAGGGAAATTGTGCACTGCCTCAGGAGAGACTCCACTGGATTTATCTCTCGCTGAACAAGCTGACCCATTATGTAAGCTGTGCACAAGAATTCAGGGGAGGAGCCAAGCCATAGCCCCGCCTCCTCACTTTTCATGCAATTGTGATTGCGGGCAGGGACTATAATTTTCATTGGCCCTTACACAAAGCACACATGGCTAGGGAGGTTTTTGAGCCCACAAGGGATGTGAACAAAAGCCAGCTGTTACAGGCGTGTTTAATGTCTGTATAGATGTAAATAGTTAAGGTGCCCATAGATGGGTCATGCAGTATAGTTCCTGTATTTTGCAGGACCAAAAATATCTGTCCAAAATCCACTGAGGTCAATAGCAATGCTTCCGTTGACTTCAGTGAGGTCAGGATTTCATGCAGAGAGAGAAATCTTCTCTTGTTATTGTTATTCTTAAATGTGTATGTTAGCTTAACCATAAGACTGTGTCGATTGAAAGATGAAAAGAGTCAGAACAAGGTGATATATTTGAAGGAGGGACTCATTTTTTTAAATCTTACCATTCAACTGAAACCATGTGACTGGAACTTTGGATGGTGACATAGGTGGCAAATCTGATTCTGTTCATTCTGATTTAACTAACTTATCTCAGAAAGGATTACATACTGAGCTGGAGAAAGGAGATTTAGTGAGGTCACAGGGGAGTGTTTGAGAGGAGTAGGGGAGACATTGAATATTCAGTTTAATTATATTAGTTCTGTCCCTCAGACAGTGGGAGGTCAGCACATTGGTTAAAGCAGAGGTGGCCAACCTGAGCCGGAGGAGGAGCCAAATTTACCAATACACATTGCCGAAGAGCCACAGAAATATGTCAGCAGCCCTCCATCAGCTCCCCCCTCTCCGGCTCCCAGTGTCTCCCACCCACCAGCTGCTCCGACGATCAGCACCTCCCACTCCCTCCCCACACTTCCCATCAGCTGTTTCGTGGCATGCAGAAGGCTCTGGAGGGTGGGGGTGGGAGGAGTGAGGGCATGACTGGCAAAAGGGAGGGGTCGAGAAGGGGTGGAGTGGGGGCGGGGCCTGTAGCAGAACCAGGAGTTGAGCAGTGAGCACCTTCCGGCACATTGGAAAGTTGACGCCTGTAGCTCCAGCCCCAGAGTCAGTGCCTATATAAGGAGCCACATATTAACTTCTGAAGAGCTGCATGGGGCTCTGGGGCCACAGGATGGCCACCCCTGGGTTAAACACTTCAGAAACTTTCTTTCATTAAGGCATATAACTTTCTCTATAAGGATGCTCTGGGATTTAAGAACCGGAGTGCAGGCATGAAATGGGGCTGCAGATCATTAACAGAAGTTGTTTTCTAGAAATGAGACATAGCAAAGAATAAATGAAAAACATGATCTATACTCACCATCATTCACTTGGACCCCACATGTTTTGGGGTGTCCTCAAGGCTTCTTTATTGCATGGTATTGAATAGCAGTGATTAATACAACACGTGTCAAGAACTAAGCTGACTCCTGGTATGGTCGCCTAGCAACTCAATGAGCTTGGCTGAATACAATAAACCCTGGCTAAGTGACTGTTCTCCCTGATTGGACAGAAGGCTCAACAAATCACCATTAAGACTTATAGCTCCAGCAGCATAGTGGCTGCTCAATGTCATTTATCCCTGCAGCGGTGCTAGACCTGCTTTTTATTTATCCAGCCCTTGCTCCAATGCATGCCTGTTCCTGTCCTTACCTTCCTAAGAACTCCTGGCTCTGACCATTGGCTTGTTCCGGACAAAGCATCACGTTCTGCCCTCTGATTCTGCTCCAAACACTTGGTTGCACCACTTACTCCCTGGTGTGTGACAACAGAGGAATACAGGATTTCATGCAGAGCAAGATCTACAAATTAATACTTTTAATCTATGTCAGAAATCTAGCCACTGTACTCTGAATGCACAAAAAGAGGGGCAGGAAACTTGACCCAATGTTTTACAATACTCAAGTTGACTTGAATTATAAAAGGAGAATAAGAATAGCAGCATCAGTGATATTAGGAATAGATCTGGGCAATGAAGTAAAATGAAAGTCTAGCTATTCTTTAATGCAGTATAAGATATAAACTGCATTCTAGGCCTAATTGGACTTGTAGTAATTTTTTTTTTAAGAAATCATTGTGTTTTCACAGTAATTTGAAGAAGGTTGCCGTCTTTTCTTTTCTTTTCCTGAGAAAGATTACAATCTAAACCTAAGACAGGGTAGTTTGATTATAACGAAGATGGTGCCTGTCTTTGGAGAGACTGCTCCATTATGCCATAACATCGCTAACAGTGCTCCAAATATTGAGCAACAAGATTTCATAGCCTGAGATTCTGACAAAGTGAGTGTACATGCTAACAATGTTTGCCTGTTAGCAAGAATTGGTATGTCTAGAAAAAATATAAACTGGGTTTTATTGATTTATTAAAGAAGTTAGCTTGGACTGAAGGGAGATTTAAGGGACTATTTAGAGAGAACTTAGGGTGTGAGCAGAGCAGTCCTGAGGAAGGAATCCTAGAAGCAGGGTCGCTTAAGGAGAAGGCTTGATTTCACTTAATGTCAGGGTTGATTTTTTTATTTTTATTTTTTTTGGTCAATAAATCAAACCGCAGAGAGGGGAGAAAGAACTTTTGATTCAACGTAGTATGTGAACTTTCAGAGCATGTCACCAAAGACACTGCTCATGCCAAGTTATACTAATGGACCAGATTTTAATTATAACTCTACTGAAGTCAGTGGAATCATCTGGGTTTTAAATTGGTGTTAAAGAAAGATTTTGCACTCATTTTCCCTGTCACAGGTGACTAGCCACCTTCAGAGGAAGCAGGCTCCAGTGTACTTGAGACTAATTGTTTGCTGAACAATTGGACTTAAGGAAAAGTATTTGGGCCATATAAAGGGAGTGACCAGAGCTGGGGAAGCTATTGGGAGAGTTGCTGAAAGGGTTCCTGGAGGAAAAAGTAGGGAAAGCTATTAGAGGAGAGGCTGAGAATCCAGAAACACAGGTCTCAAGGAGGAGATATAGATGTGGCCAGAGTGAGATGAGGGGAGAGACTGAGCAGAGCCCAGGCAGGCTGGAAATGGGACTTAGTGGAAAGGCATAGAGCCAGACAGACTCAGGGAGGAAGACCTGTGCCCAGTGGCAGACTGGGATGGAAGGGGCAGAAGAGACTTTAGTTTGGGTTTGTTTTATTTATTTTACATTAATAAAGCAGGGGCCTTTTTTTACTGGACATATGTCTGGGAATCTCTGACGGGAAACTGAGTCAGGGTGATACAAAGCTTCAGTTGGCCAGCAGGCACTACAGGGTAGGAGTGCTCTGTTGAACCACCACAAAGATTAAAAACCAGATTCTACCCTTATACCTGCATAGATAATTCCCACTGATGTCACTTTGTTACTTAGCATGGGATAAACAAGAAATTAAAAAGACACCACTGACAGAAATAAATGTTAAATGACTTTAAAATGATTATACTGTAACACAGTCAAGATAGGTATATGTAATTTTAAATACTCAAGAAACACTATAACTTTTTATAAACTACTTACACCCACTTACCACAATAACAGGTATATTAACATAGTAATCTGGCATACAAACTCACTTGTAAACACCTGTACAGGATAACCTAGCTTGTAATCATATATTAGTCACTCAACAATTGCTATTGATTGCTAAGGTAATTACAAATGATCTCAATATACAGCATTACTGAAATCCTGCTCTGCAGAGGACAATTATAAATGAATGACTTAGTTTGTCAGAATGAGTCATCAGAACATTGTTTTTGTTTTGATTTTCTAAATGATCAAATGCAGCTGCAGAATGTGAACAGGAGTAAATGGAGCATTTACAGCTAATCTAGGATTGCACTGCATGATACAGAGGTTGAAATGGCCTCGATAATACAGGACAAACTGACACTAATTAAAAGAAACCTGAAAATAGAGCCCAGGAGACACTTCGGTGCTCTGCTGCTGGTGCCCTACTTCAGCATCAGTGCTGATGTGTTGTATTAGGAACAAATCCACGGCATTCAGCATGATTAGCTTGACCAGGCAGTGGGGAGAAGTGTAAGACAAAAGGAAGATGAATATTTCCATTAAGCCCATGGAACTGTTATATAAATGAAGTAGCTCTGTGTCCTCAACATGACTGTGTCTTTGGGGAAGGCCTGGCTCTTTGGCCCTTTCCCTGGGTACCCCTGCTCCCTACTGAGCTTTTAAAATGCTGTACTCAATGCTGCACCTCTTGTACAGGACCCTAAAATTCAGCTACTTCCTGTGTGTAACAAACGCTACAGTTCTAACTTCCATGGCTGCCTTGGTAGGTGCTGGATTTCCCTCTTAAAGTGGAATTTCCCCCCCTTCCCTCCCAGAGTGCTGAATGGAACATTTAGTTGAACCTGATATACCTAACCATACATTACAGTCTTAGTTCTGGCATTTCCTTGCTCAAGTTTGAAAACTCAAAATTCAAAAGGAATCTTACAATGTGGCTTTCTACAATTTTATATAGGTTTAGGAGATTATGTAGTAAGATGGTGGGCAGATGGAGTGACTCATGTTTGCATATCCCGTATTCAAAAGCGGAGCATGAACAGTAACAGCATCAGGATAGACATCATGAAAAATATAAGCAGGCAGATTCAGAAATGAAGCAGATAAAAACACTAATTAAAAAAGAATAGGAATGGCAGATCCCATACGGAAAACTGTAGAGCAATGCAAGAAAGGCTCAAAGAGACAGAACGTTGATTCTTCAGTGAAAATACAATGTAGGCTTCAAAGGTATCTAAATTTAATTGTGTTTTGGTTTAAGAGATGAAAGTGCAGAATCCTATTTAAATCAACACATTTATATATACAAAGCACCTTCTTCCCTCTGGGATGAAACACCACAATTTCAAGTTGAACATCCTAGCAAAGAATAAAGCCAGAAACATTTAGCCTACTACAAACATACATGCTCTCCGGCTTCGTTATGAACAAACCAAACTGTTTGTATGAACAAATTTTTCCCACTTTGAAATTTGTTTTCCTACAGTGGCATGCCAGTAACTTCTGTTATTCCCTTTGTGGAATCTTGCAATATGATTCAAGTGAGTGGATTCCTGTGTCCATCTGGAGCCCCAGTGACTTCAATAATAAATCTTGCTGAAAATAGGGGTAAGCCAAAAAGGACATGACACAAGACTAAAGTGGCAGTTCCTTTTATTCGGTTTCATTTGATTTATCTCTGGGTGTCTGCCCCTAATTTTGTCTATAGTGTGAAGAAAGAACCCTGTTTTAAAGACAGGGTGAAATCTTGACCCCATTGAAGTCAAGGGCAAAGCTCTCATGGACTTCAGTGGAGTCAGGCTTTAACCCATAATCCTTTTGTTGACTGAGTCTATGCTATATGTTTGAGCATTCTAGGATCTGCCTTATGACTCAGAGAGGCAAAAGAAAATATATAAATGATGCACAGAAAGATGCTTGTAATTTTCAAGACTGTGTGTTTCTTTATGATTATTTGAATCACTAGCACGTATTACAGATTTTTGTTGCTGTAGGAAAATTTTTTTTGATGATGCATCGTTCGAACTTAGTACCCCAAGCACTTATTGTGGGGTACATTTTCAAAGCAATGGAGAAAGATTTATTTTAGAATCTCCCCCTAAAGCACTAGTTCGATGTGTGAAGTTGTAACTCTTAGATAATGTAGCCTTCAGTGGTGCCTTTTAAAAGAAGTTGTGGAAAACTGAGAAATACTTGCATTTTTTTTATGAATATCATAAGCCCCATAGTGTATCTGTGATAGTACCTTGCCTGAATGCACAGAGTTAGATCAAAAGAGGATGTAAAAGAAAACAGGCAGTAAAGGTAAAACAACAGCCGATATAGGGAATGTCTCTTCAAACAAAATCGCCGTGAAGCGAGATTCTATAGTCCCAACCTTAGGAACAGCGCTGTCTGGCAAGGCTGAGAATCTGGAGCTCAAAAGATGTGCCCTACAGAGAAGGAGGAGATCTGAGTGAGTCAGAGGTCTGCACTGCAGCAAGAAGGTTGAAACTTGGTCCCCAAGAGAACAGGGAACTCTAAGGCTAAATCATGCCTACCTAGAGGATGGAGGAGAATGCAAAGCATGGATAAGACAATATGCACATAACTTTGTTATTTTAAATGCATTTTTCTTAGTGACGTGTACCTTTTGGGAAAATAAATCACACTTTGTTTGGAGGAAGCTGCCTCTGAGTCACTGCATACTATTACTGTCCACAGACTCCTGAGAGGAAACTAGCAGGTGGCAAGCCCTTTGGGCCAGCTAAGAAATATGGTTGGCAGCCAGGCAAATGTAACCCAGAAATGCAGTCAGAGAGCGGTTGGACTGCAGAATTCCATCTCAAAGAGAAGAGGAGGCAAGGGTCTGTCCCTTAAAAGAACTGCAGTCCTGGGGACTGGCAAAGGTCCTCAGGGGGGCAACCTACCCAGGTGCTGATAGAAATCAATGCAATTTCTTCACACAATTGCTCCAGGGGCTCAGCAGGTATCATTTATCATTCATCCACTGAAGTCAATAGAAGTATGATCATGTACACCAGCTAAGGATCTGGTCCCCAGGGATGAAGATCTTCCTCAGTCCTTCCTCTATACAGACAAAATTACCACTGAAATCATAAAGAGAAGTATTGGTTAAAAACTTGAGTTAGGACTTTAGGATTTCACCAGTCAGAAGAGGTATTTTGAGCATAACCCCCAATACTCTGTATTAAAAACTAGAGACTGGTTTGAATCAAAATCTGGAAATACCAAAACGAAGGAATGGGATTGGAACAGGATAGGAATTTCACAGCTGGCCTGTTTCTAAAATAGGCCAGACCAAAGCCCCCAGTCTGAACACTGTGGGGTTTGAAATCTAGATCTAAATGTACTTTCTGAGTTATGGCTTAGATAGAATTTATATTTATACTAGTGGACCTGAGAGCAGATCCGCCAAAAATCTATATCTAACACGTAATAACTTGTATTTAACATTTGGACAAAGGATCCCAGTGTGCATTGTAAACACAACAACCACTTTACCTGGCTCTGGTGCGGAACACAGAAGCTGCCTAAAAGCATGAAGAATCACGGACAAAAGTTTTTTATACAAGATGTGAAGAAGAATCTTGCCACCTAATGAAATTGCAGGGACACTATGGAATTAAATTCCCTCAGTTAGAATCTGGCTAGGGGAGAGAACTTCTGAGAAAGGTTTGATGGAATCTTTATTGACAAGAAAGCCTTTTGTTTAGGACCAAAAGAAAGCACTCATGGTAACACATGATTCTACCTTGAATCACAAGGGAGCGTTAGTTTAGTACTGAATGATTCACCTACCAACCAACTGAATGATTCATCTACCTGAAATACCAATGCCATTTTTCTACAGCACATTAGTTTTCCTTGGAAGAAAGCATTGAGTAGGCCTGACTCTCCTTACCTGGTGAGAGCAGACATTCATGGAGCAAGGTGGGATGCTTCAGGCATGAAATGTTCGTCATTAAGATTCCCCTTGGGATACTTATTCAGCCAGTAATGAGTTTCTTTTATTCCCAGCTTTTACATGACAAACTTCTAATCAGATGGGTAGCTATCAAAAAGGAAATGGGGCTAAATGAGTGATGAGATCATTCAATTTATAACAATGCATTTGAAATACACTTGCAATACCTTATTGGAGGTAAAAAGTCATCGAGCTCATCCCTACCCTGGATGTTAAGTCCTTGCTCCTGAATCTCATTAGCAACAAGTTTAGCTTTAGCTTTAAGTTTAATGTGAACTGGATTTTATCTTCTATGTTTTAATCTCTCACCTGCTAAATTTATGTTGCTACATAACACTTGTAAATCTTTGCTTGTCACAACATGAGTGATTTACACCCCTTCTTTCAAGGATTTCCCTACATCCTGCCAGTGTCTTTTGTATTTTTCATCACAGGAGCAGAAGTAATAGAGTGTTGTGGTTTTAAATGAGGCTAAAATATTGTTTTGTGATAAGCATCCATTTATTCTTTTCTAGCTTACTTGGTAAGCTTTCCATAATTGGAAATGTTGAGGTAATGCTGTTTTAAATTCCTAAGAGAAGAAAAAATTCCTTAACTTAAAAAACTGTGTTTTTCCTGTCTGTGTGAGTGATTGGGTTTGAGTCAAAGACTTGGAACATTAATTTCACTTTACACTAGACTCTTAAAGGACTTGTTAATTTTTCACTGTGATGGGGCACAGTGAAAGGCTGGTATTGGCCTGGAAGGACGATGGCTTATTGCTGTGGTGTTGGTTATCTAGTGAGGGCTCAGACTTGGCTTCATTTGGGCCTCATATTGTCTTCACCAGAGAAATGGTTTGAAATAAATAGGATGGAACTCAATAAAGATCAATACTACACTTAGGAAGGCATAATTGATTGCTCAAATACAAAATGGGAAATGATTGCTAAAAAGGAGTACTGCAGAAAAAGGCCTGGAGGCCTATAGTTGATCACAAACTAAATGTGCCAAAAGTGTAAATACTGTTGCCAAAAAAGCATATATTCTAGGATGTATCAGCAGGATTTTTGTAAGCGAGACATGAGAAGTAATTCTTTTAGTTTACTTAGCTCTGATAAGGCCTTAACTGGAGTACTGTGTCCAATTCTGGGCTCGATGCTTTGGGAATATGTGGACAAATTGGAAAAAGTCCAGAGGACAGCAACAAAAATGATTAAAGGTTTAGAAAATATGACCTACGAGGAAAGATAGAAAAAAACCTGATTTGTTTAGTCTGGAGAAGAGAAGACTGAGCGGCGACATAACAGTCTTCAAGTACTTAAAAGGTCGTCTTAAAGAGGAGGGAGAGAAATTGTTCTCCTTAACCTCTGAAGAGTAATTGGCTTAAATTGCACCCAGGGAGACTCATGTTAAACTCCAGGAAAAACTTTCTAAGCTTGAGGGTAGTTAAGCTTTGGAACAAATTACTGAGAGAGGTATTGACATCTCTGTGACTGGAGGTTTTTAAGAACAGATTAGACAAACACCTGTCAGAGATGGTCTAGATAATACTTAATCCTGCCTCAGTGCAGTGGACTGGACTAGATGACTAGTCGAGGTCCTTTCCAGTCCTCCATTTCTATGAATCTGTGATTCACTGGGGGCAGGGTGGGGCATGAAGGAGAGGTCCATAATTTTTAATCTGAAACAAAGCAGTAGAGCTGATAAATTGTCCTTGTCCCTTTTCCGGTGTTCTAAATTTCTCCTCAACTCTACACAGCCACTATCTGATACGTCGGCCTGCTGTGCAACCTTTCCCCCACGCCCTACATTTTTCTGCTAATCCTCTCCTCCTTCATTCTTTGACAAGTGGACATTGAAACAAATCAGCCCCTGTGTAATGGGTATCTGACCTGAGCTACGTTCAAAGCTCAATTAATGCTTCTCTTCAATGAGCAGAAAAGGACAAGATACGGCTCATGCCCTTGCCATGCCACATGAATCAGCATCTCCTGCCCTTACTGTGTCTGGGAACAAGAATCTCAGGTCAGCATCTGACACCAATTCCCCCCTGGGAGCCCCCGAAGGACACTCAGGCTACTACAGTCGAAGTGTCATGTTCGTCACCCCATGGCAGGAGCAGAGGCTAAACTGACAGTAGCAGGTTTTCAGTCCCCAGGAGAGGTGCAGCATTGATGATCCCCCGCTCAAACCCAGGTCAGGAAGGTCAGGACCTGGGGGTCCTGAATAACATCAGGCAGCTAGATGAGAATAGCTACTACTAGGGTAACCAGACAGCAAGCGTGAAAAATCGGGATGGGGTGGGGGTAATAGGAGCCTATATAAGAAAAAGACCCCAAAATTGGGACTGTTCCTATAAAATTGGGACATCCGGTCACTCTGGAATCAGGGCACTAGACTGTAAACTCTTCGGGTAGGGACCTGGATCCAGCACTTCATCTCTATTTAGCAAATTATTTAAGTGCTTCCCTTTAGTTACATATGAAAGATCTGCTAAAATGTGAGCTTTGGTGCTTTGCTGAACTGAACTGAGGGCCAGGGATTGTATTTATACATCAGTTAGCACCATGGAGCCCTTCCCAGACTGGGTCCTCTGGGCTATACTAGACTATTTAATAAGTAACAAAATTCCTGACTTCGGTGACCCATGTGAAACAGTTGGCCTTAACTATACCCAAATTGTGGGTAAAAAGTAACTTTATAGTCTTCATTTCCTTTATTTTGTGGGATGACTAAAGGATTAGAAAAGCTGCCTTAGGCCATGTCTACACACTTATGTCACTCAGGGGTAGGAAAATCACCCCCTAATTTTAACTGGCATAAGCAGTAGTGTGCACAGTGGTATGTCGGTGGGACAGCTTCTCCTGCTGACATAGCTACTGCCGTTCATTGGGAGTGGTGTCGATGGGAAAGCTTTCTCCCACTGGCATAGAGAAGCTACATGAGAGATCTTACAGTGGCGCATCTGCCTCGCTACAGCTCTCTAGCCTTAGACCAGGAGTGCTCAAACTTCATTACACCATTTGAATTATTCACTAACCCCAGGTGCAGGGACCGAAGCCTGAACCTGCCTGAGTCTCAGTGCCCCGGGGGGCTGGGACAAAGTCAAAGCCTTGGGTAAGGAAGAGGTTAACGACGAAGCCCAAAGACTTCAGCCCCAGCCAGGAGCCTGTAACCTGAGCTCTGCCATCCAGGGCTGAATCCCTTGGGCTTCGGCCCTGGGTGCTGGGGCTTGGGCTTTGGCCCTGAGCCCTGCAAGTCTAAGTCAGCCCTGGAACCCCATTAAAATGAGGTTGCAACCCACTTTGGGGTTCTGATCCACAGTTTGAGAACCGTTGCCTTAGAGTCATAGACTCAAGGAGCTTAACATTTAGCTTAACATTAGCTTAACATTTAGCTTAACAAAAAGACGGTTCGGGGTGACTTGACGAGTCTGTAAGTACCTTCATGGGAAACAAACATTTGATAATGGGTTCTTGAATCTAGCAGAGAAAGGGATAACATGAGCCAATGGCTGAAAGTTGAAGCTAGAAATAAGGCATTGGTACAGTTTACTACAGGTGAAGTCTCCAGCCCTGGCAGTTTTTTAAAATCAAGGTGGGCTCTTTTTTTAAAAAAAAGACATGCTCTGGTTCAGAGGTGGGCAAACTACATCCCATGGGCCATGTCCAGCCCATGGGACCCTCCTGCCCGGGCCCTGAGTACCTGGTCTGGGAGGCTAGCCTCTGGCCCCTCCTCTGCTGTTCCCCCTCACCTGCAGCCTCAGCTCACTGCACTGCTGGTGCAATGCTCTGGGCAGTGGGGCTGCAGAGCTGTGGCCTGACCTGATGCTCTGTGCTGCGCGGTGGTGTGGCTGGCTCCAGCTGGGCGGCTGCCTGTCCTGGTGCTGTGGGTCGTGCGGCTGTAGTGCCACCAGTCACTGGTCCTCCAGGCAACGTGGTAAGGAAGCAGAGAGCGGGGGGCGGGGGTTGGAAGGCACGACAGTTCAGGGTAGTGATTAGGTGGTGGGGGCATGGATAGGGGTTGGGTGTAGATAGGGGTTGGAATGGGGGCAGGAGTCCCTTGGGGGCAATCAATATGGAGCGGGGGTTGGATGAAGTTGCGGAGGAGCAGTCAGGGGCACGGGTTCTGAGGCGGTCAGGGGACAGAGAGATGGGATGGTTGGCTGGGGCAGCGATCCCAGGGGGACAGTCAGGGGACAGTGAGAGGGGGATAGGGCAGGAGTCCTGAGGGGGGCGTCAGGGAGTGAGAAGCAGTGGGGGGTCGGATAGGGAGCGGAGGTCAGGCCACACCTGGCTGTTTGGGGAGGCACAGCCTCCCTTAACCAGCCCCTCCATACAATTTTGGAAACCCACTGTGGCCCTCAGGCCCGCCCCTGCTCTAGTTCAAAAGGAATTTATATTGGGGACGTTCTATGGCCTGCGTTATACAGGAGATCAAACTAGATTATCACAACGGTCCCTTCTGGCCTCCGAGTCTATGATTTAGGTAAAATCCATTACACTATTTAAGTGTACAGTGTCTTCATTTTTTTGGTTTTGTATTAGAAACAGTGGTTCACATGTCTATGAAAATTGACACAATAAACATCACAGCTCCACAAGAGTCTAGTCTTGAAAAAGCACAGATACATTAAAAATGTAATTAGCCAACAAGACTAGTGGCTCCTTTTGGAGTTCTTAGGGTTTATTATGCAAACAACATTTATTTATTCAATTTTAAAATAATGTTATTTACAAAAAATGACAATAACGAGCCCCTTCAGAGTTCACTGTATAAATCTTAATTCAGGCACGTGGACTATTAATGAGCCATTAGGCAGAAATTTGCTGTGAGTCTATTAACAATTCATAAAATGCTGCTGTTACTAAGTATTGTGTATGATTTCTGGAAAACCATCCAAAATTGTGCCAGGCTCCTTAAAATATAAATCACAGACGGTCCAAGACCAGAGATTACAGCTGTATCCCTACATGACTCAATGCAACAGCATAATAGTGGGGGCGGGCTGGAGAGATGGAAAAACCCAGCAATAAAGCTATGCTGTCAGTAACTGGTATGTGCATAGTGTGGTTGAATTCAGATTTCCATAGTTTAATGTCAGAGATGACAGAAGTATAGAATTGGTATCTCATCAAATAAGAATGCCAGAGTTGACTTTCTTCTAGCCGCTGTGGCAGAAGACGGTTTATAGGGCGCTCTTCAATGATGATACGATGCATATTGGGTCTGAGCTGGCCTCCCACTGAAGACAACAGGAATTTGGATCTGCACTGACAGAGGATTCGGGACACTGTGGAAAGAGGAGTTGGCATGGGGCCCAGATGATGGCATGAGACAGCAGACACAAAGGAGAGAAGCTCCACAATCTGGACGTGAGTAGGTTGTGGCTTTGATTAAAAAAAACAGTTATAATGAGGAATATAACTGGAGCATCAGCCAAAGGAACAAGTCTTGGTTTTCTAGGGAAAGAATAAGAAATTGAGGAAAAGAGAAGAGAGACAGGACTGCAAAGACTATGGATGGCCCCAGTACCATACTTGCAGTCCTAGGCTAAATGCCTGGCAATCAGCATAGTCCTTTAGAAACATGGACTGAAGGTCCGCATGAAAAACTGGTTGACATGAAGGCTCCCGGGGAAACCGCTGTGAAAACAAAGCTGGGCAATTTGGCAACTCAGATAGATAATCTGAATAAACTGATGAAATAGAAGGGACAATGACCCAAGTGATAAAACATCTGTGAGTCGAAGAGGAGACTACAAGTGGAACTTGTGCCTTGCTGTACTTGAAAGCCAGACATTTTTGCAAAGACAGGAAAAAGTTCTGCAGAATCCAGTGTGAACCAAAATATCTGGACTCAGGCCTTTTTCATAGGCCAGAAGTACTCAAAGCAATAGCCATTGTCTTAAGTGTAATCCCACATCTCTTTGAGCAGAGCAGAGGAAAACTCTAGTTACCAAGGAGAGACATTACAGAATCCTATCTAGGCAGAGCACCAGTTTGAAGGCTCTTATTGCTTCTGATAAGACAGTGTACTAAAAGCTCTCTGATCCAAGGGAACTGTATCTGCACTGAAGGACCCAGAATTCTTTTTTCCCAGAGTGGTCCCACTCATGTAAATTCAGAAAAAAAGGATTTGAAAGTGATCAATAGAAGATTTGCTATAGAAGGGAGTTGAAGCAGCTATATTGCATCCAGCCAACCTGCCAGCACAAAAGCAAATCCTGCTTTGGAGACAAGTCAGCAGCCAACAAGCTACTAGTGGAAATTAAAACTGAGCAATCTGAGGACTTGCACACTGACCTGTGCTACTGGGAGGACCTTGCCACTTTTGTCTGCAGAGTTTACATTGCCTTACAGTTCAATATTAAATACTTTTCTTGGGATATGAACTTTGTCTATTTCCTAACACTTTGTTGTCCAAAACTAATATTAGTTATTTCTGGTTAATACTGGTGTCAAAGCTGATTCCCCACTCTGGCACTTTGAGTGAAGAAGGTGGGGGCCTGCAAGGATTCTAAAAATTAATACTGGCCACTCCAGGCTTGTATTAAACTCCCAAGGTTCTTCTCTCTGACCTTGGATGGGTAGATGCTGCCACCATCCAAGTGCAACAAACCCCCTTTGAACTCAGGAAGGTGCACTTGGGAATTCCTTCCTGTGGGGTATCCTCCCTTGCACTCTGGGGAAGAGCTGAGAAAGAAAATCAGCTGTTGCCACCAGCTAATTAAAGAACATGTGCACAAACCACTTAGGACACAAAAATGGAATCCTGTTCTTTAAAAAGGTAAATTTTATTAACAACAAAAAGAAAGAAAATACATCTGTAAACTAGATTTAAAAAAGATACTTACAAGCATTAAGCATCAAGAATAACTTTCTTGAGGTCCAGCTTTAAGGTTACAAACAAAACAAAAGCATTTGGGGTTAGCACAGAGGAGTCCACAAGCCATAAAGAAATAAAAGGAGATAAATCTGATTGCATCTTCCTAGACATTTCCTGATCTACTTACATATTTGGGGGTTTCAAATGAGTAGTTTCTAGGGATGATCCAAATGATTTTGCATACCTGGCCCAAAGCTTCTTACAGTATAGTTGCTTCTCACTCTCTGGAGAGCAACCACAGACAGACAAACGAGAAGATTTTTTTTCTATTTTAAAAAGACCTAGCCTTCCCATGGGCTATTTTGGTCAGATGCCCACTCCCTTCCTTCTACCTATACAGGGAGAATTTTTAGCCTTTTACAAGTAAAGCAAATAGAGAACAACTGCTAAGAGGGATTTTATCGCTAACTGGCTGGCTGTCCATAAAAGGGAGCTACCTCCCAATTTCATGTATCACAACTGTTAATAAGCTCTTTAGGACAGGGACTGTCTTTTTGTTCCATGGTTGTACAGTATCTAGCACAGAGGAATCCTGGCCCATCACTAGGGTTCCTAGGTGTTCCTAGGACCTAGGGGTTATAGTGTACAAGAAGCTGGATATGAGTCAACAGTGTGCCCTTGTTGCCAAGAAGGCTAATGGCATTTTCAGCTGCATAAGTAAGGACGTTATCAGCAGATCGAGGGATGTGATCATTTCCCTCTATTTGGCATTGGTGAGGCCTCATCTGGACTACTGTGTTCAGTTTTGGGCCCCACACTACAAGAAGGATGTGGAATAATGGGAAGGAGTCCAGCGGAGGGCAACAAAAATGATTAGGGGGCTGGGGCCCATGACTTACGAGGAGAGACTAAGGGGACTGGGATTGTTTAGTCTGCAGAAGACTGAGGGGGGATTTGTTAGTTGCTTTCAACTACCTGAAAGGGGGTTCCAAAGAGGATGGATCTAGACTGTTCTCAGTGGTAGCAGATGACAGAACAAGGAGTAAGGGTTTCAAGTTGCAGAGAGGGAGGTTTAGGTTGGATATTAGGAAAATCTTTTTCACTAGGAGGGTGGTAAAGCACTGGAAGGGGTTACCTAGGGAGATGGTGGAATCTCCATCCTTTGAGGTTTTTAAGGTCAGGCTTGACAAAGTCCTTTTTGAGAGTTTTGCCATTCAGGGCTGTAAGTAGGGTGGGGCAAGAGGGGCCGCGGACCAGGGCACAAAGCCAGTGGGGAGTGCAAAAAGGGGTCAGCTCAGGATTGGGCCCAGCAGCATCAGCTGGAGTCTGTGGGCATAGTTGGGGGGCATTGCGTACCCCTGCCAAACAGAGGCCCAGGATGAGAACAGAGGGGGTGTTCTGGAGATGCTTCTCCTACTGGGTGCTCATTGCCTTTGCAATTGGATGCCGCCTCCTGGTTCCTAGTGCCAATCCTTTTCTACATCTGCTGTTTTCTGTACAAGGATGAGTTCCTCTGTGGGGAAGAGGCAGTGAGGAAGAGAAGGGAATAGGGGAACGGGGCAGAGGACAGTGGGGAGAGGAAAGGGTGGGGAAAGGGAGGGGAGGAGATGGAGCAGGGAGCAGTGAGGAAGGGATAGGGAAGAAAAGGGGCTAAGGGAATATGGGGGAAGTGGGAGCCTCACATGCAGTGTCCCTCAGCAGCAGCAGCAGCTGGGCCTCCCCCATTAAACTGGCCCATTCCCTCCAGTATTGGCAGCCCACCTCCTGTGGGTATCCCAGCCACAGGTACCCCCTCTAGTGACCTCCAAAATACCTCATCTAGCACCCCCCAAATATCCACTCCAATGCTTCCTCCCCCTCATCCTGGCAGTGTCCTCTATTTGGTCATAAGGTAGCAGCAGCACAGCCCTACAAGAAGTGTGATTCAAACCCACAGAGGCTCATGCCCACTGGAACTCATGTTCACCACCTTAACCACTCAGCCATCCTGGTGAATAGGCAAGAGCAGCCCAACCACTACACCCAAAAAGTCTTGGGTGTGCTTTGGCACTCTTACTTTGGATAACTGCACAGCTAACTGGGTGTCACTTCTAGGACATGCAAATATGATTGCTCTCCCCTGGCACTAAAATGCTTAGTTACAGCTCTGTAGCCATTAACTTCAACCAATATAGGATCAGGCCCTTATTTGGTACAGAGTTTAGAGTTTAATTTCTCCTCTCACACTGGTGAAAATCAGGAGTAACTGCACTGAAGTCCTTTTTCTGCACTGAACTCCTTTTCTAACTGTCTTCCATTAGAAAAGACATAGAGGAGGGGGAAAAGACTGAACAATCTGGAGGTCAGAAAGGACCTATAAAATATCCTCTGGTAAAGAATAGATCAGGGAATGCATGGAAACGATGAACTAGAACCAGTCTTCTGAAAAGAAATTTTCATGAGCTTTTCAAAGAACTTTGTGAAAACCATCCAGGTAGGGAAGCTTTAGCTAGTCAGCATGATTGGTAGCCAGCTATAGCCAGGGATATTGAAGAAACATTTCATAAGTGTAAGCCTTGCCGTTTTGAATGAACACAAACCTGCACTAACAAGTTATCATCAGATCCATGGTAGCAAGTTCATATTGTGTTATTTCTTTGTTCAAAATTTTCTGACAGGCAAAATGTCCTCAGTTAATGCCTTAAAATGGCAATGTGTGCATTGTTCAGAGCCAGATCCTCTGTGCCACACTGTGGGGGGGACAGAATTATTGTTTAAACAGGGTGAATCCTTACGTGAGGTAAAGCTGGTATAGAAAATTCTATTCACCTGTTTTTGGCATCCCCTGCCTCCACTATAGGGGATATCCTGGGGCCTGAAGGGATGGGGACAGGTGTTCCTCATAAAGCACATAGCTCTGGCTATCTTGATCAAACAGAACAGCCCTTTGGGGCTCATTGCTGCCATTGTAACTTATAGCAGTCCTGAAGCTGCTCTAAATTGGACCAAGGAACAAACTGACAGCTGTCTGCCCCCTAGGTTTGGGAAAGGGGATGGGACATTAAGATGTCTTAATGTCACCTCCCCTGATCTCACCAGGTAGAGCTTGACTGAATCCTAGAATCTGGGTCTTAGGTTTGTTATCTAGAGAGCTTTGATAATGCATTTGGGTATAAATTGTATGCCTGCCTCTCTGGCATTTCAATGGACACCCAACACAAGACACATGTCAAAAGCAGAAATACTGCAATGGCTTATATATGTCTTCCCATTGCTCCTTCTTCATCTGCCCCACAATTATTTTGGGACACTAATTTAATCAGAAAAAAATATGGCAATGGGTCCCAGAGAACATCTGAAGAAATCCAAGTACAGCTTACAAGTTTGTGATGTTCAAAGTGTTTTATCTGTCCCTACACAATCCATATTCTATTGGTTATGCTGAACATTTTTAGAGCTGCCATGAAAACTATCAAAGGAGATAAACTATCTTTAAATCAGAAAATAGCTTCTTCCCTGCTATCTTATCAAGCAACACCACATTGTTTTACAGAATGCATGCCTGTGGAACTACTGCTGGGAAGTAGTTGGCTGTGAGACCCAACTTAGTAAGAGTATATATATATAAAAACTCTTATAAGAGTGAGTCTTTATATGTAATTATATATATATGTAATATAAAATAAATAAAAAGCAGTCTACCAGTTCTTTCCAAGGTTCCTAAATTGATTATCATTACTTTAAATACCAATCTTGCAAGCATCTTTAGAACCCTCTGGCTTCAGCTATCCCCACCTTCCCCCAAAACTCTGTTTCATCTTGTTTCTTATCCTAGGTTCTTTTTTGCTGGTCTTCTCAAGCAAAAGACTTCTTCTGCAGGCCAAACTCAGCTTTTCTATTCCCCTCCCCACAAATCTAGGTTCCTGGGATTTCCCTCTCTCCAGTGTTGGCCAAGACAAGTGCCTGGCTCTCCCTCTCTTTCCTCCTCTGGCTGGAAAGTCTGGTCCCCTTTGCCTTCCCACTCCTGATTCAGAATAGCTGATAGAAGGAATGACTCAACTGTCCACCAAAATAGCATCTGATGAGACGTGACGCTGCAGTACCTTGCCCTTGCTGATGGAAAGGGCATTTCTGATATTACTGTTCTGCATGGCCTCAAATGCAGTCCCATGGCTCACCAGAAAAATATGTATCAAACACATTGTATTCAAAATACACGTTGTTTATCCCCATTATTGACATGCTGCACATTTACATACCAAGAAAGGAGAATGTTTTATCCATTGGCATATATCTCCTGCATATGTGGGAGGAATAATAAGCTTGTGGCTAAAACATCACTGAGCATTAAAATATTTGGGTCCTATTCCCAGCTCTGCCAGAGATGTCTTGTGTGAGCTTGAACAATTTGCTTAGGCCAGAGTATTCAACAGAGGCCAATAATTGTGAGCGCTCTGCTGGAGATGCTTTGGGCCTCCCCGTTTCAGAGGAGCTGAAACTCTAGTGTTAATAAATGGAAGCTCTGGCAACTCAGCACCTCTGACAATGAAGCCCATTGTTTCTAAAGACAGTCATCCAAATGTAAAGGCCATCTTTGAAAATCTAGCTGTTACAATTCTGTGCCTCTGTTTTCTTCATCTGAGAAAAATGGATAGCAACTCCAGCCTAGCTCACAGAAATGATGTTACAACCAATTAAAGTCTGTAGAGTGTTTCCATAGGCTGAGATAGAAGGTTCTGAAGACGCACAAAGTGTGAACATTTACTCAAAACACTCAATTTTTCAAAAGGTTGTTCAACACTTTACATTCAGCGTAGCTGCTGCTTAAAGATAACAAGCACATTTCTGCTCTCATTAACACCAGTACAACTCTATTAGAGCCAGGGAGGTTGTATGACTATACAAGAGAGCAAAATCTGGCACCAAGATATTCAGACTGTACCCCAAATTTTATCCTCTTACACTCACAATAACTGAAGTACTCTTTCTCCTATAGTGAGTGAGGCTATGGCAACACTACAGTTTAAATCAACATGAGCAACATAATTTATGTTGATTTAAGCACCAAGCTCACACTCAGAAGGGGCCCCGGCATCTGGACCACGGCTCCACCCCAAGGCCCTGCCACTGCTTGGCCTCTTTCCCCTAAGGCTCCAGCCACTGTTCACTCCTCTCCACCCCATCCCCGCATCGTCCCATGCTCATGTCTCTCTACTCCCTCTCCCCTGTGTGAGCAGCGAACTGGGCCTTGAGGCAAAGAGGCCAAGCAGGGGCAGGACCTCAGAGCAGAGCATGGGCAGAACCCCAGTCCGGGCACCAGGACCATGAAAGGTTAATCCAGCCCTGGTCAGGAGTAAAAACTACTAGCACCAGAAAGAAGACTGGCAAAGATTAGTTCTGAAAGGAAGAGGAGCACATTTCCCTAGTAATGGGGCTCGACATAAGAAAGAGACTAGACTGGAGAGAGATTGCTTGGTGAAAAGAAAGACAGCAATGATAGTGAAAGAGAAGTGTAAAGTATTTAGATGATACAAGGGGGCATAACTAGAAGTAATGGGATAAAATTAAGAAAAAAATGTATATTAACTATAGGGGGAAAACTTCCTGGCAGTGGAATCTACTAGACTATGGAATAATCCCTCAAAGAAATTGGGTAAGCAATTGCGGGGACATTTAAAAAGACTGGACAAAGTGCTAATAATATACTGTCAGGAAAAAATCTGCAGTGGCAGGGAATGACCTAGAGAACCCGATACGTATATCGGCCTGCAGTGGACCTGATTCTCAGCTACACCAACAGCTGTGGAGTTGAGGATTAATTAGAGTTTATAGTTGTATGAGATGGGAAATTAAGGGCCCAATCCTGTTCCTATTCAAGAAAATGGCAAAATTCCCTTTTAACTCAAACAGGACCAGGATCATATTTTAGTTAGCTATCAGATGTCTCTTGTATTCAGAGCAGCTATCCATGGGGAGAAAAACTTTTCTCATTATCCTCCTTTTGTTTTATAAAACATAACTTTTAGAAAAGTTGTGGAGTACTTTAAAACTTATAACCTTATAAAAGTTAAGCTTTGCCAGTCCCACAGCTACACTGTAAAATATGCCAGTTGTAGAAGATAGTTTCATTTTAATAATTCTACAGTTATTGCCCAATAATTTTCCTAGTCATGAACTTCAAGTGTAAAATGGAAAAGAACGAGAAATCCAAGGTCTCATTAATAAAATGCACTCAATGAAGCTCTCTAATTTGGGGCTGGATTCATCCGTTGGATGCACACACACAGCTCCTATCAGAATTGATGGCAGCCCTGGACATGTACCTGGGAGCAGAATTTGGCCTTAGTAAACTGAAGTAGTTTGTATTGTGAAACAGTATTCTGCTCTCCATCTTATAAATAAATAGGAAAGATGTAAAATAGCAGATGTGCAGATTACACCTCACAAAGCTCCCTTCCTGAAAGAACTTTACAAAAAGTGAAACCAGGTGTGAATGCTAACAAGGATAAGACAAAGCTATTCGGGGCGGGAAATGAGCATTAAAACTAGATGCAAATATAGAAAGGTGCAGAACATCCAGCCTGTGAATTTCAAAGAAGGGGCATGTTAAGCAAACAAAGCAAAATATGGAATTGACAGCAATCTCTCACTTCCTGAATGGAGATTTGCTCCAACCCCTCAGACAGAGACCAACACCTACAAGATCTTCACCAAGCTTTCTCAAAACTACAGTACCCGCACAAGGAAATAAGGAAACAGATTAACAGAGCCAGACGTGTACCCAGAAGCCTCCTGCTGCAAGACAAGCCCAGGAAAGAAAACAACAGAACACCACTGGCCATCACCTACAGTCCTCAGTTAAAACATCTCCAATGCATCATCAGTGATCTACAACCCATCCTAGACAACGATCCCTCACTTTCACAGGCCTTGGGAGGCAGGCCAGTCCTCACCCACAGACAACCCGCCAACCTCAAGCATATTCTCACCAGCAACAGCACACCATGCCATAATAACTCTAAGTCAGGAACCAATCCATGCAACAAACCTCGATGCCAACTCTGCCCACATATCTACACCAGCAACACTATCACAGGACCTAACCAGATCAGCCACACCGTCACTGGTTCATTCACCTGCACATCTACCAACGTAATATATGTCATTATGTGCCAGCTCTGTCCCTCTACTATGTACATCGGCCAAACTGGACAGTCCCTACGAAAAAAGATAAATGGACACAAATCAGATATCAGGAATGGCAATATACCAAAACCTGTAGGAGAACACTTCAACCTCACTGGACACACCATAACAGATTTAAAGGCATCTTGCAGCAAAAAAACTTCAAGACCAGACTGCAAAGAGAGACTGCAGAGCTGCAATTCATTTGCAAATTTGATACCATCAATCAAGGATTGAACAAAGACTATGAATGGCTAGCTAACTACAAAAGCAGCTTCTCTTCTCTCGGTGTTCACACCTCCAGACCAGCTGCTAGAAGAGGACCTCATCCTCCCTGATTAGAGATAACAAGCTGGTTCAGCCTGATTGGACTAACCTTGTTATCTCTAACCTGGTCCTTGCCTCTTATTTCTCCTGTCCCTGGATACTTCCACTGCATGCATCCGACAAAGTGAGTATTAGCCCATGAAAGCTTATGCTCTAATACTTTAGTTAGTCTTTAAAGTGCCGCAGGACTCTTTGTCACTTCTGCAATTCCAGACTAACACAGCTACTTCTCTGATTCTTGAACGGAGATTGTGGCCCAGAGATGAATGATTGAGACGAATTTGTGCGTGTGTGATAGATATGAACATCTATTGACATATGTTAGTTTCTTGCTACCCAACTCAACTTTAGGCTGAGAAAACCTGAGGGCAGTGGAGATGAGTGGCTTGGCAACCCTTGGTCTCTATATCCCTCAGACAGCTGCTGTAATCAGAGAAACATGGACACGATCACTATTGTCCCAAAATTAGATGTTCCTGATGGGGTATATAGGCTTGGATTTTTCTATCTTTATTACCCCAAATCATAGTTTTAAAAAGCTGGAAGATGGAAACAATTACTAATTGTAGTTTATAGGTGCTGGATTACCAGGCTCCATAACTAACTGGATTAGCTTGATGAACTCTGAAAACTTTATCTTGAGCTTCCTGTAAATACACAAGGAAAAGAAATGGGGCTTAGCCTCTCTGTAGCTCAGATCTGAATTTGGCTCATTATACTTGAGATTTGTTTCTCTGCTTAAATCATTAATTTTATTTATAACTCTGCAAACAAACACAGAATTTTCAGTGATTCTTGTGTAACACTGACAGATGCTGGTCATCAGCAGGTGGGATCAAACCTGGGACCTAAGGAGCTAAATGCATGAACCAAAACCCCTGTCACTCATAGCAGACTCATTAGGTGGTCTTTGTACCACTAGAGGGAACAGAGATCCACATCCAGGAGGTGTGTGAGTAACATACTTCTCTCAGTTAAGGAAGCACATCCCCAGCCTCAGAGACTTCCCTGTTGATATCCCAGATGAGGCCCCCACTTGTAACACCACCAACAGATGCCACTCTTCTGTGGGCAGGATCAAACCGAGGACCTCTAGAGCTAAATGCATGAGTCTCTCCTTCATGAGCTAAAAGCCCCATAGCTTTTAGCTAAGGCTGTAACGGACTCATTAATCTGTAACTGGTCTCAGTACCACTAAAGAGGACAGAATACCACGGTCAGGAGGGGGGTGGGTTACACTGGTACAGGCATTTTCCTGTAGACTTTGGGCACCCAAAACTCTAGGTGGCTTCAACGGAGGTTATATAATTCTAAGAGCAGCAAGATGGAGCTATTTAGGATGCTAATAGTCTGATTTACAACTTCCTTCCTTTTCTTATTAAGCAATATAAAACTCTTCTAAAATTTGCACCAGTCACATAGCTTTCTAAAGTTGTTTTATCCCCTCTCTTGAGTCATTATCATCCATCTACATCTAAATTAAACTTTCTTATTTTTGTATATTCCTAATCACATCTTACTTATGCACCTGTTAAATAGGGTTAGGGTTCCAATTCAGTGGGGAAGCCTTATAAATAATAAGTGTGATCCAAAAAAATTACAGTGTTCTTTAGAATTGCCCAAATTTTTTCAAGTGTTTTGAGAAAAAGAAGAAGAGAGAAACTTTAGCAGTGTTAATTAAGCCTGCGCTTGGAAGATGGAAATAAAGTTATTTTAACTATCAGTTAACTAAATCTGGAGGAAAAAACACTTCAGGCTACCAAAAATGTGTTCTAAAACCACAAATAGCAGTAAGAAGAAGGAAAATGATTCCTGAAACTGAACAGTTGTTCTTTAAAAGAAAAAATATGTAACTCAAGGAAAATTTTTCACATCAGTGTATACATGAGAAATTTTTTCAAAAGAGTCCATTTTTGTCTCTGTTCCTAACCAGTTCCCTGTATTATCTACTCCAACTCCTAAGTCTGATATTTTTAAATAAACATGAATCAGAAACAAACTTTACAGAAAATTCCTACTGCATTAATAGGGTTCTATAGAACTTTAAAAGACTCTATAGAAATAACTTTAAAAAACCCCTTAGAATGTAAAAGACAATGATGTACCTTTTCTCTTGAACCTTTCAACTAGCCAAGCAGGGTGGTAGAATTCTTCTTTTGACTCTCCTGAACCATGATCCAGCAAAGTGCTTAAGTACTCTTATTCAGGAATTCCTTTTTCTGATTTGGAATTGGATTAAGCTACACCAGAACTAGGCTTATTGGAATAAGATTGTCCAAAGGGGAGTTTATAGTGAAATAACTAATATGGAATAATTATTCTGAAATAGTTATTTTGGTACCTTTCTAAGTGTCAATGAGCCCTTGCAGTCAATGTCTTCTTACTTATCTGTACAGCACCACAAATCATAAACTAACAACAACCCAAAAGTTTTTGAACCACATAATGATGCTGTCCAACAGTATATGTTTTGTTTCATCAGCCTCACTCTTAAAATAGGGTTTCTCAAATGAAGGGCAAACTAATATCATGCTACTCTAAATTTGCTACAGGAAGAAAGAGAAAAGCAGAAACATAAGTCCTTTACAAATGGCACTTTCACTAAACTGTAGGTGGTTTGAGTACAGGTCTGAGAGCCAAGAACTGAGTCCTAATTCTGACTTGGATGCTATTCATTTTTTTCAGTTCTATCTAGGTTTTTACGCCCATCACTTAGGGGTATTTTGCAGATAAAGATGAAAACTGCTAAATATTATGTATTAAAGCTAAACATTATTATTACTACTATAATACTAGCCCTTTAAAGTAGATAATGATATATAGGATTCACTTTCCCCCACCACTGAAGTGCAGCCATTCCTGGAATGGCTGCAGCTGTTTAATAGGGCAGAAACACTGCACAGCAGAAGTGAAAGCAAGTGAAGAAGAATACAGAATTCTTTTCTCACTGTGAGAGGAATTTAGAATTGTAGTTTGGCCAGGAAAGTAGGATGTACACATCTGCTTTTGCAAATAGCACTTTGGAGTCTTTAATGGCTAGAAGGGGTCAGGATCATCTGAAAGACAGCATCTCCAGCAACAAAGAACCTTTTAATACTAATCCCATGCTGAGATGTGAGTTCAAAGGAACTGGCTTAGAGGGAACATAGGAAAGAATACCACCGACTGGGCAAATTCCTACAGTACCCAGGTGTTTCTTAACAATAATTTGTCCAGCTGCTTTCTCAGCCTTGCCGCACTTGCCTTGTGAGATCTGACACGACAGGGTTTGGCTGGACGCCATCAGGCTTGAGAGCTGCTCCTTACTAAAAACTATTTAAACACAAAGGCAAACAATTATGGACTTACGTAATAATTTGAGCTTGGTTGGCAGATGTTAGGGAGCAAAAACTGCTATTAGATTGATACCTGCTAAACGGGTCACCCTTATCACTTTAGCAGACACTGCCAGAGGTTCTGGAATTGCAATCATTCAGACTGATGACCCTGAATTACATAGAAATCCCAGAGGTTAGAAGGAATAATAGGGAAGAATATCCTGCTCGCTTACTAAGTAAAAAATCATCAGTTCATTGGATAAGATATGAATGTGCGAAATCTCCCTGCATTCACTCATATTTAGAACTCTTTCCAGGGCGGTCATAGTTGACAAGAGGAGACAAGTACTTATTCTTTACTACTGAGGGTCCCCTGAGACAAGTATCTGTCAATACAATTGTTCCTAGACCAAAATCTGTCCTATCTGAGGCAAGAATCAATACTTCTGTTTTAAGTATCACTCACTATGACAGCTACTACAGCAGTCCCTAGAGGATTAGATATTAACAGTTATTATCTGTCAGCTGGTTGAGTAGCAAAACATTTCATAAATATTTTTCTCACACCTCAGACAAAGACATACATGAAATGGTTGTTTCATCATTATCCACATATTAAAAGAGACTATTTCTCAACTTGCAAAGCATGTAGAAAAGAACCGTGGCTGCCTGGTCAAGGGGTTTTCATCCATAAATCTCGATGCTCTGCCAAAGGAAGAAAAGGATCATTATCCAAACTGAGACACAGAGGCAAGTTCAAGATTACACATCAGGTCAATGGCAGAGGTGGGAAGAGAAGCCTGGTATGCTGGCTCCTAGTCCACTGGCTTAGGGTCTTAATAGTGGGATCCAAGCACTAGTAGGTGTGTGTATGTTTACAGAGGGGGATTAAGGATATGTGCAATAAGAAGCTCAGAGAGCCAGGCAGCAAAGCAGTTAGAACACCCAACTGCTGGCCACACCTCTCAGTCAGTGTGGCAGAAGTACCTGTTCCTCATATCTTTGGCTTTCTACCCACATCTGTGTCTAGACCCTTAAGGGAGTGTGGTAGTTGGACCCAGGCTCTCCCTTTCTAATGGCTCCCAGGCCAGGACCCTGTGGAAAGTGATGCTGGTAGATTCCTCCCTGCAGTGAGTCTCAGTTGCTTCCTACCTATAGATGTGAGGGATGGCCCCATAGCCTAGTCAATCCCCTTACAACCAAAAGTGTGCAAAGGAGCAGGGCCCTGCAATTTCTCAAAAGGAGGTGGTTGCAGAAGGCTTTGGCTAAGGGCCTGACCTGCTCTATGGTCACCTCTTAGGCTTCACCTTCTATCTAGCTTCCTGGAGGAGGACTCCGCCCTCCGGCAGCCTGTCCACCACTGATTACTTGGGCTTCTGAGCTCCTTTCAACCCACTCCTCACAGTCAGAGAATGCTTGCAGGTCTGGAGAAGCTGGGTTACCTGGGTCCACTATTGCCTTTTAAACTGTTCAGGCTCAGTGTGGGGCTTGTATACCTTATCTACACTACATTGGCTTTAATCCAGCTAGCTTGGGAAACCAACAGCAGTGAAGTCGTAGCAGCATGCAAGACTGTTTATGAACTGGGGCAGCTTACCCATGCTGCACCAGCTTCACTGCTGTTGATACCTGATCTAGCCAGATTAAAGCCATCTTGAGAATGTCTACCTGTGCTTCAATCACACCTCACATTGCAGAGTAGACATACCCTATGCTATGAACCCCACTCTGTCCTGATCTGACTCCTGGAAAGAGGGATTGGGTAGTGAGTTGCTTCTTCTTCAGTTCCACCCCCAGAACGTAAGATCAGGCCAGTCTATGAGTTTAGGTCATTCTAGCTTATGGGAGCTCTGAAAAGATAGGAGCATCCAGGGCTTGTCTGTGCCTAAGATTAGTTTTGGCTGGAAGAACATTCGGGGTCTTAATGCACAAATGAATAAGCAGACAATATATTCCATTTTGCTTCAGCATTCCTACATCATCACTACTACAGTGCACCAAGAACTAGAGCAGAGTTTATATAACCCAGGCCAGGTATGCAGCTGTGGATAATAGTAGACTCTGAAAGATTTGGGAAGGTATCCAAATACAATGAATGTTTTGTGGCTAGTAAAAAAATAGTGGTCCATGGCAACAATGCTAGGTATTATGAAAATTACACTCATTTTCTGGGAAAGTAACCAACACTCTAACGTAGTTAGTGGAATGTCTTTTGAATTAATGTGTGGTATGAAGCTCTTATGAATGTGCTCTGTCAAAGACCATCAAAATGTGGAAGTCATGGCTGCACTTGTCCTTTCCGTACAACAGGAAACAACAAGGGAGGGATTCATCTCTGCATTTCTCTGGGTTTATATCAGCGTACTGTAATCCCACTAATGTTATTTTATACATTTAGATTAAACTGGACACTTTATTAAAGGATTTAAAATATCATGAAGAAACCAATGTCGTTAGCTATGTTAATAACCAAAGCACCTCTGAAGCTTTTTAAAACTGCAAGGATTTTATTACAAACCCGTGATGGGACATATAGGCTCCACACTGGCAACGAGAGGGTTAAGGACAGCCTGTGGCCCCAAGTGCAGCAAATGTCAGGTATAGAGAGGGGATTTAAAAAGAGCAAGGAGACCTGGCACATTTCAGGGCTGCCCAGCAAAGACAGCAGAGTTCTGCTTCTCCTGTTTGGAAAGAACCCTGGTTGCAGCCTAGAGACTGAGCTAGGTTATTAGCCCAATAAGCCTCTGCTACACGCAATGACCAGCCCTGGGGGGATCAGTATCAGCACCGGGTGTTTGGAGGCAACTCCTGAACAGAACGGTGGAGTACCACCAAAGATTCATCAGACCCAGTTTTGAGTTGTGGGTTTTTGTTGTTGTTCCTAATTTCCTTTGGATCTTAACACTCCAGAAGGGGTAGGACTGAAGTGTGCCTGAGCTGGAGGGCTAAAATACCACAACCTCAGCCCCCCACAGAGACAGCAGTCTATCAACAGAGACCCTTAGCTGAAAGAGTTCTGCCCTGATGGGACACAAGGGGGTGCCACAGTCACAACCTGGTCACAGACTTGGTGGAGAATGCACTCCTGTGAAAGAGAGCAGATCAGGACTCAAAAGGGGAAAAAAGACCCTAAGGAAGTGACTCCTCAGCAATATGAACATGGAGCAACTACTGAAATGGGTGGTGGAGTAGAACATCCAACCCCGCTAACAGCAACAGTAGCTTCTATTGCAAATGGCCACTCAGCAGCATCAGGTGATCCAAGACTTAGCAGATCAACAGCAACAGCTGGCGTAACAGGATCATGACCCTCTTGTGACCTCGGCTGGCTGGGCATGGACCTGGCAGGTGCTGTGGGGCCAGTCAGACACACAAACATGGAGCCTGAACATTATCTAGAAGCCTTTACTGAAACGTCTGAACGCGTACCAGTGGCAGTGTGGCAGCTGTCGTAGCAATAGCCTCAGACTTGACTAGGAAGGCACAGGCTGCCAGTCGTGGGCTAGACCCAGTGACAGCCCAGGATTATACCCAAGTTAAGGAAGCTAAATTGGATATCACAGAGGAAACATTCTGCCAGTGATTGAAGGGTCCAGCTCCGCATGGTGGCACAGAAATTGTAAGACTTGTAATGGTGGTGGCTAAAACCCAAGATAAGGATGAGGTTCATATGGATGAAATGGTTTAGCCTGAACATTTTGTTCAGATACACCCCGCTGCAGGAAGGGACTGGATCTTATGCCATTGGTTCTAGACAATGGCTGAAGCCATATAACTAATGGAGAACTATATGGCAGCTAGGATAGCTGCTGCGACATCCAGGGAGGAAACCCCCTGTGATCAAGAGATCATCTCAAATGATTATGAGAGCTGACATCTGGAAGAGCCCCTCTCAGATCCTCCCTTGTCAGGGTTCAAGAGGCCCAGGAAGTTGTGGGGATCCTGGACAGCTCGGACCAGGTTGCTGGGGTAGCTCAGGCTGGATCATCTGGAGAATCCTCAGACTAGCCAGGAACAGGGACAGGGAGGGCCCAAATAGAAGGGTCTATCTGGGATATGGTGTTAGATCCTGATATCATCCACCGGGCTCAGGATGTTTGTTGTTCATGTAACTGCACTGGCAGGGCCAGCTCCAGCTTTTTTGCCGCCCGAGTTTGACTTGAGTTTCAGAAAGAAATAAGTACCTGTCCACTAAAAATCATGCATCTCAATTTGAGCAGCAAAAATTGCTAGTCCGTTTTGAAAATCTTGGCTTAGGTACAAGTTGAGGCTCTGAAGTCTTTATGTAGGTGCCTAAATAAGTGTCCTGACTTTCAGAACTGCTAAGCACTCTGCAGTCTCTATTGAAATCAATGTGAAAATAACTCTTGCAGTTTCACAGATGTGATATGGGGGTGAAAGCTTCTTTCAGTCAGACATGCCAGTGAACCTGTTATAATCTGCATAAATCTTGCTCATCATTCGTATTAGAAATTATGCGGGTAAGGCACTGAGCATTTATATGATCCATTTATGGTTTAGAATGTTAATTATTATATTTTGTTATTATACTTTGGACCTAATGTGAGAATAATTACTCTATGTTTATTGCTATTATCATTGCCCCCTGGTGGCTTACTTCTTCAGTCGTTGGAGATATAAAACATGTATAGTACTGGTTGTGAAGGATGTAATGTGAGAAGGCAGGGCTCAAGGCTGGAGGGGAACTCCCATTATTGCACAAGGCTTAGGCTGTGGCTAAAGCCTTGATTTGGCTAAAGAAAAAAAAAACCTAGAAGTGGTTTGGATCAAATGTGCTTTATAAGGGCCTGATCCAAGGCAGATTAAAATCAATGGAAAGACTCCTGTTGACTTTAGTGGGCTTTAAATCAGACCAAGTGCAGATTAAAGAATTTTGGGATCCTGTGTGCTATGGAAATTGGGGCTGGGCAGAGCGTCTTCCTTAAAGTTCCGCTGCCCATATACCCCACCACACACACAGACCACCAAATGTCTCTCCCACACCCCATGTACCCCATCAGCCCCGCACACACACATCCCAGGAGCCCAGAAATACATCCCCTCACTGCAGCCCCCAACACCTTAGCCGCAGCTGCTATAGCCTCCAACCCCTCACCCCACAGCCAACCAAAAACTCGCCACCAGGATCTTCCTGGTCACTCAGGAGTGCCTCCTACCTCAGCTCAGTGCTTCACTTCTGTCCTGAGATAGGGTTGCTTCTCCCAATGCTGGCCACCCAGCTCTACTCTCTCTCATTACCCATCCCACACCCACATAGCCCTGCAGCACTCAGGTCTCGCTGAGATGCCCCTCCATCATGACTGTGGGGTGACCAGGCCAAATCTGAGTGAGTGGCATTGCAACCCAGCACACTGCATGGCAGTGCCACTCAGGGTTGGTTTAGTTCTAGTGGACAGGAAGCCTCCTGAGATGCAAGTGCTCTGAGAGCACATGTGTTAATTATGTCTGGCTCAGACTCTATGTAAATAACTTCTAATATAATAAAAACAATAATGCTTTCCACTTCACTGAATCTTTCCACTGTCCCTCTCAAAGCATTCTACTTCCACTGATAAACTTGCTCTCAACACCATGTTAGGCAGATATTATTATCTCCATTTCACAAACAAAGAAACATACATGGACAGACAATGGCCTTGCTTTTAGCTGGGCCTCAGCCTGGCCCGCAAAGTTGAAATGAAATATGCTGCTCCTGCAAGTGCAACCAATTAGGCCCCACAAAGTTAAGCATGTGTGTGTGTTGAGAATTAGACAACTCCTGTGTAACTTTCAGTATGCACACAAGTGTTTGAAAGATCAATGCATTAGGATGAGGTGAGGTGTTTAGACTTCTGAACTAGTGTGATTGGTTGGTGCAGGTGCACAGATGTGTCTTCAGTATCCAGTCTTAAGTGATATGCCCAAGATCCCCACTGAGTCTGTGGGGAAACTGGGACCAGAATTCAAGTCTCCTGACTCATACTCCTGTGATTTTACCACAAGGCTATCTCACTTCCCTTGTAAACAAATGGAATAAAATTGTGGTGCATTTGTCCCATGAACTACAATAAAAGGTCTGCTGGACATACATATTAGTAAGCATTCACTTTTTAATATGCTCTACTTATGCTATTGAATACATACTACTCTTAACCTTCACATGACCATCTACATTAATCACAAAAGACCATTATGCTTCATTGTCTGGCTGAGGAGCGTAGTCCAGTGGTTAGAGTGCTATCCTGTGTCTCGGGGAAGCTGCCACAGACTTGGGCAAATCAAAGATACTTAGAAGCCTAACTCCTTGATTTCAATAAGAGCTAAGTGCTCAAATACCTTGGGGACTGGGCCTTTGTGTCTCTGAGTAAAATTTTCAAAAGCAACTTAAGCACTTAGCGACAGATTTTCTAAAAAAAATTGGCATCTGTAAAAGGAGAGATGCACCTAGTAGGATTTTTCAAAAGTACGTAAGCAGTTCTTCTGAGAATTCCACATGACACCTCTCTGCTTCTTTGGGCACCTACATGCCCTTGAAAAAAATAGGCCTGTAGAAGCCTATGTCCTGTTGACTTTCAGTTGAACTTAGGACCCTAAGACACTTAGACACTTTAGAAAATTTCACTCTCAGTGACTTGGGAGCCTAAATCTAATTTTGAAAGGTGACAGAGGCACCTAAGAGCCTACATCTCATTTAAGTTTAGGGGACTTCCAGTCCTAAGAGACCCAGGCACTTTGAAAATTTTCCTAGGTTTCCCATGTCTAAAATAGGGATATAAAAATTTCCTACCTCACAACAGTGTTGCAAGGATAAATACATTAAAAGATTATTCTCAGATATTACAGTAAAAGTACCTTAGTTAGACCTTTCACACTGCTTTCTCTGCTGCAGCATTTAAGCATCCCACTGAAATCAGTATAATTAAGAAATATCTAATACGTTCTTCAATCACTGAAGTTGTATTATGCTGATATTATCACACCATTCAACAGGTTATCAACTCGAGATTTGTCTAATTCTGTCAGGTCATCTGAGAAGGGCAGTATGCAGTCATAGCTATTGCTTGCAATCAATAATTCAAAACTCAAGCTTTAATAGCTATACACAGCTGTATCTCCCAAGGGCTAAATAATAAATGTGAGGTGTTGATTCCAAAACATCACACAAGCAACAAAACAAATGGACCTGCCATACAACAGGAGTGAAGTTCCCTAGTAGCCAGTAGGGTAGGCCAAAGTGTGCAAAAACACTACTGTTTTTATTAGCTAAAAATACCTAATTAATTCATTTTGGCAGTGCTCAGGATCCTTCTGTGTTCACTTAAAACTTTAGTATATACATTTATTGACAAATGATCATGGAAACAGTGGTTCTTCAATACCACTGGAAAATATCTGTGAAAGGCAAATTATGAAATTGTAAACACAAGACTTCATTCAAAAGAGTTACACTCATCCAATCAGGGATTATAAAAGTACCATGTGTCACTGTGTCCAATCAAAGCTACATCACTCAGCTAAAATTTTGCATATCAAATACTTACAATGAATTATTCATAAACAAGCTTCAGATAAACCAATATTTGGTGGATAGTTCAAAATAACAAATAAAATTGTAGGCTTCTTGTGTAAACTTGTGAACAGCAAAAGAGGTTAAATTTGTTTAATAAATGGTCTGTCTTGAGTTATTTGCTCAGTTACAGTTTTTGTTCATTACATCACAGCAGACTCACTAATAAAACTGAAAATGGTTCCAGCTAGATAATGTCCATCAGAACATGCTGTGTACTGTGGTTATAAGTCCATTAGCATCCAGGTATTTCATTTTATTGTCGTCTAAGCACCATGCAGACACCTTGCAAGTGAGCAAGGCCTCAGTGCCTGATTTTTAAAACCTGATTCCAATTACTTGAACAGCTTAACACCAATGAAATGTAGAAGGGCTGTAGCATTGTGAAATCAAAACAGTGAGTTCTGAATGCTGATAGCTGGAAGGGACTTGATGGGCTATCAGATCGCAACCAGTCAATAGTGATCTAAATAATCCAGAGAGAAAAGGTGACATATACACAATGGTCCTAAATCTCAAATTAGATCTGCCTTTGATTCCAGATGCTTAAACTTTATACCAGGAGAATTCACGATCAAAGAAAATGTCCTTATCACAATGAGGGTAAGACAATGAGACTAGTTCCTCTTTGAGCTGAAACAGGGATAAAGTTATTATTGAAATGTTAACAGGTCTGATTTCTGATTTTCAGAGGCTGCCCATTGTTTGAGCTATACTGACCTCTAGTGACTCTCTCCTCTCTGTAATCATTTTATTTTTCTATACAATCTCCTCCACGGTAAAGTTTCCATCTTCAAAAAGGGGGAATTAGATGAGAAGGGGAAAGTTGAAATCAGTGTGAAAATCTATGTTATTAGGAAATCTGAGCCATATATGCCAGGCTGCTTTTCAGTAGCTGTGACTGCAAGATAATCCTACTCCAAAGTAAGTTTCCTGCTTTTAGCCCAGGGGTCAGCAACCTTTCAGAAGTGATGTTTCCAGTCTTCATTTATTTATTCACTCTAATTAAAGGTTTCGCGTGCCAGTAATACATTTAACATCTTTAGAAGGTCTCTTTCTATAAGTCTATAATACAGAACTAAACTATTTTTGTATATAAAGTAAATAAGGTTTTTAAAATGTTTAAGAAGCTTCATTTAAAATTAAATTAAAATGCAGGGCCCCCCAGCCCAGTGGCCAGGACCCGGGCAGTGTGAGTGCCACTGAACATCGGCTTGCGTGTCGCCTTTGGCACATGTGCCGTAGGTTGCCTACCCCTGTTTTAGCCACTTGACTACTTCTGTATATCCCAGCAAGGATGCTGAATGGACCAGGAATGTCCCAACAGTCCACAGGAGTCAGTGGAATGTTCATGGCTGGTGGAGATACAAGCAGGAGCAATAGAGAATGAGGACTGGGAAATATATTCATAATGATCTTTGTAGCTAGAAAACAGCCTGTTTTCGGGTTAAAGCCAGGGGGTGGAGAGATATTTTTTGTCCCTTGCATCACAAAATCACCTGCAGGGACTCCCAAGGAAGAAATATCCACAAGAAGCCCCTCTCAGAGCTTCTCCCCCATTCTTTTATCAGAGTGAGGATCTGTGGCCTATCCTTGTAAAAGTCCTGTACCTCCAAACAAGTTCTGACCCTGGCATCATATTCCTTGGGGCCCTGGCAACATAGTTCTGTTGGATCCAGGCTTCCTTTCTTTTCAGGCTCCTAGAACTCTAGAAGGAACTCTGCAGAAAAGAGAATACAGAGCCCTGATATTTATCTTTGCTGTTTAAGCTGCATGGGGCTGGAAGTAGTGAACCAATGTACACCCTTCCCACCACAGTCCATCCACTTCTCCCTCTGGTTCACCAGTCCCTTTTCCCATAGGACATACCGAGTGCCTTCTGAGAGCAATGCAGGTGTGGGGAAGATGTGAGACCAATGCCCTGGAAACTGCTGGTTTTCCTCCCTCTTCCCCTGGTATGCAGAAATGAGGAAATCCACACAGAAATATTCCCTTCACGTGCAGGCCTAGGGAGAATAACATGGGCCAAAATTTTCCAGATAGCTGGATATCATCTTACCTGGGCTATTTATTGATAACCAGCCAGAAGACTAGGAGCAATGCTGGCAATCAGCCAGCTGGCAGATAATGGCCTTCCCCAGCACTGAATATCCAATGCCACAACTAGAGTCTTAAGTTGCCAGAGACTTATGCTGAATGTAATAATTGTGCCATATTCACCAGTGTCATAAATGGATGCAACTCCATTCATTTCAGGAATTACATGTCAATGGAGCTGTGTCAGTGGTGAATTTGGTCCATTATTATTGAAAAGTTTGCTTAGAGCAGAGGTCAGCAACCTTTCAGAAGTGGTGTGCCGAGTCTTCATTTATTCACTCTAATTTAAGATTTCGCGTGCCGGTAATATATTTTAACATTTATAGAAGGTCACTTTCTATAAGTCTATAATATAAAACTAAACTATTGTCGTATGTAAAGTAAATAAGGTTTTTAAAATGTTTAAGAAACTTCATTTAAATTTTAAATGAAGATGCAGACCCCCCCATATTGGTGGCCAGGACCTGGGTACTGTGAGTGCCACTGAAAATCAGCTCACGTGCCGCCTTCGACACCCGTGCCATAGGTTGACGACCCCTGGCCTAAAGTCTGAATGCAGCAACACACAAACACACACAAAAATTAAAGATTCAACCAATGTCAGCTCAATGAAGTTAGAAATTTCTTTTTAAATTTCTTGGAGAAGTTATCAACTTTTACATAGAACAATGGGAAAAAATTCTAGGAATACAAATTAAAGACGAAATACTGACCTCACCAAGGTCAATGGCAAAAACTCCCATTGACAACAATGGAGCTAGTATAACCCACACCTGCTGGGTGTGGTGTTCTGTCCCCTAGCCAGTGGCACCAAGAACACTTAGAGACATAAAATGAGTCTGCTAACAGCCATTTGCCTTTTAACTCATGCTGTAGAGGCTCAGGCACTCAGCTCTAGAGATCCCAGGTTCAATCCTGCCTGCCAACGACTGGGGTCTGTCGGTGTTACACTAGCATTTCACACTAAATGTTTTAGTTCCAGAAAAAAGACTCTTCTGCATTATTTCACCCTATTTTCCAACCTGAATTTTACAAAGAAATAGATGGTGCAAAAACAGGGCTTATTTATCTGCCAAAACGTGTGAGCATCTATTCTTAAATTGCAGCTCTGATGTCTTTATATGGAAAAAATAAAACTAGTTAGAACATGAGTGGTAAAACAAAATATAGTTTGTAGGGTTCTCAGTAGTTAATCCACACACATTCAAGGTAAAAGTTGATTTCAAATGAACTTCCCGTTACCTAAACTTTTTAATGCACTTTTCTCTGGCTGGCAGTAAACGTTCTGCATTTGAGCTTTTCTTGAGTTGGCTTTTTAACCTGATCACCGACCACCGCACACAAGATGAGAGATAGTAGAATTGTGTTTATGGAGGAATCTACTCTCTGAGAAATATAATCTCACTTCTTTCAAATCACAAACGGAGAACCATCTTTCTATTTATAGGCAGTATCTGATTTTGTTCTGGCTGCACTACAGGAGCCGCTCCTGCCATAAGCCTTCACAGTCATCTTTGTTTCTTTTTGAATATGCCAAATGAAATCAGGAGAGTCACCTTTTCTATAAGCAGGATACACACAGAGACCCATACACCCACAGTGTGCATGTACTACCTACGTACTTTGGCACCAAAATATTGAGACTTTGTGATGGTAAAAGGGCCAACTGCATTCTGGATCCTCTTGAGTTGCACCCCTTTGGCCACAGGCCTGCTTTCCTGCATCTAACTCTGCGTAGACTCAGCAGTTCAGCTACTGCAGGACAAGGTCCCTGGGCATCAGCCCCCACCATTTCCCAACCAAGTTAATATGGCAGGCCCAACTCAGCTGGGCACCTATAAGCCATGAGCAGTGCAGTGGGTAAAGTGATTCAAAAACCATTTATTTTTAAAGCATCCTTCATGTAGTCTCCCCAGCATACAAAGCACATAGGGGAAAGGTGGGGGCACAGAATACTTGGGTTTTACTTACATCTTTATCTTTCCTTGCCAGCTTTTGTAAATTGCCCTCAGCCCAGCTGGGAGGAGTAGATTGTCCTGCTCACAACATGCTCCCTCTGTTTCTGTGTGACCGCTTGCCAGCATGTCAGCTTCCACATCCTAGGGCAGCCTCTGGACACTACGTTCAAGCCCCATCCTTTTCTAGGTCCGGGGATCCTCTGATCAGTTAGCGTTCCCTTTCACCTCTTCTCAGCCTTGGCAAAACTGTTCTGTCACCTGGATTGAGCTGATTTGCATCTTCACAGCTATAAATCTGGCAATTGTGTTTGTTGGGCTGTGTCATAACTAGCCCATTTCTTTTTTTTACCTTTCCTGCATGGCTATTTTAATAATCCCTTTAGATCTAACTCCATAGCAAGGAACCCATCATTTAAACACACACACAAGCATGCGCTTTATTAATAAAAAAGAATACAGATAGTTCCCAGCTTGTCACACCCTCTGTTTAAAGGCACACTATAAATATTTCATTTGACACATACAAAAATGGCCTTGAGTGCCTGACTTAGACCATACTCCAGTTTCCCAGGAGGCTCAATGTTAACACAGTTCTGCTTGGTTCAGGCAATGCAAGCAATCTACAAGCAATTGCGCTGTAAATCCTGAAATGTGAGGGTCATGTCAGGCTAGATGCTGTCCATCCCATCCTTAGCTCATTGAATAAGCTACAATTTCACCTCCTAGGCTCATTTGACTAAGGAAGAGCTATGCACACAACTGTTTTGATCCAGCCTTGTTGGAGAACCTGACATAAAACATTGGCAGCACATTAAGTCTCTGGATTTCATAAAGGGACTTTTTAAGGTCCACTTTATGTAGCAATTCTTCATCAGGACTGGAAAAGAGACTGGAGGAAGTGGCAAAGTGGATTAAGATGAAACACCAGTTCTATGTTTTGAAGGAATTAGAGACGAGTTAACTTCACTTATTGTTATAAGTGTGAAGTAGCCTAGAATTATTGTTTACCTGTAAGGGGTTAAGCTAAAGGTAACATGAGAGGTGGACAACTGACCAATGAGAAATTCCTCAGGAGACAAAGGATTTCAAGTTTCAGTTTTCTCTCTGGGTCTCTCTCTGTTCACCTCGGCTATGGGATGAATCACAGCTATGTCTTTCACTGTAACTATAGATTTTATCAAGTACTGTAGTCAGTAAGTTTACCTTCTTTTTATCACTTGAAGGGTTCTCAGTGGTGAGTGTTGGCTGGGTGCTTCTTGATATTGTAAGATTCAGCAGAGATATCAACAGTGGGAGAAAGTTGCCCTGGGAGAGAGGTTTGGTTTCTGAATCCTTTGTTGATTATGGTAGATGCTGTTCTATTGATGGTTATAGGAGATTTATTCCTTTCTTTTTTTTCTTTTATTAAAATCTTTCTTTTAAGAAGCTGACTGCTTGTTTTCCATTGTGTAAGAGCCTGGTTTTGGATCGGGCACATCTCACAGGATCAGGCGAGGTTTGCTTTTTTTATTCTCTCAAGCTTTCCAGGGAAGGAAGAAGTTTGAGGGGTTAGTGGAAAGGGAAAGAAGGGTCCCAAACTACCCTAGACCTAGTTTGGTGGTGGCAGTGTACCAGGTCCAGATACAGAAGAAGTTGTGTTCTGGGGAAAAACATTTTAACCCAAGCTGGTAAAATAAGCTTGTGGGGGTTATTTCTTTTTTCATGCGGGTCCCCACATCTGTACCCTAGAGTTCAGAGTGGGGAGGCAATCCTGACACTTATACTTAACAAAATTATATTACCAAAAAGTTCAATACCAAACAATGTGTGCATTATAAGCAAGTAATTTCTCTATGAAATGAATACCTCTGGTAACAATTTAGGTACAATCAGTGCAAAAGAAAAAGGGCTGGATTGACAACAGTAGAAACTATAATCCTCTGTACAGGGGTAAAATCACTCATATGCAAAGGACCAACAAAGGTCTAGGCCCTTTAAGGGTATGTCTATGCTGAAACAGAGGTGTGATTTCTATCTAAGGTAGAATATCTAATTCCATTTTAGGTGGACTAGATGCATCCGCCCTGCTTTGATCAAACTAGCACACAAAAAATAGCTATGTGGCGAAGATGGTGTGGGTGGTGGCATGGGCTAGCTGCCTGAGAATTAATCTACAGTCTCAGATGGGACAGTACTCGGCAGCTAGCCCATGCTGCCCTGGCTATACTGCTATTTTTAGTGCGCTAACTTGATCAAAGCTAATCTCCATCTGTCTACCCAAGCTGGACATTACATCTCCAGCTGCAATGTAGATGTATCCTTAGGCTTATCTCCATCTCTCTTCATGAGCACTTATGGAAATGAGAGGGACTCTTACTCTCCCCATAGGAGAGAGTCACATCAAAGAAAGGCTGTGGGATTTTTCACAGAATCTGTTTAGCATAGCCCTACTGTTTAACAGTCAGGCCTGCACAACTCGGAAAGCAGCGAGGGCCATATTACGGCAAAAAAACAGCTGTGGACTGAAAAGTTCCACCTTTACCCCGCCCCCATCCACTTCCCCCCACCACCACTTGGCTTGCCCCTCCCCTGCTTACCCCCCATAAGCCGCACAGGGAGCCCGTGCGGGCCGCATGTGGCCCCTGGGCTGCATGTTGTGCAGGCCTGACAACTTAAAAGGGTTATGTAACTCCAGCAAGTGTCACCAAAGCCCTGTCTACATGTAAGAGAGGTGCTAATCCTAACATGATTCTAAATCTGCCTTACCGCTCCTGGAGACTGTGACGGGATGGGGTTAACCCCTCCCTCTGGGCTGAGGAAGCCACACCCTGGAAGCCCTGCTGCGCATGCTCCAACTGGAGGAGCAGCATAAAAGCCCGCAGAGCTGGTCAGTTGGGGGCTGACTGCCGGAGGGGAAGGACGCGTACTGCCAGCTCCTGCAGAGGTGCAGCCAGGATCCCAGGGCCCAGAGGCCAACCCAGCAGAGGCGCAGCCGGAAGCCCAGCCGGACGTTGGCCCGGAAGGGGAACATGGCAGGAGACCCCTGGATGCCGGAAGCCCCAGCAGCAAAGGGTAGGAAGTGACCCAGGGAACTTTTAAAGAGACACGTACACTCGGCGTGTTGTGGGTGGATCCCCGCCGCGCTAGGGACAGGGAAGCCTCCCCTACAAATAGGTGAGCCCTGGGTTGGGACCCAGTGGAGTGGGCAGGCCCGGGTCCCCCTACCCGTGCTGCCACTGGGCCGTGCTACCCCAGGGACGGTGGGGAACCTCAGTGACTCTGGCCATCGGGCCGTGCTACCCCAGGGACGGGCAGGGGGGAACCTCAGTGACTCTGGCCATCGGGCTGTGCTACCCCAGCCTCAGAGGGGCGCCGTGGGGCCGGACCAGCCACAGAGACATACACTACTTGAGGTAACTTGATGGAAGAGAGCACCTTTTTTCCTGCCATTTAGGCATATCCTAAGATTTCTCTCTGAGGACTTCCAAACTCAGCAGTAAGAGCATTTAAATATTCAACAGGAAAACTAATTCTGATCTGTCATGTTTCTGAACCAGATATGGACTGACTGCAGAGCTTGCTTATACACACCAGATGTAGTTCATTGTAAAATTAGGATTGCCAATTTTGGTTGGATGTATTCCTGGAGATTTCATCATTACATAATCTCTAATGAAAGATTATTTTTTAATTCCTGGAGACTCCAGGGCAGTTCTGGAGGGTTGGTAACCCTATATAAAATCTTTGATGCTCCGCCTGGCCTGACTGTTAGCTTTCAATAAGGGTATTTATACACAGTGCCACATAGTGCCTGAACATTTAGGGCTGGTCTTCACTAGTGCGGGGGATCGACTGTAGATACGCAATTTCAGCTATGTTAATAACGTAGCTGAAATCAGCGTATCTACAGCCGACTTACCTGCCGTCCTCACAGCGGCGGCGGTTGGCGGTGCGCTCCCCTGTCGACTCCAGCTTGCGCCTTTTGGCGAGCTGGAGTTATGGAGTCGACAGGGGTGCTGCTGGCCATCGATTTATCACGTCTTGATGAGACGTGATAAATCGATCGCCATAAGATCGATCTCTCCCGGCTCTAATGAAGACAAGCCCTTAGTTTAGTGTTCCGGACAGCCCCAGAATGAAACTCACTTGCCCTCGATGAGCTGACAGTGTGACCAGAACTGATAGAAACTTTTTTCAAAGTTTTTTTTTTTTTAAATGAAAAATGGCTCTTCAGCTAAAATGAAAAATCGTAATTTTTAGTGCGACCAGCTGGCACTGACATTTTTCATTTTGGGCTGAATTTGCTAGTTTTTTGTAGGGAAAATGAAAACTGAAAAGTTTTTGATAAAACTGAAAATTGTAACAAACAGTTTTTAAAATCCAGAAGATATTTTAGGGAAATTAAAAACAAAAACCAACCAACCTCATATTTTTGTTAAATTTCCCCTTAGCTCTAAGTCTGACCTTAAACATACTCTGCAAAACCTATTTATTTGCACAACCTTCTGTTAGAAAGTTTGTTATGATGGATGGAGATCATTGCAGGCTGTGGATTTCAAGTTCTTTAAGTAAGGATTGGTTGGCTCCTTTAACAGTCATTGAGTCAATTTGTGATGGCACATTTTGTTACACAATTGCTTGTACGAAAAGCACAATCATGGCTTTTTAATTAACTGCCCCAGAAATGACTTGTGTCAATTCTGCTCAGACTTTAAAAAAACCATCTTTAGGCTGAGACATCTATAGAAAGTTCTGGTCCAAAAAGCATTTGAAAAAGTTATGACCAATCCCAATAAAACTAAAGGGTGGTGAAGGGAATTACATGGAAATTCCAATTTAATCTTAACTACTGCAAGAAACATTATGAAGGTCATGTAAGTACTTGGATAGATGATAGGAAGAATATAGGAGGAAACAAGCTTATAATGGCAGAGGGACAAGATGACCTAACAGATCTTTCCAGCTCTGATTTGTACAATTACACGAGCTGCTGTAATTAAATGTATCATTGATGGAACATTTCTAATCATTACCTTTTCTTGCTAAGTGGTAAACTGCTTGTGAATCAGCAACTCACACTGTGGCCTTGTTGTTTATTCTTGAGCTATTTCTCTCTTGGGGGCTGTGGGGTGGGGAGGAAGCAATTATTGCTCAAATTATCTTATCACACAATTTGTGGAGAGTGAGCAAATCATGGAAGTGCTATTGTCTCACAAAAGAAGTACTGTGACTTCTACAAGCAGCCTGAACACCGGCAAAGTACTTCATAAAAGATGGTGATTTTTGTAACCAGTGTAGCGTGCTGAAGATACAGCTTGTGCTCTCCTGTGCCATGTACCATGTCCAGCACAGGGAGTGGAACAAACTCCTTAAGACGACCTACTATAAGATGAAAAATTGGACTGGGAAGCCCAGCAACTCCCAGCTATCTGCACCTACCATAAGGAATTTGACTGGGTGCTCACCAGCACCCCACAGTCCTGAATCAGGATGGTAAGCTTATCAGACCCGAGACAAAGGGGATGGGGACACCACTGGAGGAGAGGTCAGAAGCAAACAGAATGGACCCTGAATCAGGCCAGGTGGCTGGACTGGCTAGGGGACATCCTGAGCCCGTATTCCAAAGATCTGTACTGGGATGGGCTTGGGGATCCAGCTTGGAGAGGAAGTGGCACCAGAGCTGGAGCCGAAACCTGAGCCTGGTAAGTGGCATCTGCCACCTGTGTTTTTAGTATAGTTAGAATTGCTGCATAAGTGCAATTGACTAATGAAATTATTATTCCATGCTTAGCTTAGCTAATACCATGACTTAGCTTCGGTTGAAGATGCAAGTCGTGGTATTTCCTTGCACCCCCCATCCAGTGCCATGTGGGATCCGAGATGAATTCCAAGAGGGGAAAAATGATCTAAACAAGCAGCTAGCAATTATATTTTTTTACTAAGTATACACTCATGGTTAGGAAAAGGGATCAGGACTATAGCCTTAGCAAACATCTGTGCTTATTTCTGCATTTGCTGCTCTGATAACTGTCACACCAGCATGCTGGTTCATAATCTAACAGCTGCCAGCAGTGCTGGGGTGTCCCAGGCTGTCATGATTATAATTCCCAGAGACTGTAGTAGGTGAAAAAGCTCCTTGGAGATAGCAATAGTGAATCTTGGGTCCTTGTTGTCCGATCTCAGCATTCTGGCTAGATGAATGTGGAGAAGGGCAAAGGGAGGTCAGTTACACAACTAATAAGCCTCTGCATCCTACTTCAGCATCTTGTTAACTTTCACCCAAATTTTCCACCTCCCTTCCCCACACCAGCTGCTGATGCTTGAAATCTTTTCATGCAGCAGAAACTCTAAGTGGCTAGTCAAGATTTCAGAGCAGGGCAAACTGGTAATGGTCACCTCTGTAGTTCACTAACCCCCTCAACTCACTGATGTGCTGTTCAGTCACTGAAAAATCTCCTTTGCAAGGAGTGATGTGCTTCCTTCGCTGGCCTGAACCAGACACCCTCCCTTCCAGTCTGGCAGCGCTAGCAGATTTAGGTCTTCTAAGGCTTACCCCCAGTCTGAAATAACATTGAAACCAATCCTAGGAACAGCCCCATTGATGGGCTCACATGCCCCTCTTTCCCCTTAACAGGCCCAAATTCTTTTTTTAAAAAAAATGAATTTAAGGTGTAATTCTTACCATACATGTCTGTAGGCTGGCAACCTGGTTGGCAGGAGCTTCTTAACCAGCCAGTGAGTAAAGAATGAATAATATCCTCCCACCCCAAGATGATGAAAGTGTGAACCTATGGCCTTGCCCTGATGAAAGCATAAAAGGGGGATTCTGATCTTGCTTTCCCTGGGCAAAAAAGAACGTGCTCTTTCATTGCCTTGGCAGACCTTTTCATGGCTGGTTGACCAAGGCCATCCACCCAGGACTCTTGGGAAGCAGACTCAATCACTCTGGGTGGAGGAAAACTTAATGAATTAAAAGCTGCAGGACACAGTGGTCTAGGCAGATGACCAACTGGAGTACCAGAGACGCAAGGAAAAGTGGAAGTTGCAGAGAACGAGTGGGGCAGCCCAGAAAGAGGAGGGAATGTTAGTGCAGTTCGTCAGCCATGATCAGAGGTTGAGGGAGAACAGAGTGCAGCAGAACAACATGTTTGAAAGGCTGCTCGCACTCCTGGCTGCAGGTTCCTGCTCCAGCTCATGTGGACACAGCGTCCACTCCACACCACCACATCCTGCAGCCAATGTAGCTGCAGGATAATTGGGGGGATTAGAGCATAAGAACGAACCCCAGTTTTCGTACCACCTCTAGTGACAACATGGCACAGCCGATTTGAAAATGCTAGAATGAAGAAAACAAATGGCAGTGTGCCCCACAAGTCAAATGAACCACAGTATAAATTTTAATGCATGCTATCATTAGCATTTGGGAAGAGCCCTGACTGCATCCTACAATCCTTTCCATGTTACTCTTTAAGTAACATTACAGTATTTGTCATAAGCTGGAGAACAAAACACCCCACCTCCCAATTTTAAATAAAAAGGTTTGGAATACAGGACATTAGTCATCTGAACCATTCAATAAGTGTTAACAGTAGCATAAACAAGCCATAAACCATTAGTTAAACAATTATTATTAAGAATAATCTTCCTTCTGAATGAGCTGCATCGGCGTAGGTCTTACGTTAAACACATTTAGTTGGGACAGTTTCCTTAAAGTCATCCCAGTGCTAGTTTTATTTCATTTAGTTTCACTGTTCACATGAGTGCATATCATCACTTTATATTCTAGTCTCTCTAATGAGAATGCATTGCACAGCACCACAGAACCCTAAGCCTGGAATGGATTTCTGTAGGATTTTTATGAGCTTCTTACTCAATAAAAGTTTATCTAGAAACCAGAAAAAATGCATCAGAAATGGTGGAATTTAAGAGCAACTCCTAAAACTAGCAGAGTTTAATACACATTCTACAGCCCCTAGAAATTTTATTCACCATCGAGTCTTATATCTTACATAAAAAGTTACTGTGTAGAACAGCATATTTTCACCTCTTGCAAAGAAATCTTAGTAATCAGATTTAACAGCTCTCAGACTGATGAGGTTCTGACTAGGGCCTGGCTCTGATCTCAAAGGAGTGTAGGTTAGAAGTAGGCCCCAAATCTCTTGTCCCAGTCATCTTTCTGAGCAAATAGGATAGTTTGGGTGGGAGGAAAGAGATGAAAGAAATCTGTTGCATCCATGACACTTTTCTCCATGTCTTCTGACCTCAGAAGGTTCCTTCTAAAGTTGAACAGGGAAATGGCTCTGCAAGGCAGGAGGAAACAAAGCCAGGAACAGGGCCTCTGAACCCTGATCTCCACCATGCCCCCAGAAACTCAGGGAGATTGCTCATGTAAAACACTGCTGACCCCATGTGCAATATCTGAAGTGTAAACAGACACTATGTAAAAGAACTCTCCCAGCTTGGACAACAGGTGTGTGGCAGTTGCCAGCTGCCAGCTATAAGGAAGTCAGGGAAGCGAGGAGGCAATTGACCTTCAAACAGCTCTGGCTTTCTTCAGGCAGATTAGTCCACTAGTCAACTTGGAAGGTGGGGCCGGGGGACCCATTCCCTTGGATTGATTCTTCAGAACCAAGACACAAGTGTATTTACTATGGAAACTAAGTACGAAACGGTGTTACTTCTATCATTACAAGTCTTTGCAATTTGTCTACTTAGACTGTAAATGTGGTACGTCAGGCACTGTGACATCTGCTGTATTTTGTACTGCACTGAGGATGCTGTTGCTGTTCACCCTTTGCCATTACAGTTTATATTTAACCTCTATCCTTTCAAAGCAGGACGTCGTGAAGCCATGTTGGTTACCTATATTTCTATTCTTTCTCAGAGGAAATTTAGTTTGTTGTATTTTAGCTGCATTTCCTTTCAGGTGAAAATCCAGCAGCTGCTGCTAAGTTCAGACAAATTTCCCCCAGGCCCTGCTTTGGGCAACAAAAGCACATATGGACATAAAAGCCTCTCCCAGCCTACCAATTTCAGCTGAGAGAACAAGGAGGCAATAGGCACTGGGAGTAGGGACGCAAGTTCATTGCTTGCTCTACCCCAAGGGTAGGCAACCTATGGCACAGGTGCCAAAGGTGGCACGTGAGCTGATTTTCAGTGGCACTCACACTGCCCGGGTCCTGGCCACCGGTCCGGGGAGCTCCGCAATTTAATTTAATTTTAAATTAAGCTTTTAAAACATTTTAAAAACCTTATTTACTTTACATACAACAATAGTTTAGTTCTATATTACAGACTTATAGAAAGAGACCTTCTAAAGATGGTAAAATGTATTACTAGCACGTGAAACCTTATATTAGAGTGAATAAATGAAGACGTGGGACACCACGTCTGAAAGATTGCCAACTCCTCCTCTAACCCAGGAGTCTCCAAACTTTTTGAGACGAGGGCCATATTAGATTTGTGAAGGGGCTTCGCAGGCCGCTGCTGCGGCCCTTCCTTTGCTTCTCGGGCCACGGCAGAGGCCCCCCGCTTTGCTCCTCCAGCCACCCCACTGCCTCTCCCTTTGCTTCTCTGGCCTCTGCCGCGGCCCCCCACTTTGCTCCTCCAGCCACGCTGCTGCCACGACCCTCCCCACTTTGCTCCTCAAGCCGCAACACGGGGGCACTCACCACTCCGCACATGGGGCCGCTGGCAGCAGCTCGCGCGGGGGTGCTGCGGCGGCTTCTCCACGTGCCTGCTCAGTGGGGGGGACACAAATCGACACCAAGGGCCAGATCCAGCCCCTGGGCCATAATTTGGAGATCCCTGCTCTACTCCATAACAGAACAATTTTCAGTCGCTCTGAATATAATCATTTATTTATCTTTACAGTGATGATGGAAGAATGTACAGGTGTTTTCACTCAACAGCAGTATAAAAATCTGTTTATATACATTGAGTCACAATAATCTTTAATTCTCCTGATCCATCCTTGTTCTCCTGATCCATCATTATTATAAACCACAGGAAAAACAAATATTAAGTACAGGCAATATAATTCCAGTAGGTTTGCAACCTAGCGTCAAAAGCTCAGCTTTAGTTAAAGGTACTGTTTGATATTTTAAAAAAGACTATTTTAAGTTGTAGGACACAAAATAAAGTTTGTTTTTCAAATAAGATATATACATCAAAAATAGGAGTCTAAAAAGGCATTGGTTTTAATGCTATTAGAAAGCTATATAAATGTGCATGGGTCCATTTCTTCTTACAATGAAAGACCGAAGGAGAAAGTGCCTCTGTTTTTTTAGAAAATTCCTCCTGGGACAAGTCAGTTAAAGTACCTGAAAGTTAGAGAGACGGGTAAATAAATCAAAAGTAAAAGTATTGCTTTGGAGAAATGATAGGCTGATCACAATTTAAATCAGAGTAACTTTATTGAAACATATAACTTTGTTTCAGTCACATTTCATATTAAGGGCACACTTATAAATAGTTGACAAAGGCTAATAAATAATTGATGTTTTAATAAATGGTTAATAAACTGTTATAGTCCAATAGGTCAATAAGTTACTTACAACCATCTATAAATAGTTTAAACTGGTGCGCTTATAACCATCTAACTTTGCACACATATATAAAATGTTTATAACATCTAACCCTTTATAAACTATTTACGAATATACCCTTAAATGTGACCTGCATTTCTATGGCATTTAGTTACATTGCTCGTTAACCTAATTTTTTTTTTTTTAACAAATAGCTTCCAGTTTTATATATATTCCATAATATGTAAAAGTTCATCTCGATAACACATTTTCTTCCAGTTTATAGTTTTTAACCAACCAACCATATACATAAACTCATCACATATTCAAAAATCCTATTTAAATCTGTATTTAAAATGGCTGTTAGCTAACATATAAGAACTATGGGCCACCAAATGAAATTAACGGGCAGCAGGTTTAAAACAAATAAAAAGAAGTTCTTCACACAGCGCACAGCCAACCTGTGGAACTCCTTGCCTGAGGAGGTTGTGAAGGCTAGGAATATAACAGAGTTTAAAAGAGAACTGGATAAATTCATGGAGATTAAGTCCATTAATGGCTATTAGCCAGGATGATTAAGGAATGGTGTCCCTAGCCTCTGTTTGTCAGAGGGGGGTGACGGATGCCAAGAGTGAGATCACTTGATCATTAAACCGTTAGGTTCACTCACTCCAGGGCACCTGGCATTGGCCACTGTCGGTAGACAGCATACTGGACTGGATGGACCTTTGCTCTTACCCAGTATGGGCGTTCTTATATTCTTATTTCACAGGGGGTGACATGTTTTTCATAGCCGTGAATTTGGTAGGGCCCAACCTATGAGGAATGGCTAAAAAAACTGGGCATTTTATCTTCCTTTTATCCCATCATGTGGGGTTAGGTCCTCATACATGCCATCTTCACTTGTCTGAGACTGCACTAAGGTCTACCTGCTTACCATCATCTTTGATGCAATCCAGCCATTGCTTCCTTGGCGTTCCTCGTGGTCTCTTTCCTATTATCCTCTCCTGCCACTTACCAGATCCTCTTCATTCGTCCTTTCTATGTGTCTCAACCAGCAAAGTTGTGCTTGCTGGATTTTGTCAGCCATATCACAGACTGACTTCCCTCCTAAGGCTTTCATTTTGAAATCTCTCTCTTTATGTAACTCTTTATATAGAGCAGAGACATCTCATCTCAAAATACCTGCAGGCGTTGAACCTGCCGTCTCTTTACTGCCATGGTTCTGCACTACACAACATTGCAGGACACATCATTGTTCTATACTGTGCTAGCAACACTGCTAATAACTATGAAGTTTTCCTACCTCACAGAAAAACCACCCAGATTTCTGGCTTTACCTGATTCTTTTCTTATGCATCATCTCCATTGTCCATTTCCACATCCATATCTTTTGTTGTATCAGCAGCTCGCGACAAGATATCTGCCATAAGTGCCTCCTCCAGTTTTTTACGCACCTGTTGCACCCGCTCTTCTTGTTTTCTGTTTCAAAAACAGAGCGACCAACATTTGAAACAGTAGCAATCCTGGATGTATATTAACATAGAACTAAACAGACAGCTGTGTTAATTTCAGTTTCATTTAAGAAAAAGAAAATAAGCCACCAACATACAGACAACTTATATCTATTAAAAATAAGTATTTTAAAACAAATTAGATGGAATTCTGTCCTATACCTTGTAGAGTTTTGCAAATTTTGAGAATGTTACGAAACCCAATTTAAACAGATCTCTGTGAGCCACACATAGAACTCTTAGCCCAGAGGCAAGGTGACATTAAAGTGTCTGCCCCCTCTTGATCGTGGGCTGCTCCTGGAGGCGCCCCCAGCATAAATTAGACAGTCCTGGAGGGTCTAAGTTACAGAAACCTCCTTTATATTGCCCTATGGGCTTCAGTGCTGTAGATCCACCCTTAGCATACCCCTCCTCGACTCAGCCCCACCCTCAGTCCTGAGGGGTTACTGAAAAGGCAGTCTTTTGTCTGTCTTATGCAGTGCCTGAATCAGGAATTATTTCCCTGGACAGATATGGGGCTTTTAAGACCCTTTATGCTGCTCTGGCCCTGGCATGAAGATCTCGCTCAGCCTTAACCTAACTTTATGAAGCCACAACCTGCATATAGATATATTAGAAAAGTTTGAGATGCAGTAAGCTTCATCGCACGTTTTATGTCAAGTTCACATTGTAGGTGAAAGAAGGTTTTGTTAAAACTTTATTAAATATTTTTCTGCTCAGCACATCACATTAGCTTGGACTTTAGCAGTGTTGGGTACAGTAACAATGCTAATTAATCTGATTTATTTTAAAGCAAAGTGCAGGCAATATGAACTAGCTCGCCAAAGTATAGGTCAGGAAATTCAGAAGATACAGTCCAGGTAGTCAATGGTCCAAAATTTTTTTGCTTACACTAGTTTTACATTGGTGTAGTTCCATTTCCTTCAGATTTTCACTGATATAAATCAGAGCAGAATCAGAGTCCAGTGCATGTCCAGATCCTCTGATGATGGCACTCTATGCCTTATAACCACAGCCACACCTAGGAAGTGTTCTCACTTGAGTAGTTCTCATCACTGAAGACTGTATTTTTCTCTACTTTCTCCCGCATTTTCCAGTCAAAATTTCTTATGTGGAAAATTTTCATTTTCCCATGGGAATTTTTGAACAGATTCAAAACAAGAATTTTAGTTTCAAACTGACACTAAAATCAAAATGTCATTTTGTTTTGCGTTGTTTTTTCAAATTGAAAATGTCATTTTAAGTCAAAATGAGAAAATTCTTTCATTTAAGTTCCAAAGTGTTTCCCTGAAACAAAAAATTGCTTTTTGAAGTTTCCTCACAAGAAAATTGTAATTTTGTATCAGAATTGATGTTTTTCTGTGAAAACTTTCAGTTATGAAAAGATCATATTTTTCAGCAAGAAGACATTTGCACAAAAAATGTATACCTAAATCACTAGAGCTGGTCAAAGGTAGAAGCCAATCTGGACTGCAAGAAATGTGTGCTAGATGGATCCAATGCTTTTGTTTCCATTTGCGGCAGCAAAGATACTAAGAAATCTGCCTCAAGCGAACAGTGAAAGGTGAAGCAGGAGACCTGTGAGGATGTCGTTGGAGCTGATCAGCTAAACTTATGCAAGCCCCAACACTCCCCAAAGTGCATCCCTCTCTTTCACAGGGAGCAAGAGGAGAACAAAACAAAGCAGCAAAGGTCAGTAGAAAAGCTGATGTAAAAGCAGACACAAAACTGTCTTTTTACCGTAATTTTCTTTCATCTCTCTAGCACATTGACTCAGGCCTGGTCTACATATAAAAATTAGGTCAGCATAGCTGTGGCGCTCAATGGTGTGAAAAATTCACATCCCTGAGTGCCATAGCTATGCTGATGTATCCCCTGGTGTAGATACAGCTAGTTGACAGAAGAATCCTGCCACTTAGAAAGGTGGATTACCTACAGTGATGGAGAAACCCCTCCCATTGCTGTAAACTAGGGCGCTACAGTGGCCATAACTGTAGCGCTGCTGTAGCACCCATAGACATGTCCAGCCTCAGAGGTGATTACTCACACAAGACCCAGTAGTGACAAAGAGTCCTGTGGCACCTTAAAGACTAACTAAAGTTTTAGAGCATAAGCTTTCGTGGGCTAATATCCACTTCGTCGGATGCACGAAGCATCCGGATGCATCCGATGAAGTGGGTACTTGCCCACCAAAGCTTATGCTCTAAAACTTTAGTTAGTCTTTAAGGTGCCACAGGACTCTTTGTCATTTCTGCAATTCCAGACTAACACGGCTACCCCTCTGATTCTTGACAAGACCCAGTATAAGTCATGATTTCACAGAGTGCATGGAAATCATGAAAATACCCCAAAAATGTGGTGGTTTTTTTTTTTCAATATTCTCCAAAAATGAAAATATATATAATGTATTTCATACCAAAAACATCACCTTTGAAAACTGTACAGCTGATAGACCATAGAGTGCTGTATGGACGTGTAGCATAGAGAGTTGTGTTGTGAATAGCTCTAAATGCAATCTAGGTGGGAAACACAAACAAGAAAATGGATATCTCTAAAAGGCTAAAAAGGTATCTGCACAGATCAGGTGAAACAGTATCAACCAAGACTTTTATACACTGATGCAGGTCAGCTGTTCTGTGCCTACTGTAGATGACTACCAAAAAGTGTCTTGATAAGTATTCTCCGAAAGAGAGAGGCAAAAACCCAAAGTGAAGCAAATGCTTTACTTGAGAAGAAGAAAAAAAAGCGATTTTCTTGTTTCAAAATTGCACTGAAAACCCAGAAACACATAGTTCGACTAACAGAGGTATTTACTTGCACAAATATCCCTCTTAAAAAAAAATGGACAACCAAAACCTATGGGAATCTTTCAGACAGAATGTAGCAAATGATGGAGGAATTCCTTTATCAACTCAGCTGTGACCTGAAGTGTCACAAGCAGGAGATTATGGAATTGGTGAAGCAGTCTAGATGCTTGTCCATGGCCACTGACCTATTAACTGGTATCCAAGATCAGTTTGTGTTACGTATTTTACTTGTTTTGCAAGGCCTAAATGGTGAAGGCACATCTGACTTGGAACTGAAAGCTGTCCTTGTTGATCCAATTTACCTGCAGTCTGTTAATTACAATATCATTGCATAAACTATTGCAGTATATATACATTGGGTATCAGTACATTTATTTCTGATAATGCATCCTATAATCAACTGCTTCAGAGATTAATGTCTAACTCAGTTCATCTTACCTGTAATGCTAGTGGTATCTGGAGGCCCAATTTACTAGATGTTGACAAGCTAATAGCAACAGTCAAAAGGGTTTTTAAACATTGTCTGAGCAGAAAATTGTGTTTTAAAGAGCAATGTGCAAATCACAGTCCACGCTGTGGGTTCAAATCTTCCTATAAAACTGCCCCAAGCTCAAGTTAGTGAAGATGGGGAAGCTGGTATGCTGGTACTGAACACCATGTGCAGTACATTACTTTTTACTTCAGTTCTGTGGAGGAGCAAATGAAAATTACGCCAAACACAGAATTATTAACGGAGCTGAAATGTCAGTTGAACCCTTCAGAAAAGTTAGATCCAACTTGACTTAATCACAAGGAATGGCAAAGAGCTTGTTGATTTAATCAAATAGTTTGAAAGCCGTGAGAGTTATGTTAATCAATTATACAATAAAGCTGCTGACTTAACACACATGGAGCACTTACAGGTGAGCAATGCAGGGATTCAAAACCAATGTATTAAAAAACTTTTATGGAAATTGCAGACTTAACTTAGCAAAGTAAGATTCTTTAGCTTTTTCTTAAAAGAGCAGTACATTGTACAGATGGAAAAGCAGAAAAACAATGCAAAAGTACCCTCTGCTGGTGGTTATACAAAATATTAATTACACATAAGCAGCTTGTAATTATTCATAAATAAACCTCTCTTCCACTTGGAAGAAAAAGTAAAAACTCTGATTCTAAGTTACTTGACATTCTTCCTGTAAGTTTCCTACTGAAGCTGAAAAATGTTTAGCCCTGAATACTAAAGATGTTAGATAAGTACTTTGAAATACATTTGTAAGTGATACTTTGTTTTTAATTTAAGGATTTTGGATTGAGTTTCAAATATGGCTGCATTTCTCTCTTTGGATCAAATAAAACGTAAGGTTGCCTACTATTAAATAAATACTTTTCCCAGTTTCAATTAATTAATCTTAAGAGAAAAAAAAGAGAGTACAGGGTGGAGGCAAAATACTGGCTCTACTGAAGTTAAAGGGAGCTTTGCCATTGACTTCAATGGAGTCAGAATTTCACCCTAGGAGCTTTTGAGGAGCAAGACAGGACACACGGGTCACTAAACATCTGTTCTGGTGGCTATTTTTCTTAACTAGAATGACAGAACATGGCTACTTGTATATGTACTGTATGTGGTGGGCAGAAGAGGTAGAAAGTATTACACTGAAGAACATAAACATAAGAATGTTAATATCTGAGGGAATATGAAGAAGCCAAATCTTCCAAAAATCAAACTACAATTAAGTTATACTAGTTTTAACTGTAGCAAAAATGCTACAGCAAGAAACCATGTCACACCTGAAAAACAGAAATCCAAGATCAACAGTTTCAAATTCTGAACATACTTTAAATAATTGTTTTGTTTTTCTTGTACAATCAATTATCTAGCTTTTTATATAATGGGCCTAACATGATTTTTACATTTATACACTTTATTTTGTGTTCTCCTCGGTATCGATGGAATAAAGTGTTCTTTAGGCAAATGTAGATCCAAATAACTGTACATGACCACACCACAGTTTTGTTTGAACTTTCACTAGGATTTCCCCCCCTCACTTTGATTTACTTTCTTGTTTATGTATCAGCACTGCTGTATCTGTTCTGTCAGCAAAAATGTACACAGCTCCAGAAATAGTAGTTAGCTGCTATTACAGCAGGAGCACAAAAGATGTCCCACAAAATTAGTGCCTTTTCATTCGAGACCAGATTTTGATTTACAACCCTCATGCCATCCAAAACACACAACACAGTATATTCTTCATCCTAACATACAATATGGATGGATATTCCACCTCTACACAAGTGTTTATAATTTCTGTAGGCTCTAATAATTGGTAAGTAGCCTCTAATAAATTTGTAATGGTGGTAATTAGCCTAACAAAGAGTTACCCAAGGCTCAAATTGGCAATAATTTTACTGTGTGGAGGTAGCTGTTATGCTCCGTCTGCAAAATTCATAGCCATTACTTGCCTCTGATCAGGTGTGACCCTTACATTTTCAATGCAATTAGTGTTTTTTAGAATTATCACCTTTTTTTACAGGGTTATAACAGAAAGACTATATTAGAATGCTACTTTTTATACTGTTTTAGTTTTACATAGTCTTTGTGTGAAGTTTGTTTTTCATTTCTGGCAGTAATAAAGTTTAGTTAAAATACTACTATACAAATGGGCAGGAAATTCTGTGCTTGGTAGTGAACAGTCAAAAGTGCCACTGCCCTGAGTTCTCATGGCCGATTGTTGTGATTTATAATTTTATAAGAAGTGTATCTTCTCCTTTGTTAAGTTAAAAAAAAAACAACACACTTCACACACTGACAATACAGGAAAAACTGCCCTACTATGAATAAAATGCTGTCAAATGTGACAAGTAACAGAAAAAATCTTCTCCCAGTCCTTCAGTTTTACAGTTATAGTATGATTTTAGGTGTTAATTGTAACAATAACAAGTAAAATATTTTCAGACAGAAGTCTTAGTCTTAAAGTTTCTGTTCCTTTAAGGAAAAAAACAACCAACCAACATAGTCTAGAGCTCTAGACCATTGGCAAAGTCAGGAACTCCAGTGCCTCATGCTGGCTTTGAAACCAGCTCCCTAAGGAGGACTTCAGAATGTCATTTAGTTTCTCTAACTCAGTTTTCTTACCTATAGAACAAAGGCAATAACATCACATTCAGATTATATTAATATAATATTTGTTCTCTGTTTTGGTAATTGAAAGCATGACAGTAAATAGAATAATTCATCATTAATAATAAATCATTCCTAAAAAAGAAAAAATCATTTTTATACTACCCTATTCAGGAGACATCTTAACTGATGGAAGAAATGTCCAGCATTCCAGAAGATGAAATGCTTAAAGTGGTTAGAACACAAAACTGGAAGCCAAAACTCCTGGATTTGATTCCCAGCTCTGTCAATTAGAAAAACTGGAGTGGAGTGCAAGGCTACAAGGTGAAGAGCTTGTCAACGAAAGGACCCAGCTTTTCCAGTCCTGTCTAGTTTATATATCACAAAAAGCTAAATCGTGGTTAAAATAGAGCTTAGATCCTCTGTGGCTCAAAAACCATATAGAAAAGCAGGTATTCATGTTTTACAAACAAATTTATCGATAATCTCTCCAAGGTACTTATTTAGGGACCCCATTTCCATGGTATTTAATGCCTCATAGTTTTCAGGTAGGGAAGTGCTATTATCCCCACTTAACAGACCAGGAACTGAGGAATAGCGCGACAAAAAATGACTTGTCCAAGATGACAAAGGAAGTCTGTGGCAGAGCAGAGATTTGAACCCAGGTTTGCCAAGGCTCAGGCTAGCACTCTAGCCGTATGTGTTTCTTGGTTTTGTTAAATGCAAATATATTTAGGAAGCAACCGGTTTATTCTGCAGTTTAACAGACACACTTAACAAGTTCAAATGGGAAAGTACATGATTCTGTTTAATGTTTTGGAATATGCTTTGGCTTTTCATTAAAGAGCAAGCTCAGTATCCAAAAATGTACATTTTACTGAAAGTGTCATGTCTCAGCTCCCTTACCTAATGTCCTCATCTGTAACAATGAATGCTTTGCAAAGAGGCTGAGATGTATTGAGCCACACTGCTGGGTTCTTTTCCACTGCAGCAGAGAGTTGCCCTGTGATAGGCGCAGAACTGGTGTGCAAAGCACTGGCGACAGCAGATAAGAGGGTCTCATCATTATTGCCTGGACCAACTCCTAAAATGTAAATTATGACACAATTATTTAACCCGATGGCTTACTGTACACATGGTATTTATGACTTTAAATGGCAGACTTTCTCCCGTTTGCAAGACAACTATGTATAAGATGTCATCCAGATGTACGAGCATACACTTTAAGGCTGCTTATTTAATGGCAATGACGACTATGAAATACAAATGGCATTTTAACAAATGACTTTAAAACCATGTTAATGCAATTTTAACATATAGTAAAAAAAAAAACCCAAATATCTACTATATTTGCTATTTGTAAAGTGGTAACTTACAAATTGGCTACAGTTTCCTCAAGGTCAACCAATTTAATGATTTGGGTTCCTTCTCCAGCAATTATCTTGTCTTCAAGTACACTTATTAATGTAACATTTGGTCTTGAAATACAATTTGTCTTTGTAGCTTTTAATATTAATCTACACCAGTATCTCAATTTTCTTTACTTTAGTGCCACGAGGAATGAAGCCAATGCTGACAAGTAGTAGTGAAGTCTTTCACAATTCTTTCAAATTCCTAAAGAGGTCTCCAATATGGTAGAATGAACAGTTACTAATTGTGACCTATCACTTATTGAATTTCATATCAATTGTTCTTGTGCCAAGAAAAGAGTACAACTCTGAAGTGTTCTTTATATTAGTTAAATAAGTAACTCAATAAAAAAGAAAACCCTTTTGAGGAGACAGGTGTTTCTGTCAGCAAGCACATGTCAAGATCTGAGGGTTATTAAAGTAAATCAAAGTAAGAGATACATATTGTAACAGCTTAAGAATATTTGAAAAGCTAACAATTTTTTTTATACATTCTGCTTACTAGGCATAGCATAGTTACTAGAGGCATACAGTACCTTGCAGACCTTTTGGTAGCTCCATGGATTTTATAATTTGTTCACTTACATCAGATGCACTTAGGCCTTGTAGCCTCTTCTCCCAGAAAAGCTGAAAGATGGAAAGTGAGATTGCTTGTTAGCAAAGAAAAATATTTGTGGAAGCATAGCACAACACAACCATGTTTATATTAGCATAGAGTTTATTCACAACAAAAACATGTAGGACACTTAAACAAGGAAAGTAACTGATGGCCTACAACTGCACCCTATTAAATAAAGAGTAATATAGCATTTTTAATATCCACACAACTTACTATATAAAAACTGGGGCATGATTATTCTTCCACTGATTATCCCATCCACTAATAGGAATTTGGCCACTGACTTTCATGGGAGTGGGATCAAACCCAAGACTGTGGACCCAGGCTTTGAGTTTCACTGCTGTGAGTTTTAAAAACACAGCATATACATATTCTTAGGCCAGGTCTACAGTGGGGGTTAGAGTGTTGACCTAAGATAGCATATAGCGTAGCTGAAGTTGACATATCTTAGGTCGACTTACCTCGGCGTCCTCATGGCAGCGAGTCGACCGCTGCCACTCCCCCATTGACTCCACTTCCGCCTCTTACGGCGGTGGATTTCCAGAGTTGACGGGGAGAGCATCTACACTAGACATGATAAATCAATCCTCGATATATTGCCACCCACCAATCCGGCGGATAGTGTAGATATGGCCTTAGACTCCTCCTGTCAGTACTACTGAGTTCTTAATACAATAACAAACCAGTCATATTGCCAATCTCAGTGAAGTTCATTAAAAAAACTAAAAAGTCTCCAAAAATTGCCTACAGGCAACCTGTCCACTCACTGTGGTCTTTTTAGTTCATGCATGTATGAGTAGCCTGCACTCAGGTTACAACAGAGCACTGCACAATTGGCCATATAGTCTCTACAACTATCACCTCTGAACACTGAAAGCAAGTAGGAATAAGTTCCATTTTAAATAAACAAGTATTGCCTTCATTCTTGGCAAGTTAGTAATGTACTACTTAGTTGGGATATCCAAGATAGAGCACAAACAGTAAGGGATTAGTGGCGATAACATTTGATTTCCCCCCTCCATCCACCACCTATCTTTGAAATTAATGAGTGTACTTAATGTATTCAGGCTTCCTTCATTAAAAAACAATCAAGTTCATATTGAAATGCAATATACTCCTGAATAAGAATCATTAAAGAGAAACCTCTTCTCAGGGATGAAGGGCACTACCTATGGGAAGGAAAAGGTTAATGAGAAAGTCAACTGTTTTTATTCACTGACAGGAAAATGTGACAAGCAATTGCTGTGGGGATTCTTGTGCTTGTTCCATCATGACATCTGGACCAGTGGCTGAATGATAATTTACCTACTTTGAATGTTGCAAGTAAAAGGAGATTAACTTTCTACAGATAGTGATCTAACACCACTGCTCTCTTAACTGGACAACAAAATATTCATGATTGTTTTACAAATTGGACTGTACCTGAATAAAACCTTTGGATCATCCAGTTTGACTGAATACTTGTGCTGACTGTAGGACTACTGGACTACAACAGTTCCACTGGCAGATTATTCTAACCTATTCTTGGACATCTCTGTTACTCAGTTTCCTGTGATATCTGCCACTCCTCGTTTGCTCATACAACTAGAAACACCTATTCTGAATCCTAAAATTCTTCCTGTGAACTCTCACCCAATTTCTGAACTCTTATTTCTAGCTAAAGCTTTCCTTTCCTCATTTTCAGACCAGGGGTTTCCTGTTCTACTCTTTTGTGAAATAGATTCCCTCTAAATTGTATCTCCCTCCCTTAAATTATATTTTACCTTAATGGTAGTTGAAGACAGATTATTTCCCTTGCATCATATTTTTTAAACTGTATACATTTAGTATCCTGAGTTTTTCATGTGTATTATTTGCCACTCTCTGTATCATTAAAACACTGTATTCCAAATAAGCGTAATAGATTTCCTATAAGAACCAATACCATTCTTTGGATAAAGTGACAATGCCTTTAAAATTCTAGAACACTGAAGAAATCCATGTTTTAGTTACTATGAAAGTGTAAGAAGCAACTCTGTTACTAAGAGTACAGTGAGATATGCATAAGCAGTGAAAAAGAATTCAAATTCTTCTAATCGGTTTAATCACTGATTTTAGTCTCAGTTTGGTACAATAACTCTCCTGAGGACAAATGAGTTATTTTAGTAAAATAACTACTGCTTTCTGCAAAGGAAACTTTTAAAAATGCCCCGTTTCAAAAATTGTGCCCTGTTACTCTAGCTAAATACTCAAGGTCCAAGGACTTCTATCTCCACACACAGAAACCTGCGGAGGGTCAGCGGAGGAATGTCTACACTGCTATTTTTAGTCCTGCAGCCCAAGCCGTGTGAGCCCGAGTCAACTGACCCGGGCTCTGAGACTTGGTGTGATGGGCTTTCTTTGCAGGGTAGATGTACCCTCGGATACTATTGTACTCTGATGCCACCAGCTTGCTTCCCCAAATCACTCTCTCTTCTCCTCACATAGACCACGGGGTGCCAAGGAGGGAGGTTAGGTAATAGGGGATAAGTGGGTGTGTGGAGGCACTGGGAGAAACATGGGTGCTCCAGGATGGATATCTGGAGAGCAGGGATATGCGAAGAACTTGGAGTAGGAAGCCTCAATGTCACAAATTTTCCCCTTATTTCTAGTCTGAATTTATCTAGCTTCAACTTCCAGTCATGGGATCTTGTTATATTTCTTTCTGCTCATAAAAAAGCCCTCTATTATCAAATTTGGGTTCCCCATGTAGGTAGTTGTAGACTGATCAAGTCACCTGCTAGCCTTGTACTTAATAAGCTAAATAGACTCAACTCCATGAAACTTTTGCTAAAAGGAATGGTTACCAAAACTTTAATCATTCTCATGGCTCTTCTCTGAGCCCTCTCCACTTCATCAACAAGCTTCTTGTATTGTGAACACCAACACCAGACAAGATTCCAGTAGCTGTTGCACTAGTGCCAAATACAAGGGTAAAATAACCTCCCTATTCAGACTCAACATTCCCCTATTTCTACACTAGCCACGTGAGCAACAGCCTCACACTGGGAGCTCATGTTCAGCAGATAACCCACCATGATCCAAGTCCTTTTCAGAGTTACTGTTTCTCAGAATAGAGTCCCTCTTCCTGTTAGTGTGGAATACACTCTTTGGCCATTCTCCCAGTACTCCAGTGAAATAAGGAAGTATTCTTTTACAGTGGGGGAATTGAAGGAAAGCGACGAAGTGTTTTGCCCAAAGTGACAAAGGAATCCGTGGCAGAGCCAGAAATTCAGCCCACTATCTCCTGACTCATCAGCTATAAGCTGCCCTTCTTCGCTGGTGGGAGAAGTAATGAGGGAATGTGAAGCCACACTTGCAAGGATGGGTAGAAACTTTATTTCCTCGCTAGGCTTCTGTTGGTGATCCTTTGCATGCCCTTTGCACTTGTACAATTAGTTTATTTGGATTTATTGAAGTGAAGTCTTTTGTTTGACAAATCATAAAATAACCCGATATTCTTTCACTTTTCCAAGAAAAATTTTGGATCATGTCTTTCTCTGGCTCAATGACTAAGCATTTATTCACAGTGGAACAAACACTGGGCCAAGCAAGCGAGACCGTGAAAACAGTCCCTCTGCTCCAATCACTTTCGTTATTTATCCACAGAGGAAGGGCTTCAACAGGAGAGATTAAGGAAGCCTACATCAGACTATCCGTGATTAGAGTACTCTCCTGAGAGGTGGGAAACCCCTATTCAAATCTCTCTCCCCCTCTGGCACGCAGGGGAGAATTGAACCTTGCTCTCTTACATTCCAGGTGAGCGTTCTAACCACAAGGCTTAAGGTGTATGGTGGCCACACACACCAGCTCTCTCTTTTGTGTGGGGTGAGGCAGGCACTTAATTCACTCCTGCATTCAGTCAATGCTTTAGATATTGAAGATGCTGGACAGCAGGTGGCTGGTTCTTGCTTGTGCACTGCTAAGCAGAGATAGGCGCAGCACAGACTTATGAGCCTCTCTCTCTCAGAAGTGGGACTTAGCGCACAGCCTCTGGCCAGCATCTCCCTTTGGCCTTCTTAGGAAGCTCTGTGAGTAGTGTGCGTCCTCTTGTGGACAGCATTCTAAGACCTCTCTCTCTTCCTATTCTACATCTAGGAAGCTAAGCACTTTGTTTGGCTTTGTGGATCACAGTGTTGTTCCTGTGATTTTCTAGGCACCTAATTAGGTGCTGTAATGCTCAGTGTTGGAATGCCTTAACACCTGTGCAGATCCTTTGATAGATTAGGCTCCCTATTACTGTAATCACTGAATACCAAGTGTTATGAGCTGCCAATTTTCCTTTGTGAAATAAATGGAAACAGCCTGTTTTACAGAGGCTAAATGACTAAAGAGTAACAGGACTGCACTGGCCTTTTCCATGTCATTCCTCATATTAAGTGTTACTTTTAAAAAGCTATCTTTGCATTGGAATCACTTTGCTAGTAAGTGATTGCCCCTCCAGTCAGAACAAGTAGTCCAGAACACAGAAAGACTAAGGGTCTCCGGGTATGTCTACACTGCAACTGGACAGCACCAGCTGGCTCAGGCTTGCAGGACTCAGGCTAAGGAGCGGTTTAAATGTACTGCAGATGCTTGGGCTCAGGCTGGGGCTTGGGTCCTAGGACCCTCCCACCTCACAGGATCCTAGAAGCAACATCTATACCACAATTAAACAGCCTACAAGCCTGAGCCCAGCAAGCCTGAGTCTGCTAGCATGGGCTCACCATGGGATTTTAACTGCAGCGTAGACATACCCTCAATCCTGAAAACCCTTAGCATTGGAAGAACGCTCATGGTAGTCAACAGGACTGCCTACAGGAGTTATATTGTGCAAGACTGGGCCCTAAGAGAAGAGGGCAATCTTACTTATAATGTAAAGCAGGGGTCTCCAAACTTTTTGAGATGAGGGCCATATTATATTTTTGAAGGGGCTTCACGGGCCACTGCTGCATGCCCCTCCCCCTTTTCTTCTCCGGCCTCAGCTGCGCCCCCCTTTGCTCCTCCAGCCACACCGTGGGGGTCCTCACCCCTCTGCACATGGGCCACCGGCAGCAGCTCATGTAGGGTGGCCAGCGGCAGCTTCTCCATGTGCCTGCTCAGCTGGGGGGCACGACAAATCGATGCTGCGGGCCGGATCTGGCCCCCGGGCTATAGTTTGGAGTCCCCTGATGTAAAGCATAAGATAGTTTACAGCTTAATTACTGAAAAACTACACTTTAATCCACTCTCTATGGTGACAGCTACAGAAATTATTTCTCTTCCTGATATTCCTTGCATTAGTAGTTAGAAATTTAGATTCTCCACCCCCACTTACTATACAGTTTAATAGAGAGGAAAGAGAGACCAGTTGGTTGGGGCACTAGCCTGGGATATGGGAGACCCAGGTTCAACTCCATGCTTTACCACAGAGTTCCCATGTGACTGTGGGGAAATCACTTAGTCTCCCTGTGCCTCAGTTCCCCATCTGTAAAAAGGGTGTTGTGGAGACAGGCATCTCTGAAATAAAACTGCACAAGGAAATGTCATGAAAATGACACCCCTATAACCAAGTCAAACTTTATGCATGTATGTATTCTGTGATTAATAAGACATATTTTACCAGGTATCACAAAATGTGTGAAGTTGTTCAATACTGTATTAAATCAAGAAGTTCAATACATGATTTAGAGTCGCCACAAAAGTTTTAGATGGAAACAGGAACTCTGCATGGAAGAGGCAGGGAAACTCATCTTTCTCCAACTTCTTAGAATTAACAATCCAACAATCCAAGGGAAAAACTGAACAGGCAACTCACACATTTACAGTAAGTTGTTAGGGGTATTCGTGCTTTGTTAGTATGTATTATCAGTTTTCGAGGGTTGTTTAAAAAAAAAATCTTAACAGAAAATGGCTTTGGAAAATTGTTACAATATAATCCTTAGGTACTATCTGCAAAAACCATTTACGAGATTTTACTAATGAACATGCAACAAACAGTGCATCAACTTCTTTAAGTGTACAGTTTCCAAATTAGATGCTCACTAATAAAGAAAAAGCACTAAATATTCACGTACAGAAGGAGCATTTTTAGCTTCAAATCTGTGGCCATTTAAGCTATCAGAACACAAGTTTCCAGTTGATGAAAATTTGACCTGTTCTCGTTTGCTGATATCCACCAATTCAGAGGTCAGAAATCTCTAAGGGTTAACATTTTTATTTTTTAAAAAAGAAGTAGGTCATTTACTCTATCCCCCTGAAAAAGATTATTCTTCTACTTTATTATAAATGAATTATAAATAATATTTATTATTATTATACTCTCTTTATATAGAGTAGAAGAATATTTTTTGGGAAAAGCTTGAAGTAAATACAAATAAACATAAGGTAAGATCCAAAGCCTTCCAGCAAGATAAGATTTCCACTTTGTAACGTTTAGTGAAGAATACAGGAGTGTCCAAATTGAATCCCTATACAGTAAATGCATGACACATGATTTCTATCTATTAAAGGAGGTAACTGCAGATGTAATTGAAAGTGCTTGTATTTTTAATGGAACAGCTAGTTCAAAGAGCTACTTTAACACTCTTAAAGACACTCTATTAAAATAGTCCCATGAATTAGCTATTTGTCAAAAACACAAATCCTTTGGTATGATTTATATCAAATGCAAATAAAGTTTTTAATGTAACCTTTCAGACATTAATAGTGCAAGTTACTCTAAACCCCTATGTCTGTTCAGTGTCTCAATGTCATCAGTGGGATTCTGCCTGATTGAAGCAATTTGCAGGATTGGGGATGTAAATTGTTACTTTGGAACCTGCATTCCATTTGCTTAGGGTTGGTTTGTTCGTTTTTCTACAGTTGGTACAAATGATACTGCCATCCTTGTTATTGTCCCATGTATTCAACTTTTAAAATAGTAGTTTGAGGTATAATACTGATGCCCCTTTTTGATCTGAGCAGCTAGTAAAATGTCAGGGCCCTGGGACAGAGGAACCGACTTTGTAATATGCTGAGGGGTGTGGTGCTCTACCACCAGCTCTGCCCCAGTCCCCACACCCACTCCACCCCTTCCCTCAAGGCCCCACCTCTGCCTCTTCCCGCATCCTCCCCAAGCACGCCCCACCCTCGCTTCACTCCCTGCCTCTCCCAGCACCTCCTGCACACTGTGGAACAGCTGATCCATGGCGGGAGGGAGGCGCTGATCAGCGGGGCTGCCGGCGAGTGGGAGGCACTGATGGAAGCAGGATGAGCTGCTCAAGGGGCTGCTGATGGGCGCTCAGCACCCACCATTTTTTTCCCTGGAGCATCCGCAAAATCTGCACCTATGCCTCGGGGCATTTCCAGCCGGAAAATGGAAGTATGGTATTTTGTTTGATGCAATTATGTATTTACAAGAAATGTAAGAAGTCCTGCTTCTCCAAATGCAGGAGAAACTAAGAACAAAAGGAGCAGTTTTTTAAGCTTACAGCTCTAAACCTCTTTAGTTAGCAGATGCAAAAGCTTTCTTTCTAGCTTTTTGCCGAATCATACTGAGCCCAGAAGTATCTTCTTGACTTTCTCATTTCTCCCTCTTTCCCTCACTGTTCATTCTCTGTCTCTGAGAGACAACATTTTATGAGTTTCTGGGAAGACTCCATTAGGCCTTATTTTTGGGGTGGCCCCTGAAACTCTCTCTTCCAAGTAACTTAAATTAAGGGTGGGTTCACACATCGAATTGAATTAGGTTTAACTCAACCCATAACAAGGATTCACCCAGCTCATTACAATATAAATACATGCAATGGTTTTAATTTAATACATTATTCAACTCAGAATCAGCCTGAGTTGAGAGCCTACATCCTAGTCTATACTTCTTTTCCTGTGTAGTTGCAGATTCTCAGAGGTCAAATCTCATTTTAGTGAGCACATAGAACCTTTAGGGAATCTTACAAGGCCCATCTATTGCTCAGGATTATCCTGAGGACGGGGGTGAAATAAAGAGGGTCAACCCCTTCAGGATTTTCATTTTGGGAGGATCTGAGACTCAGCTAGGATATATCATCCGATTCCTTAATTCCTATGGTAGAAGATGTTTTGCTGGTCAGACTGTGTAAACAACTTATGTATGTTCAAAAATCCAGAGGTTCTTGTGGATTATTTAAGCCAAATGAAATGTGAAGGCACCGAGCTGAAACACTGGCAAGACAAACGTGATTAGCACTTATCTCACCTTATGCCCGCATAGATAATTTTTTTTTAAACTAAAAATCAGATTTTATTTAACAGATTTTTATTTAAATTAAATAGATTTAAAAAAATATTTAAAATACATTTGAAATTGACAAACTTATTATGATCTATTTAAATACAAAAAATATAAGTAACATATATTTGCTGCCAAGTTTCAAAGAAAGTCAAATCACAGAACAAGTGGAAGTCACTGGTTAAACATCTGGAACCAGAGTTTGCTGAAGTGCTAAGCCAGCTTTTGACAGCAGAAGCCTTTTCTGCAGCTGCAGAGAGAATACTTTCTTCATTTCAGTTTATTCACCTAGTTCAGTTCAATGACTAGTTCAGTAACCAAGGAGGAGTTTCAAAAAAAAAAAAAAAAAAAAAAAAAAAAAAAAAAAAAAAGCAGGAAAGCTTGTTTACCTTTTTCCAATCTATGAATAAAATCTAGGTGTGAGTGTATGATCTACTGATTCTAAAATCCTCAAGGACATGGTGATCACAAATAGGTTTATTTCTCTAACTACAAATACTTCCTTTGATCAGTTTAAACTGCAAAACATGTTTTGATAAGTGTTTGATAAGAAGAAAACAATGTTTAAGTTAATATTTTTATTGCATAAAACTAAAATGCTGTTTTTGTGCATTTTAATTTCTATCCAAATTGGGCTTGACACAATAATCACAAATAAAATATTAATCATCTAGTTAATAAAAAACGCATCATTCACCATTTTCTAACATAATAAATGTAAAAACTAAGAACCTGAATAAATATGTTATATAATTTACTTAAAGAAGTGTGTATGTATGTATATCTTCCTGATTAGCAAAAGGAAGCACCAAATTTAGCGTAAATGCTATGTTGATTTTGCAAAATTAACATGTTTTAATGGTTACCAGTTAATGAGCCTCAACCTTTCTTTAGGAAAATACCTAAAAAGTACAAATGCACAATTTGATTAAAATCTATTATTTAAATCAAGGTTTTCTGCTTGTTGAGTTAAATCATTATCAAAATCTGTGATTCAGCTAGTTTTGATTTAAATCAATCCATTCTGAATTATACAAACAAAATTCTTGCCCTAGGCACTCATATTTAAAAGCTCTACACTTATGTAATTCCTGCAGATAACTGGTCAAGTTTCAAAACATCCACTACTTAAAAAACCCTATTCCCTAAGTGAGACTTGTGTTCAAGCTTTTAGGGAAGAAACAAGTGGGTTTTGTAGCATACCCTGGAGGTCAAAAAGGTCAGGCTAGTTAGCACCAATGAGTCCTGTGTTTTCAAGGAGAGAACATGTACTTCACAAATAGTACAATTTTTGATTATATCTTGGAACAATGACCTCTGGAGACTAAAACAGAGCAGACACCTAGAAGGCAGGGATACTAAAATCCATGAGGAAGGAGGGAGTTTTGGTTTGCCAGGTCATTGAATATTCTTCAGCCAGATGTGAAGTTCTGAACAGGCAGCAGTACAAACTTAAGCAACTGATTGGCTAACTTATTGCCTGTAGACTTGAGGTCTAGCTCTTGGATCTCTACTGGACTATATTATTTTTCTTTCTTCTGGGAATCCTCACTCCAGATTCAAAAGAAAGTATGTGACGGGAGTAGAGAGTACTGCCACAGAATAAAGTACTACCACATCTGGTGTCCATTTGGATGAGAAAAGAGAAAGCAGTAGCTGGGAGAAGGTGCAGTTTCCTGACAGACAAAATCATACTAGCTTTCAGCAATGTTGAGGAAAGATGCTTTCTGCTTTTTACTGATGAAACTGCTCTTGAAGCCAATAGCTATTCTGACATTTTTCATTCATAGAGCGATTCTGGGTGGTCCAAGGTTGACTGCTTAACCTCAGCCAAAACTGAGTGCAGTGCAACTCTGAAGCAGTAAGACAAGTAGCAATGACTGGAAGACTGAAGGTTTCTGGTCCATGTAATGAAACAGCCACGAAAATGAAGCCTGCAAGAAGTGAAACAAAATGCTACAAAATGCAAGTAGTAAAAACTAATCGTCAAAGGAGTAACTTTACTACTTTGAGCCACCTCAATGAGACTCCAAAACAGGTTTTAGGTAGGAGAGTAAATTTAGGAAGAGAATGAAGTGGCTACAAGAGAATTGTGTGAATGAGACAGACTTGGAATTTGGCAACATGTAGGCAAAAGAACTCTGCTTTGATGACCAATATGGTTTTAGCAAAGTGCCTCTGGATTGGTTGGTGTCAGTGTATGAAAAGAGAGTTGTTTGAGATTTTAAAACAGTTCATAGAAGTTGGAAGTGGATTCACTAGTTCAATAGTGGGCGGGGAAGTAGTTTGTCAGCAAGGTTCTGTCTCCAATAAATAGACTCAGTCCCCACTTAAGAATACAACTCACATCTGGGAACCCTGGATGTGCAGCTCTACCTTCTCACAGCCTCGTGTGGATTCCTCCTTCTTGCTGAGCAAGTAAGATAGAGAACCAAGAACTTAAGGGTGTATGTGTTCCAGATGTTCCTGAACTGTGGTCTAAAAGCCCTTTCTAGTGGCACATGAAGAGCAGTGCAGCATCGTGATGATTCTGGATCCACCCTTTGTGTGCACCTACTGCCAGGACACCTAAAAGCATAGAACCACAGATGCCACTAGGGTCTGTTGCTCCAGAAAAGGAGTTCCCAACTCTACCAACACCCACCCCAGAAAGAAGCTGCTGCTACAAGGTCATGGAGGAGCTACCATAGAGATATCTGCTATCTGAAGGAGCTGCTGCCTGAAATCTCACTGCAACACCACACAGAGAGCCACCAGAGAGAGATTGCTTATCACCATGACAAAGAAACTACTGGAATTGCTAAGGGGATTGCTATCACAAAAAGGAGCCACTGAGACCACCACATGAAAAGTCAGGCTCTGCAGGAATGTTGGCAAAATCTGATTTCAACTTCTGTTGTGAGGAGGGAGGTAGATGGAAGAGAAAGGAGGCCAGACCAAGGTACCTAGGAAAAAAGGAGTCAGGGACCTAGAGAGAGATTTGGGGTAGGGTTGGGGAAATAGTGAGGAAAGTAGGCATAGAGAAGCCAGTAGGTAGTAGGTTGACTGAACTTGAGTTTTAGCATGGGGGAAATCTGTACAAGTGTGGGGCTTGTGGGGGTGGCAACATCAACAACAGTGGGAGTTTATTTTGAATATGTATGTGGGGGAAAGTGTGGAATGGATTTTGTTCAGAGGGGAAACTGATTGCAGGTGGGAGGAATTCACTTTGATTTGGAAAGAGTAATCATGAGATTGCCTCACTGCTAAGAGATGCTCTACAATATGAAATGTTGGGAAACCCTGGTGTATTCTCTCAGAGTCTAACTGAACTGTCAGTATCCAGTCCTGCCTCATTACTTTGTCCTGTAAAAGATCCTAACAGGGAACCAAATCCTTGCTTTGTGAAAAAGTAAGCAGGGCGTATGTACTCCATTGGACGACTTCTATACTCGGTAGAATGTGCAGAATTACAGAATTTGAGTGTGCAAATATATTCAAATGCACAATTAGGATAAAACCCATCATATACATACACACATATGCAAGTGATTGCAGATGTGCAACTGCACACAGAGGTGGTGAGCTGAGATTCCTCTGGACCATTTGGCAATTTATATACAAAACAAAACAAAACAAAACAAAAAAAAAGAGACTTCTATCATCATCGTGTGACAGATTATTTTTCCATGAAGGAGACTAATTTCTAAGAGATTTAGATATCCTATATCTCTAAGCATATAATCTATTGTCAAATTGTTTCAATAATATTTGCTATGGTGTATATAATAAGTAATCTATTGTGTTCTGAATTGCGACTTTCCTGAAATACAAAGCACAGGGAAGTCTTTATAAACTCAGTCTCTAACACAGTTTATCTGGAGGTTAATTGGCAAGTGCTGGGAGAGTCTGCTTCTTTTTGCATATTTCAACCAAGAAAACCCATCCCTAAGTTTTAAAAAGGGTTTTAGGATTCCAGATTATTTTCTTTCTTCTTTCCTTTCCCCCGCCCTTTTTTCCACCTCCCCCCCCCCTTTTTTTTTTTTCAAGTTGTTGTGCTAGGAAACTCTCTAGACATAGTTTGGAAAAAAGTTTTAAAGCATCTACTACACAATTAACGTCTTTGTTTACTGCACCATAATACAAAAATGTACTGTTTATAAATTTTCCAGTAGGGACTTTTACAACAATCCAAATTTATGGTTTGAAAATCTAACAACAGACAGGCTGGGAAAGAGTAAAATACTATGGTGGGAAATATCTTTCAGCTGAACTTCACTCCCATGGTTGGTCCCCTCAAATCAATTATGTTAGCAATTGTGAAAAGAGTAATTTTTTGTTACTGTACCCCACCAATCCACATTAGTGAGTTTACATATCAGAGGGTTAGTCAAACAATTGCAGCATTTCAAATTTTAAGCTTTTTGGATTTTCTGCATACTGTTAACTCTGCACTACCCAGAACCATTTGAGCTTTCTGAATAGAAGAAAAAGCTAGAATCCGTGCATTTAAAGACCCAGGGAAATTGCAGACAAGCTGAAGCCACAGCAGCTTGTGCTTTAGAAGTCAGATTTAAACAAAAAGAATGGCATCTCCAGGTTCTTGGGATCTATGTGACCATTCCAAAGAGATGAAGTGCATTGGAGAAAACAAGAACACTGCTCTAAGTTAACAACAGCCCTAAAATTCTTGTCTAAAATCAGCACTAAATTGGGAATGGGGGTTGTGGTGGTGGGGAGTTTAACCATGTCAAACCCAACTCTCCAAAAACAATAAAAAAATGTCACCGATCTTTATAGAAACCTCTTCTGCTCAAAACACTAACATTTTGTTTAGTGATTTTGTTCAGTGTGTCTTCTTACCAAGAAGTGATGCTGTAAAAGATGAGAATGGAATCTGTTCAAAAGTAACCAGGATGTCCAATATAGCAGGTGTTGCTAAGCTTTAGATCTCATTCCATCTTCTTAATTTATTAAACCCTCTCTTAGAAAGCAAAGACCTTGCCTAATTGAGTACTGAAAGTCATCTATAATGGGAATCTTTAGGAGGAGAGATTACTCTTTCACATAAAGATCAAGGGACTAGTTGTAGAAGACCTCAGTCACTAAATCTGTGGGAGGTAGGGGAGCAGACAACTAGGTTTTGAGTCAGTCATCAAGGTATGAACCGGCAGAGATCCATTTCTCTAGAATCAAGGTTCTATAACTGCCACCGTTTGGTGAATATTAACGGTGCAGCAGCCACACTGAAAGGGAAATCCTGGAACTGGAAGTGTAGTAGCTCAAGGGAAACCCAAAGAATATGTGGTGAGAAGAGGTTGTAGACCCATGCAGTTATGTATCTTTTAGATCTGGATGTGATACACTTACATGGCCCCTGCTGAACTTCGTGGGACCAACACTGAGGCAAGTCGAGACCTTCAAATCTTGCTGAAAGACCTCTATAACAAGATGATCCAATATGGCTCCAAATCTCTTCTTTTCTGGCTCACCTGAAGAGGAAGAAACACTACACAGGATGTTGGATCCAAATTCTTTAGGTAGATTCTTTAAGAAAACAAAGCCCAATCATGTGTGATAGGTCAAAACTATTTCTTACAAGATCTGGACACAGGAACCTTGAGGGAGCAATGCTGATAGATGCAGTGTGAATTTCACAGGGAATGAATGTTAAAAGCATGTTTGTCCCCAGAACTTAACTCTGTTCTATAAGAAAGGGACCATGAGAGTGTACCAAATACACAAATAAGTGCTGTAGTACTTTCTTCTTAAACAGCCAATGTATAAGGCATCTTAATTTGACTGTAGCAACCTTATAGGGAATTGATAAATAAGATTACATTGATCCTTCAGGTACTGTTTTTAAATCTCACTCAGATATACATAGCACTAATAATTAGCTAACAGGGAGTTCCTTGTGATAGTTCTTGCATTTGTTCATATCTTTTCAAATGAAGATACCTTTGGAGTGAAGAGATGATCAAACATCAGTATAAAGAAAGGGATCTAAATGAAATCCTGTACAAAACAGAGTTTATAATAATATACTCAACTATTTTCTGAAAATGAGCATTCATCAAAAGTCTCCTTAAAGGGGATTTAATGAAGAGACACAAAACAGCATTTTTTAATGTTTTATGTAAAGCTTTCTGCCAGTAAAATGCCTTTTACAAAGGTATGTTCTATCCCCCTCTCTTTATAAAACAGTGAACTTTTTATGAACAAATGTTGTAAGGAGGGCAACATAATGAAGTTTGATGCTTCATGTCAAAATACAGGGATATGTTTTTAAAAAGTGTTATGACTCAGTGAAATTCTCTAATTGTAAAACCATGAATGAAGGTACAGATTAAAGAGTTAGCCTCCTACATATTTATTTTAATATGAATGGAATCAAGCCTTTTCAGTTACTTCTCCACTACACTTTTTTTTTAATAAAAAGAAGAGACACTTAATAGAAAACACATTAAGAATATAAATCTCCCCTGGAATGCAAATTATTCTGTCTTAAATTTAAACCAAAGCCAATTAGATCTCAGGTCACAATACCACTTTCTGAATGGTAACAACAGGGAACTGATGACCTTCTTACCTGTCGTGGCTGTTCAGTCACTCGTTGTGGATCTGATCTCACTTTATTGCTAGGATGGTTGGTAACTTTGGTTACTGGCTGTTTGAAAATGGATGCTGTTTGTCTGATTGGCAGTGTCGTATTTAAGTCTGGTTTACCCTGTTTAAAAAAAAAGGGGGGGGGGGATTAGCAAGGACCGTATAACAGATTGCTGTTGGATTAACCCATTTTTACTGACTTGTGAAAGTACTTGTTACTGCACTGTTGAGTTCTTGGCTAGCTAAGCTTTCAATCAAGTCACTTATATAAAGGGAAAAAAAAAGGAGGTTTAGAAGTTTCAAGCTACTTCTGTCCCATGAGGGAATAAAGCAGCATTAGAGCCCACCTTTCCTTACTGGAAAATGTGTTATTTATTTAAATGTCTTGTTGCTACAGTGAGCTATTGTCAGAAAACTAATGACAAATTCAGCCTTCCAAACCTGTTTGAAAACATAGTCAAAGCAAGTAATTGAAGGTTCTAATAAACAAAAGTATTATTCAGAAATTCACAGATCTTAACACCAAAATGGACCAACATGATCTAACTGAATCTCCTACGTTAACACAGATCATAGTACATTCTGCATCAAGGATCTTCATAACTTGAATTGAGTTAGAGCACCTCTTTCAGAAACATTTTAAATCTTACGGCTTTAATCTACTGCTTCAAACCAAGTAGTCCATCTTGTTACAACTGGTTCCGGTGGTAATGTTGGACTTTCAAATTCATGGTCAATAGATGTGTTGGGGTTTTCAGAACAGCTTTTTTATTAGAGCACACAGATGGTCCACTTCCGTATACAAACGGCACCAGCACTGTTCTAGTAAAGCTGTAATTTATGTCCAGCAGGCATATGAATGCGGTTGGTTAAAATGCCATTTAAATGGTCTTTGAATGACTATTACATGTATTTTGCCTTACCTGTCACATAAGCCACTACATTTGAAAAGTCAATTTTATGGTGTACAAGGGTCTTTATAACAGCTTGTGCAACTGTAGAGTAGTTTAATGTATTCTGACTCTACTGTTTCTACGAGCTTGGGCAGCAGCTGGGAAATCTTCTGAAACCTGCATCAGCTCTATTAGAATACTTGCAACATATTGGTGTAGCTGTCTATATATTAATCCACAATTATAGCTGCATGCTGATCCCTCAACTCAGCAATCAGTTGTTGCTTGTTTAGTTCAAAGACATAGGGAAAATGGACTCATCTCAGTGTAGGTGCTTGTGGGATAGAGGCCCCATTTCATATATGCTTGTTTAGGAATTCTCTCATTTTGGGATTGTCTAGTTTTTCTAGTGGGATGTTTGCACTACCACAAGCCTCCACCCATTCTTGTACTCTCTTTTTCCTGTATTTCTGATTTTCATTTTGTCATGCAAACACACCAGTAATTGTGAGCTGTGCTTTTGCTACTGTCACTTCGCCACTCTCTGCTCTGTCTTCTGTTTTTCCATTGTTGCAACATGACATGGACCTTTAATGTGGCTGACCACGCAGTCCTTTCTAACATGGTCAAGAATTTTGCTGCGAATTGTACAAAATAACTTCCTTTCATCCATATGGAACATATCTTTGCCAAATTCTTTAACCCTATCCTCATGTTTAACTATTTAGACATTGGTAGCAAACGGCTCAAATGCCTGAAGCAGAAGGTAGAAAATCGTAAGGAATCAGTGATTTCAGAAATGAAATGTAATTTCAGGGAAAAAATGCAGCAATATTGCCAATTTCCAGAAAATACTGGCCTTACTAAGAACATCCCAGCCTTTTTCAGGGTGTAAAAAGTGAAAAAGTGTGGCTGGGTGCACACATCTCTGCGCAGACTCCTAATAAAGCCGCACGGGCGCTAGAAAAAATAAAATTCCCTGGGATTAAATAGCCCTAAATATTTTCTCATAGAGTATGTTCTGTGTTTTAAAATGTCTTGAGAGAATTTATATTGTCATATGTAATTTTTGATAAATAATAATTGTTAAACTTGTGCTTACCAAGAATGTTCTGTTAAAGATTTGATTATAATATCTGTGCTGGAAGGGAGGAAAAGGAGTCCCAATCATGTAAGAAGGAAGCTTTATAACTGGCTCTGAGGGTGTAGAACATATGTAGGTGAATAACTGACTTCAAGATAAGCTTCAATATAAGTATATACCTACTTAACCAGATACGAATTATAGATACAATTGATTTGGTGAAAAGTTCCAACTAAAGCCACATTCTTAGACTCCTTAGAATTTATATGGGGATTATTTTTGTACTGGTCTGATACTTTACCTACAGTATTAAGATTAATTTGTTTGATTTGATAGTTTCATAGTGTTTTTGTTTAAATATTATGATTAGCTCTGGTGATAGGTTTTATTGATTAAACTTTGTATTTTATAATTTGTATTAAAACTCTAAAACTAAACTGATATTGAGTTACAATTCTTGGAGTCATATTTCCTTCAGGAACAAGGGTCCAGAACCTTTGAAAGCCTGGGATGGATACCAGCCACTCTACCTAAAGGCCTGACCAGCTCCCACAACAGGTCTATGATTTTATGCTACAAAGTTTTCTTTTTAGTCTGAATATGTCTTTTTGAGCGTCTAACTGGACCATGTGTTATAATAACCAATCCTCTCTAAATCAGAGGTGGGCAAACCCCACAGGCCCGTCCTGCTTGGCTCCTGAGCTCTCGGCCCCTACCCCGCTGTCCCCAACCCCCTGCAGCCTCTGGACGCTGCGCAGGCAGTGCTCTGACCCACTGCTCCTGGGCAGTGCTGCAGCAGCATGGCCGGCTCTGGCACAGCTGTGCGTTCCTGCGGCACAGCGTGTCTAGCTCCGGCGGGCCACGCTGTTGCCAGACATGCTACTCTGACCAGCATGAGGCAAGGGAGCCGGGGCATTGGATAAGGGGAAGGGGATTTCAGGGGGCGGTCAGCAGGGGATGGGGAAGAGGGGGTTGGATAGGGCATGGAAGTCCAAGGGGGCTGTCAGGATGTGGATAAGAGTCGGGGCAGTCCAGGGATAGGGGGCGCTGGGGGGGGGTGTGGTCCTGGGAGGAGGCATTCAGGGGACATGGAGCAAGGAGTTTAGATAGGGAATGGGGCTGAGTTTAGATATGGAATGGAGGGGGCAGTCAGGGGAGCGGGGGTGGGGGAGTTGGATGGGTTAGAGGTTCTGAGGGGGGCAGTCAGGAGGCAGGAAGTGAGTAGGGCTCAATAGGGGGCGGGGCCAGGCTGTTTTGGGAGGCACAGCCTTCCCTATCCAGCCCTTCATATAGTTTTGCAACCTCGATGTGGCCCTCGGGCCAAAATGTTTGCCCACGCCTGCTCTAAATATTGTTGCCAATGACATGTCAGCCCCATAGAGCTTCACTGGATTCCTTTTTAAAGCATTGACGAGTTTGTCATTTATTGCTCACATCCTATTGAGCAACCAGTTTTCAAACTACAGAACTAGATCTTGAATTGCTTGTTCACAAGGCCAGAGTTACAGAGTTCGCAAGGACAGGTTTGGATGTTCATGCATTGCAAATATGGACATCCTGTGTTTCCCCCTCTCCATCTTTCTCTCCCCCCGCCCCCACACCGCTCCCCATGCTCTGACTCAAGAATAAAGTGGTCTCCTCTTGGAGGAGGATTAAGTGACAGCAAAATAATTACTCCTGAATGACAGCACCCACAGAAGGGTTAACATTTTTAATTTATGTGCACTGACTTCACCCCTTCAGTTGATATGCCTCAACTTTGCTTAGTGTTTTGGTGCAGACATGCCCTAAGAAGTAGCCCAATGAATAACAAATTAACATATGGTAACCTGAAAAATCTCATTTTGAAAATGTTTCCAACAAGGAAGGGTTGGGAATTTTCACAGTGGAGTGAGGGCATTAGTTTGCCTTTGCTGAAGTCTGAAATATTGTTGTGCATTTGTTAATATAGTAAAGCAGCTTTGGATAATGAGGGTTATCAAAACGCAAAAATGGTCTTACATTATGCACCTCTAATTCTCTAGCAGGCAAAGAAATCAGACGTTTTGAGATTGCCTTGCATCCAGTCAGAGTAACCTGTGTTAGGCTAATGAATATAAATGTTTCCATCAAAAAGGGGGATTTTTTTATTTTAAAAATACTGTGTTGCAAACAATTTTTTCCACAAATAACACAGATCTAAAGCTTGCACTGAAGTCAATGGAGTTAAGATAATGAATAAATCTGACCCCATCATTTCTAAGTGTATTATATTCCACAAGCACTTTCAACATAGACATGAACACCAGTCTTCCACAGCTTTTCTGAGAGGATGTCAAGTCTTTTGGCATTATCTCCAGAAACTTTTAAACCCAAATAAACTTTGGAATTTCAGAACTTTTACGTTATAAACAACCGGGGACACTTAAAAATAAAATAAATAAAGACATTTTGAGTTGTATATTTAAGAAATTTTGTGTATGCAACTTGAGTTCCTTCCCCACCCCCCAAGTATTTCCCTCAAATTATTCAGTGAAATCAAATATACTGTGCAAGTACTGTGTAATCTTTCATCTCATTATAGTTCCAAATTTTATTTTAAAGATATGTTTCTTTAGATCTCTTTCTATAGTCATACAGAAAAGGGATAAACAAAACAAATTGTGATGTTCTAGCACACTACTAAGAGGCAAATAACAAGCTATTGTATTTTGTGTATGTGATAATTTCTCTGGAGAATGCAAGAACTTAAACAATCAAATTCTGGAGTTGTTAAGATTATATTTTAAAAAAGTTTTTAGACTTTACAGTTGCAGAGAAATGTGAAACAAATATTAACTATGAGGGAACGTAAGATTTACCAGACACCGAACTAGCCTGAAATTTGAAGCCAGGGTTGGTCTGGGCTTCAAATTTCTGTGGTGCCATGGCCCAGGAAAGTTCCCAGGCTCTTCTGTATTATTCACTTTCTAGAAGGTTTAGTCTGACAGCTAGCAGGAGTCTGTTGAACTGTTTAAGTGAAGAGTGAATCAATGTAAAAATATTCTGTAACCATGCCCTTAACTTCTTCCTAGCCTGCTTTTAGTGTCCTTATTATCCTCACCTCCAATGTCGTCATGTCTGTACCTTTCACAGACTTCAGTGGGCTATTGAGGAAGACCCTAAAGTCTCCCACTAATTTCAGTGGGCTTTGGGTCAGCCCCCTAAACAGTAAGCAGGGAACTCAGCTTTATTTGTTTCAGTGCAGCTCCCCACATAGTTCTGGATGTTCAGAAAAATCGTAATTAATTGTAATTATGTAATAGTGTGTGGCTGATTTTCAGAGTGCAAACTGAGAATTTCAAATGAAACCATAAACTAGCATTTATCCATAGTTCATTTCATGGTGTTGAATTATGCTCCAACAGTTGCAGTCTAGTGGTGGATGAAGTAGCACCTCTATATTTCACATAGTTTAAATTCGCATTATCATGAAGGATTCCAATGTAAAATGTAATGAAATGTGTACAAACAGTCTAACAAACATCACTTCATTTAAGATACATAAATTAAACTATAGTATTCAGTTACCAATATACTTGTTATCAAAAGCTCAATATTCTTAATCAGAATGGGTTTAAAGGCCAAAGACTTCTCTGCCAAGTTCTGCTGCTACTTGATTAACATCCTTTAAAAAAGTGGTTCTCAAACTTTTTTACTGTACTGTTGACCCCTTTCACACTGAATGCGACCCCCCTTATACATTAAAAACACTTTTTAATATATTTAACACCATTATAAATGCTGGGGGCAAAGCGGGGTTTGAGGTGAAGGCTGACAGCTCACGACCCCCCATGTAATAACCTCGTGACCCCCTGAGGGGTCCCGACCCCCAGTTTGAGAACCCCTGCTTTAAAAGCAGCTCTCCCCAAATAAAGTCCCCTTGCTCTTCTAGGAAATAAGGTATTACATCATCTGTCAGGCCTGTCAATGCATCATTGTGCCACATATATGCCCCATCCAGCGATATTCTTCCTTACATACTATTTCTATGCTAGCAGAAATGTTTTCCAGAAGGCCGTCCACTATCCTACTCTGGAAAAGATTCTAAATTGTACTCAGTATTAAGTAAGTTCCCACAATATTATTTCCAAGCCTTTCCGAACAGATGACCCTTGGGTCACTCATTACATAAATGTTTGGTTAGAAAGTAGTCTAATATACTTTTCTTTCAAAATAAAGCCAACCACCAATTTGAAAGGGTCATGGAAGGCATTTTTACAGAATAACAGTAATGGCAAACAACTGCATTTATTAGTTCTTATTCAAAACTACTCAATCTCCCATTCAGTTCTCTCTTCAGGAACCTCTCAAATCAGCAAAATAGTTTAAATACTTAAAATGTACAAATTAAAGGCATTACAGTAATCTTTTCAAATAATTTGAAGCAAAACTCATTTCCGCCCCCATCCATCTCCGACAAAGCCCAATCAGTCAAAAGAGTTTTATTGTTAATTCTGCAAATTCAGTAAGTGCACTGGTATCTAATCAGGATGCTTTGCATTTTCTGTAGAAGACTGGATGGCAGATTGTAAGTGACACATAAATGCTAACAGCACAAAGAAGAAGATAACTTATTTGCAATATCTACATGCTGGTTTCAAGCTAAAAAGATATCATAAAACTTAATATATTCAATTAATGATGCAGAGGAAAAACAATTTTTTTTTTTTAAAAGAATTTTTCCATTACCATCTGTATATAAGAACATAGAATATAAGAGCAGCCAAAATGGGTCAGACTAAAGGTCCATATCCTGTCTTCCAACAGTGGCCAATGCCAGGTGCCCCAGAGGGAAAGAACAAACTGGGCAATCATCAAGTGATCTATCCCCTGTTGCCCATTTCTAACTTCTGGCAAATAGAGGCTAGGGACACCATTACTGTCCATCCTGGCTAATAGTCGTTGACGGCTTTATATATATACTTCGTGCGTTGCAAAAAATATAACACAGAGGCAAATGATTTAGAAACCACTCATGATAAACCATTTGTACAAGACTAACAAGTAGTACAGTGTGTGTAAATAAGTTTATGCACAAATATGACAAGGTAATTCTGGTAGAGGTATCATATAAGAATTCAATTGCAAGGTTTACTAGAAGATAACCACCACATATCTCTCTAACAACTGTGCATTACAGCTCACAAATAGCCAACTTCAAAATTAAATCTGAAGTCCTTTTTACTGAAATAACTACTGAGGAAATAATCTAGTAGCCCACAAAGTACAGATTTCAAATAGCATAGGTAAATATCATTTGTTAATATCCTAAGAAACTGAACAGTAGAGTAGATTCTGATCTCACTTACACTGCTGTAAACCCAGCATAGTTTCTGTGATTTCATGAGCATTACTTGCTATTTGCACTAGTGTAAATATCAGAATGTGGCCCAGACTTTTATATACAAAATTCTGCAAAACTCACTGAATTAGTTTCCTGGTACTACTCCTCCATTATTTGCACTTTCAAAGTAGCAGAATATTGCTGCTACTCAAAAAAAAAAAAAAAAAATCTACACCGCAAACTAAAAAGATAAATATACATAGAAACCGCCCTTCCCACCGCCCCCATCCCCCCGAGCAGCAGGCTGCTTAATGCAGAAAAAATTGCTAAGTGCTCTAGAGAAGCAGGCAATTTTAGGATCAGAAGTAGCATAGGTACACTTAAACACAGTGTATTTACTAACAAACCTTATTTTGATTGAGAGAATCATTCCTTAGTCTCTGTTTGTTCTTCTGTAATTTACTGGGCATCATCTTTCCCGTTCTGAAGTCAAAACTGCTGAGATCAACAGTGTTTCCCAGGTATCTTGCCAACTGAGGCTTGCTTCTGAACTTCTTACCACTTGGACTAAAAAGAAGAAAACATTTTAGTATGTTTTGTTGTACAAAATGATACAGCTTTGACTTCTTAGAACAGGTTTCATACGTTTTTAATCGATACTTTAAGAAGCTTCCGTATCTTTATTCTACGCAGCATGTTCATTATGGTGTATTTATGAATATATAATGCAGTTGAGCCAAAGTATCATCTCTCACCTAAAATCCAATCCCCATCCTTTACTCAGGGTTTAACTTATGTTTCAGGCTGATGGACACAAGCAAGCACCATAAAAGTAGCTTTAAATGGAAATTCAAACTAAATGATTGCTTCAGCTACTCTAGTTAAGTATAAAAAGCCCACAATGAGAGATTAGATTCTGTCCTACTGCAGGAAGGCACTTGCTCTGTACAAGATGTAAGGCAGTAGACTAGGCTTCAACTGGCCATCCATTAAACCCAAACATTAATGTACCAGCCATCTCAAATCTCTAACGCCATTAGACTGATACAAATGTATAAAATAGGATATAATACACCATGGCACCATATACTTAATTCACTCACTACTGCTGGTATCAGAGGATGGAGAAATAACTGAGCAGTACACGAGCAAGCAGCAAGATAAATTATGCACTTCATATCATGCATCATCACAGCTTTGAATCAGCATGTACCATATCAAACGAAATGATGCTGTTTGTAGCAATATTTTGTCTCTGAGGCTTTATTTAGAATTACTCCATTTGCCCCATTTAGCTGATTAATTATCAACACTACCCTATTTCTACAGGCTCTTTGGGGCAAACATTTGGTTTACCCTCACCCTAAAACAATGTTATTTCTATCAATCTGCATGCTACAGAACTTTCTTTTCCCTCATACCTATAGCCCTTAACTTTCAATAAGGCACACAGAGATGGACTCCTGCACCCATGCAGTCCTTCAGGTTAAATAGAGTCCAGTAGGCACAAGGTTTTGTCCAAATGCACCTCTTTTCAAGACCATGGGCCAACACATCATTCACTGAAAGAAAGTCAACTTGGAAAAAAATTAGTGCTGCCTTAATAAGACATAGAAGCATGGCAGAAAGAAGGTATTAAGAGACTATAAACAAACTCTGGGTCTATGCCGCAGTAACTTGTGACTTCCGCACAGCATAGCTGTGAAACATAGATAAAATATTCTTACTACATCAAAGCAATAATCAAGTGCCATATGAGGTGCCAATATAGCATTCTTATTGAACAATGATACAGTGTGAAAAACAGGAACCACCAGGATACTGAAATGCACAAATTAAATTAGCTGAGAACATGGTGATATTTTCAGACAGATTGCATTGCACTGGAAACTAACAAAAGCAAAGCACTTCAGAAGGTGACTAAAGCTGTTTGTTCTTTCAAAATCATTTGTGACAAGATATTCAGGACTGTAGAATATGTACTGCAAAGGAACAACTAAATAAGACAAATATGGGGAAATGGGTATTATCTGAAATAATACAGCCTTATGAGGAGCCAGAATTAACAGAGAGGATGAGCGGAAGCGCTGCCTAATAGGGAAAAAAGACAAAACAGTGTGAAGCCAATCAAGTGCGGGTACAAGGAAAAATGAGGACGTCATCTAGCTTTGGTAAGCTACCAGCTACATAGACAAAAAAATCCAAGCTAAAGTGTGAACAGAAAACAAAATAACTTCCTACATTTTTAGTTTTAGGGCTGGCTGTCATTGCTCTAAGACGGGAGTGGGCAAACTTTCTGGCCCAAGGGCCACATCAGGGTTGCAAAGTTGTGTGGAGGGCTGGGTAGGGAAGGCTGTGCCTCTCCAAACAGTCTGCCCCCTATCCGCCCCCTCCCACTTCCTGCCCCCATCCACCGCGCTCTGATACCCCAACCCATCCAACCCCCCACTCCTTGCCCCCTGACCACCCCCTCCCAGGATCCCCTACTCCTAACCACCTCCCTGGGATCCCACCCCCTATCCAACTCCTCTGCTCCCTATCCACACCCCCAACAGGGCCCCCAGGACTCCCACGCCTATGCAATCCACCCCACTTCCTGTCCCTTGACTGCTCCCCGGGGCCCTCTGCCCCTTATCCAACACCTCGGCCCCAGCCCGCTTACCACGCTGCTCATATCAGCATGTCTGGCAGCTGCCCAGCTGGAGCCAGACACGCTACCCCGCTGATCTACAGGAACGCATTGCACTCTCCACCCCGCAAATGCTGCCCTCGTGGCGTGCTGAGGATCTGGGGGAGCGGGGAAGGTGGGGGAGGAGCCGAGGGAGCCTCCCCTGCTGGGAGCTCAGGGACTGGGCAGGACAGGCCTGCAGGCCGGACGTGGCCTGCAGGCCGTAGTTTGCCCACCCCTGCTCTAAGATCAGCCATTGGGGAAAAAAATACCACATCAAAGATCAGACACAAAAGCAAGTTGCTTATATGGCAACAAACTTCCATCTTAAAGGCGTAAACTATTTGACACTTTGACCATGTGTTTTCTCTCAATACTCACATGAGCAAAACTCTGTGTACAAAGGTTTGCCAAATTTCCTATTTTCTGACTAAATGAAGAGAGCTGGATTTGCTGGATAAGTTGTTTTGTTGTGAATTGCTCTCCCAGCTTTATTCACAAACATGAAAGTGACACTCAGAAGAGAAAAACTAGCAACAACCCTGCAATCAAAGTCTATATTCTCTGTTCCAAAAACATGCATTTACTAATAATTAATAGCTTTATAGAGTGTTAGTGCAAGTGTATATAACCATTTTAACCAATGTTGTTATACTTAGGGATGAACAAATTAATTCAGTGAGTAGCTATCAATCTTATAAAAGAATCCGGATAACCCATGTGTGCTTTGCAAAAAGTTAGGTGAAACACTTATTTTTTTCCATTTCTTGTGCATTATCTTTATTCTCTTGTACAGATAGCTGGGGATTTTTTGCCAGAACATTTTTTCCATTAGAAAACGCTGACCTTTCAGAACCAGAACATTTTGTGCAAACATATCAATTTCAATTAAACTTTCATCAGGAAGGTTTCTCAATTTCAGGATGGCACTTCTGGTAAAAGAGAGAGAGAGATGCATAGCCACCAATCCCAGAAGCCAATAACCCAGTGGTTTGGGCATGCACCTAACCCTAACCCAAGTTCTACATCAGGCAAAGCAGTGACTTGACCCTAGGTCTTGTGACCCAGGGACCTCTTGGTGCCAACTGGCAGAGAGCACTGGGAATATATAGGGTTTTACGGAGACCTGTGAGTCAGATATATGCATAATAGTTCATCAACACACAGCATGTGAGGTCTTTAGCGAAAGCCAGTAACCCACTGTCACCATAATCACTGCAAAATGTATATTTTAATAATATATAAGGAGTTATGTATCTATTGTGACAAAGCTCCAAGTCTGTACTTGTGGGTCCTGCGCTTCCTAGCAGATTTAGGGGCCTCAGAAACTCATCTAGGCCCCAGAGTGACCTCCCTTTCTCAGTAGAATTGGTAAGAGTCACCACCTAGTGAGTTACCTTCATCACAGGCCCGTATGGAAGACGGAAAAAGGGGGGAGCCCGGGCCTGCCCTCTACTCCGGACTCCAGCCCAGGGACCCTAATAGTATCAGCTAAGATGGCTGACCTTTTATCCACAAAACGCAATACAATTCCCTGGGCTACTTCCCCACAGCAGTCCCCGCTTCTTCAAACTCCACTTCACCCTTACCTCAGGGCCTTCTTCCTTCAGTAGGATATGTTGTCCAACACTCAGTCTTACCAACAGCATAACTTCCTTCCACAGCTCCTGACATCCACACCCACCTGACTAACTGGGAGGTTTTTATCTGGTTTCAGCCAGTCCCTGATTGGCTTCAGGTGTCCCAATTAGGCTAGCTGTTTCTACTCCTTTCTAGAAGGTTCTTAATTGGCCCCAGGTGTCTTGATTGGCCTGGAGTAGCCTTTGTTTGGCTATCCAGGGAACAGGGACCTGCACATCCTGAGACTAATATACCTGCCTTCTAGCACTCTCCTATATCCTTCTGGTCTGACTCCGTCACACTATACTGAAAGTTCTTAAGGTCTTGGAGATAAGGCAATCAATAGCAGACATGTTCCTTTCAGAAAGGAGGTAACCGATGTTAATCTCTGTTCGGTCACGTGTGTATTGTATGTCTCATAATGTAGTCCTATTTGCAAACTGAGTCACAGGCAAAAGAAAAATTTGTGAAATCTATAAAAAAAAAAAAAAGAGGAAATTCACAGGATGAAACAAACCAGTTTGTTTGGCCTGTTTATGACTACAGACAAAGGACTGTTTGGGCAGGTCTGGGGATGCAAAGAAACACACAAAGTCTTTCACCTAGGAGGCAAGATGACAGTGTACTTATCTTATGAAAGGAGGATCACAGCCAAAGATGACCGTAAAATCCTGCAAGAATGAGTGTTACTCCACAGGACATTGAGTATCTAGTTAAGTTTAGATTTTAGAATGTATTATGATTTTATTTCATGTATAACCATTTGTTTCCAACACTTCTACCTGCTAGTAATTGAATCTCTATGCCTCGTTAAATAACCTTATACTTGATTTCACTAAAAACGTATCTAAGTGCTGTGTATTAAGTGGAGAGGTGATCTGAGGTGGTGGTAAGGTGGGTGTACTGTGTCTCTGGAAGCAGCTGATCTGTGAATACTGGGAGTGTCCAGTATAAGAGGGGCTGGATACTCCAGGAAGACAGGAGGCTTAAGAAGCCTAGAGGGAAGTGCTTGTGTTGCCTGTAGAGTTGGGGAGATGACCCCCAGCAAGTACACATAATGTTTCCTCATGCTGAAGGCAGGTAGTAGCAAGGTGCCTCACAGCCCTAGCTATCCCATGTCCTAGGTGAGTGCCCTAATCGCTGGGCTATATGCTATACTGGAGGGAGGTCTATCTCAGGCACAAAGTTTCAAAATCTCAAACATTTTCAAGAAATGGGAGCAGCAGCACACAAGACAGCAAATAGACCTGGAAACAGGGGAGACTGAGTGCAAATTTGGGGGAGGGGATGTGTGTATGTGTTTTTTCTTTCTTCTCTATGACAGGAGCTTAGGAGAAAAGACTAGGACAGCTACAGAGGCAGCAGTGGTAGTGACCCAAGCAATGAAAGTGTCAATGAAGATGACTGGATATGGAAGCTGCAGTGCACTTATCCTGGAGAGAGTATCCATAAACTGCTTCGTTTGTATGAAGTGCTGCCTGAAGAGCTGCTGGAAGAAAAGATCTGAGGTTCTGAGACACAGGTAGAAACCACGGTTTGAGTTTCAAAAGAGATTTAAGTAGATGATGCAGGGAAGGCAAGAGGAGGCTGAACAGAAAACTCAAGACTCACAGAAGCAAGCTGGACTGGAGAACTGTGAGGGTAGACTGCTAGATGAGAAAAGTGGCTAGTGGAAGCATGTGACTTTGAGAACCAGGCAGAGAGAAAGACTGGCTAGCGAAGGAGAAATAGAATTTAGAAACAGGTTTGTTGAGATGGAAAATGTTCTTTCTGGCTGCAATCCTCTTGTCTTTTGTTCTCACTTGCAATTTTCTTAAAGTCATCCTCGATCCTCTTGGGGCTCTAAACTCTAGCTGTCTCGTAAGACTAGCTACTTTTCTCTCCCTCGCACTCCTGCCTTTCACTTGCACCTTTTTCACATGCGTGTAAATACACTTACTTCAGTGGAGTTGTTTCCAATTTACAGCAGCATATGGAGAAAAGTACAACAATATAATAAGTTATATGGGGATCTCATATTGTTCAGATGGTTCAAAGGCCATTGAAAATTCCTTGTTTGAAAATATCTCCCAGTAAGGTGTAGTTGAGAAATTATTTTAAAACTGATTGAAAAGATGGCTTTCCAAGATTTCCCAATGCCACATGCCTTTGCTAATTCATATTACGAAACGTCTACCATTGTAGCTATAAGTAATAAAAAGTGATTATTTTTAGCGGCTATCCCACAATAGTTTGGGACATCTGGAATCTACATTTCAAAAAAATTTTTTACACTTTTTGAAACATGCTAATTATCTCACTCTTCGGAGCAGCAAAGAATGTATGTGGTATTAGGCATATGTAAACAATCTCACAGTTAATGGAACATTGAGATATCAGAAGATTCCTTAGAACTTTTAGATATGCTCAGGACATAAAGACTCAAATTGAGACATACTACATTCACAATGGTTAAATAGATCTCCCTATGTGGGAAAGCTAAACATAGCTTCCTAAAATAGTTAAAGAGAATTTACACAGCTAGGAAGAGAACCAATACAATTTGCCTTCACGCACACATCATAAACATTCTATGATTTTACAGTGACTTCATTCATGCAACCAGAAGTCATAAAGAATGACTTATATCAGGATACTGAGGCAGGAGGAAGCATTAGTATTTGATTAAAGTGTGCCCCCAAAACAGAGAATTTGGATTTCCAAGATTAAATTATATAGAAATATGAAGCCCAATGTATGCAAAATACCAAATTCAAATTTATACAAAAAAGACAGAAAGAAACATCAAATAAACTATTCAACTAATGTGTACCACAAAAAAAAGTTCTCCAATACTCAGACGCATACTTTTACTAAAAAAGCCAATTTAGGAAACAATGTTTATGTCTTAAGAAGAAAAAAGGCTTAACTGAAGTCAGTGTTCAATAAAGTTTGTGTACCGAACAAACATTGCATTTGCTGCATTTAAATAAAAACTTCATTATCTAAGGCTTGATGTATATACTAACACTTAAAGTGTTCTAAATTTACCCATAGTCAAAATTCAGCACAACACATAGTATATCAACACGACCAATTAAAATGTACAAAATAAAGAATTTACACCTGGCATAACATCTAAAATATCATTTTCACTAATATTATGAAGTCTAGAACAGATTTACACAAGACTGAAAAGTGACAATATTTTTCCCTACAAGCTGAATGTTAATAAACATTACTTCAAAATGAAGTTTTAAACATCTTGAACCAACTGGGAGGTTAAAGTTGTTATAACAAAAGTATGGGCCTCTAAAATGCAAATTATGTAAATAAAGATATGTCTTTCAAAGCTATTTTCTCGGCTCATCCCAATAATCTAATGACCTGCCAAGTAATAGTACAATTTAAAATTTCACAGTACAATGAAATTCAGTTAATATACAGAGTAGTTAGTCTACTTGACCCCCAAGACTCAAGATGTACATTATAAAATTATTAAGGTTGCCCAACACTTCCCAAAAAAAGGCCCTGTTTTCAGTTGCTTATAACTATGCCAAACATTAAATCATTTTGGCTGAAATTTTTGACATTGGGTATCTGTCTGAAGCTGAAATTTCTTTAGATTTCAGCCAAATAGTTCAGCCATTTCTGAGAATAAAGCTAGTGAAAAATGTTATTTTGCTCATACTAATAAATTCTGGCAATCTTACTTGAACAGTTCTAACACCCCCATCCTCTGCTGCAGGGACTTGTAATCTGGTCTTTGTGCCAGTGTTGTCCCTATGAAAATCTGTCCAACTGTCACCACGTTATAAACCTTTGACAAAAAATTGTTTAAAAACTGCAGTTCAGATTCAGTAGAGATTTTTTAAGCGTTAATAGTTGCAGTCTCCAAAGATTTCATGTGCAATGGTCATGCTCAAAGCTCTAAGGGTACGTCCTCACTACCACGGGCAGCAGTCGATGTTTTAGCGATCGATTTCTCACGTCTTGTGAGGACGCGAGAAATCGACTGCTAGCGCTGGTCCCGTCGACTCCGGAACTCCAGCTTCCCTGGAGGAGTAAGCCGGAGTCAACGGGGGAGCGTGCCGCCGACTGCCGTCGCCATGAGGACGGGAGGTAAGTTGGCTACAGATACGCCAACTTCAGCTACATGATTCACGTAGCTGAAGTTGCGTACCTGCAGTCGATCCCCTGCCCTAGTGAAGACCAGCCCTAACAGTTCCTTATGCATCTGCCATCCCCACATGACAACTGACCATTCACCAGCCTCTCACAGCTACTACTGTCAAGACTGCACATATGCCATTGACAACTTTTGAATATTTATTGGACTACCAGAATTTGCCTAAGTAGTATGTAGTCCTGCTGTACAGATCAATTCGGATCAAGAGCAACCTGAAGTCTAACTGTTCAATCTGGTGAAAGATGAAGTCTTCCTGATGACATTTCTCCCTCAATGGACAGAGTGCAGACAGCAAAAAGGAAGACTGGATGTTAAAGCTCAATGATGTTAAAGCTCAATAATGTGACAAAAAATCCAGAGGCCACTTGAACCTAATATTATGTCTCTCTACAAGGGTAGCAGAAGGGCTGATAGAAACTTTTGGTCAGGTAACATGGGTCAGTAAATTCTAATGCCAGCTGCTGCTAAGTGAAGCAAGATTGACCAATCCACCAGAATCAAAATATAATTTCTTAAATACAGCTTTAAGGAAAATCCCAGTGACAATTATTGCTTCTTTGCTTAGCATTAACAGTGTGTATTACTGTACATTATAGAACTTTTTTTCAGAACAGAAAAGTCTAAGAAAATAGAACATATTAGAAATCTAGATATTAAGACACAGGTTTATTGTTTTTTAAAATAAGATGTGAATGTATGGGCTTCAAAAGAGAAGTAGAGAGTTTTAGAACAGATATGAAGGATGAGATGATGATGTTGACTTGATAAAATAGAAAAAGGAAGTCTTTCAGTGATTTAGGAACAGCGTGGAAAAGAGAACAGACAGGAGCAGAGGAAAGAAGTTTATGGGTGGTGAAAGCTGGCATTTTTATTCAAACAGATGGGGTAGGAGACAAATTCCAAATATTTAGCCTCCAATTCTACAATTTGTTCCATTTTTGTCATTAAAATAAGATCTGGCTTTGAATGCATCAAGGTAGCAGATCGAATAAAAAGGAGCTATTATTAAAAGTCACTTTTCAGAATCTAATCAGACACTAATCTTTACTTGGCTACAGCCAGATTCTGAAAGTTTGTTATCTTTTCCACAACAGTTAATTTAAAATTTAAAAGATCAGATTAAGTAGAACTGTAAAAAGGCATGATAAAAATCACTTCACACCCAATTGCCATTATTAGCAATGTATTCATTCATTTCTTTAAGAAGAGGTGACACTCAAAGTCCAGATACTGCAGAGTAGAACAAAAGGTCTGAACACCAAAGGATAAGTAGCTGAACCAACTGCTGTATTTTATAGTACAATAAAATTGTATAAGTATATTGAGTAGGTATATAAAAACTGGTAACGTGCTGGTCAAAATATCATTCTGATGTATGTAAGGATAATGTGTGAAGAGCTATGAATGTGTGCTGGAAATGTTTTCCTAAAATATGTTTTCGGGGCAGACTTGACAAACAAACCTTCCTTAGACAAAAGAATGTGGGTTTACCTGTCTGAGTCAAGCTTTGCAAGCTGGAGACAGGGAAGAACATTTGCATCTAAGTTAAAGTATTCAAGCCAATCAAGTAAGCAAACTGATCCAGCGGGTAGTATAGATGTACCCTTAGCCTCAGTTAAAACTGTCCTATATTAATAAGGTTATTTTTAGCAATGTCACTACTGTTATATTGATGTATAGAATGAGTTCTCAGCTAACCTAATAGGCGGGGCTGGGTACACTGTCTCTTTAAGAGGGATGGGGCACTACAGAGAGATGTCTCCGGAGAGAACTCCGACACTGGGGGCTCACCGATCGTTACCGGCAAGACAAAGTTAAGATTGGCAGAGTCTTGAGGATTTTGCTGGTGAAGCAGTCAACACTGGTGTGGCATGGAGCTCACGCAGTCTAATTTCCAGCAAAGCTCACTTTCTCTAAGGCAGAGGGGTAACACGGCAGCTTTCCCTGAGGAAAGCATCACTGAAGAACCCTAGAGTCCTAGGCTGGTTAAATGTATTTGCTGATTTACCTTACTGGATTTTCTTTTACTAGAACTATGGTATTACTGACATTTGTCTCATAGCTGAAACTGAATGGAATTAGACAATGTTACATTTCCTAAACAAACCCTGCACAATGTACTAAACACTACTACACACTTTTTATAAATTTTGTGTGAGTAGTCCTCTTGACTTCCAAAGGAGTACAGTTAAGAATGTGTGTAATGTAAGTGCGAGTGCTATACATCTCACTGTAACCATCTGCAAAATCAGGGCCAAAGATATCAAATCTACTGTGCATGATCTGTATTCCCATTACTACTTGCCATTCCTTTTCAAATCAATGTCTTCTATATCCACAGATTAAAACAAAAACAACAGTGTTTTAATATACAAAGGGGCATGTGTGATGGTCCCTTAAGTGAAACCAGGCTACTTATCCTTCTTATTCCAAGTGGGGGGGGGGGGCAAAAAAAAAAAAAGAGAAAATAATCCTGTTTCCCGTCCATATTTTTAACATAATTATACTCTGGCACTTCACTAGTGCCATCCATCTGACTATTATAAAGCACTTTACAAATATTAAATATCCAAACATCCCTATATGATTGGTACTATTAGAGATGGAGAAATTGAAGTACATAGATGTTAAAGGATTTATTGAAGGTCACATAGCAAGTGACTGAAAACAAACTATTCCTCCTGACAATAATAATTTCTCAATTTTAATGCCCTGACATGTATAATGAAATTACCAAATTGCAAGCCATGAGTTGCCTGGTAAATTTTTAATTTCAATTTTGTGGTGGTTTGGCAGGAGATCTGTATCAGTGCTGAAAATGCTGGAACAAGTCCTAAAAGTTGAACCATTTACTCCTAATTCTCTCTCAGATAAAAAAAGACAGAACTTTTTAGGTTAAAAACCAGATTATAATCATCTTCATCTTTTATATATATTTTTTAAAACCTGGAGTTTCTTATTATGGCTTCCAGCATAAGCAAAATCTTTTTCTTATTGAGATATGGACCACAGTGCACAATTAAAATTAAAGCTACATTTTCATCTGGTACAGTATTTCTTAAGCAGTATTTCCACCACACCCATATTTTTAATGAAGAGTTGGATTATAAAAGTTATAAATTAAATCATAAACTAACTGGCATCTCTCTACAGGAAGGGCAGACACCGTCCCACACAAAAGTGCTAGAAGGTTCTACACTGTATTATCAGCTTGTCACCATGACCAATAACCAAACCATGTTATGTGAGTTTCATATTAAAATTCTGTAATGCAATGCTGAACCAAAGTGGATTTCAAGATCAATACTCATACTGATTACAACTTACTGCAATCCTGTAAGAGTTCTGCTTGGCCACCCTCATTTACGTAGTTGGTCATGCTAACAAACTTCTTTTAAAACTTTTTCCTACCTTTAGAAAAAGCAAACAAGCCTCCAATTCTGCATGAGCTCAGCACAGAGCTACAATGAGGTCACACATGGCTCATAGCAGAATCAGGCTGAAAAACTGGTAGAATGGGCTCAGATGCACATAGGAATTAAGGCTCCTAATTTCCACCGAAATCAACAAATACCTTTGCAGAGCTTGGCCATAATACTTAGTTCAATTAAACTGTTTTGTTCTCCCTCTATTTTAACCTGGCATCTAAAATACAGAAAATTGAGCATATTAAGATCCCCAGAGTTCTAGCAAGATAGAAACAGTTACATAGGACCAAACTATTTAAGTAGTGCTTTTCCAAATGGTTGTTTTAGGATATATCCGTAATCACTTAGCCCTGGCCTACACTGGCGGGAGGAACAAAGAGTCCAGTGGCACCTTAAAGACTAACTAAAGTATCAGAGCATAAGCTTTCGTGGGCTAATACCCGCTTTGTCGGATGCACGAAGTGGGTGTTAGCCCACGAAAGCTTTTTGTGGACTAATAGCCACTTTGTTGGGTGCACCTCAATAGGAGTCCATAGAGATGGGGGTTGTCAGCAGGGATATCTATGGGGATAGGTGCACTGTGCGGGGGATAGAAGAGGTGCCGGGTGAAGAGGCAGCTCAGTACGAAGTGGGTATTAGCCCACGAAAGCTTATGCTCTAATACTTGAGTTAGTCTTTAAGGTGCCACAGGACTCTTTGTCACTTCTGCAATTCCAGACTAACACGGCTACCCCTCTGATTCTTGAATGGGGGGAGGGAGGATGACCTAATATACGCAATTTCAGCTATGAGGATAGCGTAGCTGAAGTCGATGTATCTTAGGTGCCTCGCATCTTACCTCGCATCCTCGCGGTGCGAGGTCGACTGCCACCAATCCCCTGTCGACTCCACTTCTGCCTCTCGTCTTAGTGGATTACAGGAGTCGAAGGCAGAGCGACTGGGGATCGATTTTATCGTGTCTAGTGTAGACACGATAATCGATCCCCGATAGATCGATCACTACCCACCAATCTGGCGGCTAGTGAAGATGTGCCTTTGGTTGTTCTGAATCAAATACTCCAATTAAAATAAATGTTTGTCTTAAGCAAAATCTGGTATTTAAATCTGTAAACAGTGACTTTACATGTAAAGTGCATCACCAAGCCCAAAATCAACAAAATAAGAATCATATTGTGGGCCTCAAGTTTCAGCTTTCAGACTGGCTTCACAATAAGATGGTACTGCAGCAAGAAAAAGCTGATCATGATGCCAGATGCTATCCACTCATCTGCCATCATATTAGCGTACAATTAGTAACTCAAAATCAGACAAAGGCAGTAATATAAGAATAATGGCAAATGAAACTCCTTTATAAAGAGGCTTCCAATGAGATTTATTTAAACTGCTAATGAAAATCAATGCTCCCCCTTCCATATGTATAGACACTTCTTTTGCCTAGTGGCAACACATGATGGGTCAAATGATCCTATGTGCTATATTAACAGAAACTGGCTTCTAAATAAACTGCCCCCAACAGGGCATTGAAAAGGCTAAGCCCGTAGCTCAGGGGTTCTCAAACTGGGGGTTGGGACCACTCGGGATCATGAGGTTACTACATGGGGTGGGAGGGTGGTCACATGCTGTCTGCCTCCACCTCAAACCCTGCTTTGCCTCCAGCATTTATAATGGTGTTAAATATATTTAAAAAATTATTTTAAATTTATGAGGGAAGGGCCACACTCAGAGCTTGCTGTGTGAAGGGAGTTACCAGTACAAAAGTTTGAGAAACACTGCCTTAGTTGTTCACTGGTCTAAGAGAAGAGACACATCCCTGCCCCAAAACACTACTTTAAAGTTAGGGAGAGGCCTTCAGGTGTGACTCATTAGAGACAACCATAAATAGAAGCACTCTGGGTAAGAGGTTGTCCATAAAAGAAGGGAGTTTCCTTTAACATAGAGCAGTGTGGACTTGTGTCTGACTATAGGTTCTACAGCCAAAGCACCACGACTTGTAGTTTGTTTCCTTTCTCTTTTGAGAAAAGAACTTAAGCTGTTTTTAAATGCTGCTAATGAGGCACCTACAAAGAATGAGGGTAAAATGAAAAAGTAGGGTTTTTGTATTATTGTTGCAATTGTAATAGTAGTAGTGAATATAGTTAATTACAAAATAGTCCAACAGCCATATTTTCATATGCTCTTAACTTATAACAAAGTTTTTCCATCTGTCTAAGAGAAAACTCGTCAAAGAGTTCAGCAACTTTAGAATTGAGAGTAAATACAAGTAAACAAACTTATTTTGCTAGAGTGAAAAAAAAAACTCACTTGTGAACAGTATTTACTCTAAGTTTAAAAATACTGGCCTTAAAATAAGAGATCCAAGTTTGTGACTTGTTTTTCTTGGCACAAGTGTGAGCATTCCCTTTAATTTCATTTTCCCAAAAGGAAAAAAAAACACAAGCAACACCTATTGCTCAGGGGCTCATTTAGCTTCAAAGATGTTATAAGTTTTTAGAATCTGATTCCACAATAAGTTGCTGGGGACAAACCATCACTGACTTTAATGGGATGTTGCAAGAGCACATGGGCTCTTCCATATGGAAGTCAATGGGGTACTGCAACTAGTCCATCTGCAAGAAGTGCACTGCAGGACTGCAGCTGATAGCTGTCCCTGCAGTACTGGCTCTACTAACCCTTGCTTCAGAATTCAAATTTACAATACTGCTTCAGAAACCAATGATGATGATTTCTCTAGTTAAATATCTGCACTGTTAACAGCCTTTGCATGCCTGCCACACCTGTAGTATAAAGTCTGAATTTGCAAATGCACGTACACAGAGTTCAGATAAGAATATATACATAAAAGGGTGGAGTGCAAAGTGATATGTCCCAAGCTGGCACTAATTCAAGCCTGATCAATCCAAGCTCTTCAGACGACTAACAGGAAGAAATCACCATGGAGGGGAAGACAGGTGCTGTGACTTAAGCAGGAAGTGCTTTCTGAAGGCCAAAACAGACAGGAGGGTAGCCTGTCAACTTTCCCCAAACCAGCTATCAGCAGATCAAAGGCATGGTTGTCTGAACGTGACTTCTGAAATAGATGGTTGTTTTTTTTAACAAGTCAGTTGCTTTCAGTTCTTCCCCGTGACGTGTGGTAATTTGAAAGTGTCCTATTCCCGTGGATGTGTACATGTCAGGGAGGAGAGGAAATGGGGACAGAGAGTAATGCGGTGGGGGCAAGTACATATCTGAGTGGTGGTGTCCTGGCGCTGTTGGGGGCGAGAGGGGGCGCATAGGGGGTCCTGGACCCGGAAGAGACAGAGGGGGTGTCTGTCTGTCTGACAGACCCCGGCCCCCGTGGGAGCACTGCCAGGTAGGATTAGTACTGAAGCCAATCCTGGGAGTTGCATCTCCTCCTGAGGGGTGTGTGGGTGGGGGGGGGGGTGATGTGGCTGGGGGCACGACCCCCGAGTCGGCTGCATGGCGCGGAGAGCCCGTGGGGGTGGCGGGGGCGCCCCGAAGGCAGAGGCCTGTCCGGGGAGGGAGGAAGGATGTGCCGGGCGCGGGGGAGACTGTCGGCGGCTGGGAGGGGTGCCCCGGTGGAGGGGAACCTGTCCGGGGCAGGGGTCCCGGGAGGGGGAACGGTCCCGGCAGGCCTGTCGGGAGGCCGGGGCGGGCGGGTCTCGCCCGGCCGGTACCTGAAGTAGTAGACATCGCTCTTGCCGGCGCTGAGGCCCGACTTGCGGATCACCTCCTCCTTCTTCCAGCCGGGGGGCAGCGCGGGGCAGTCCATCCTCCCGCGCCTCTCCATGCACCGGGCTCGGGGCCCGACGCGGCAGCGGGACGGGGCCTCGCCGCGGCGGCGCGATGGTGCCCGGACGCGGCCGGGGCCGGGACCCCCTAGCGATGGCGACCGCCGCGCTCTCCTCGGAGTCCGGAGCCCGAGCTGCGCGCGCAGCCGCCTGCTCGCCGGGCAGCCGCTTCCGTAACTGAGCCTTGGAACCCGGTGTCATGGGCTTCCGAACGGGGTCATAGAGCGCGTTCTAGAGGGGCCAGAGCGGCCACGCCGTAGACCATGGAGTCGGCGGCAGAAAGGCCAGAGCAACCATTGAGGGGCCCTGCACAGCTGCCTGCTGCAAATGGACCATAGGCAAGAGCCAGGACAGTTAGTGTCTCCGGAGTTGTAGGCAGTGCGGGAACTAGGGGTGCTGCCGCTGCGCCCCCCAGCATGAAGTGGTGATAACAGACACTAAATATATGGTTCCCATGATCAACACACGCACCGCTGGTTGTAGGAAGCTAAATGAGTGATTACAGCAGCCAACGGTGTCAGCCTTGTAAAACTCTTCCTAGACTAGCCAGAGTGCCCAATGCTTGAATGACTTTAGAGTGGTGTAGCTTTACCAAGGCTGTCCAGATCAAATAATGCATCACAGAGCAGCCAGAATTACACAGTTCATAGCCAGGACACTAACAAGGCCATCAGGTGGTGGGGAGGAGGGAGAGGATGCTAACAATTTGCAGCCATAAACATTAAATTCAATATTAATATATTGGGATTATAGCTTCTTCATGGTTATCTTAAAATTTATTGTTTTGCATCCTCTGAAATATAAAGTGTCCCAATAGAAAATGGGGTGGTGTTTGGCAGTTTATAACACTCAAAAATCCACAATTTTTGTGAATTTTGCTAAATGAAAGAAAGCTTAAAAAGTAAAGTTGTGAATGAACATAAATAGCTTATTGTACATGTTTGGAACATAATTTTCCTTACAGCTTTGACTTCACATGGAGCATGGATAACCCAACTGCTACCAATCGGGTATTTATACTGGTGATGTACTGCCAGAAAATGTGTCCCCTGATGGATCCTGTGTAACCCGTAGTGGATATGCTTGCAGAGAGAAAGGAAGAAGCTGTTCATTGATTTAGTCTACTGATTTCCTCTTCCCTCCTCCGCTCATGATTTAAACACACATACTTTGTCATCATAATTATAAGGGAGTAAGGAGGCAAAATCATTGGAAAACAAATATTAGCTTTGTATATTGTGAACTTCTATACTACCTATTTGAAAACTATATTGTCTGGGTTAACAGTACAACCGAGTTCTGCTTGGTTACAGCATTGTTGGAAATGGACTGGTGTGGCAGTACAGTATCCAGCCTTAGGATTTTTTTTTTAAAGTCCCTTGCTTTTTTGTATGCTCTGGTTCATTTGAAAGTAAACATATTTGCTCTGCTTATTTGTATATATCACAATAATAAATTGTCTGTAGAAGGGATGATTTAACAGAACACAAGAAGTGAAGTCTCTCACAGTTCAGTAGAATTTTATCATGGGTCTCTTAGGAACTACCAAAAGTTCACTACAGACCACCAAAAGTTCATTGAATATCAAAATAATCACTGAGCATATCCCACATATTCAGGACTCCAGGGAGTTTTTGCAGATCTAATTAACCTGAGAAGAGCTTAGAGCTCTATGGTGATGGAGGCAATAGAAAACCTGAAAATAGACATAGAGCTAGAAGTATTCAGACACAAGGGGAACTCAAATGAGAAATTTCAGAAATACTACCTGTGGTATGTAACCTATAATTTAATTCAGCTTCTGTGCCAGATGATGGGAGGATAGCTAATGTGATGTCAATTTTTTTAAAAGGCTCCAGAGGTGATCCCGGCAATTACAAGGCAGCAAGCCTAACTTTAGTACCAGGCAAATTGATTGAAACTATAATAAAGAACAGAATTTGTTGGGGAAGAGTCAGCACGGTTTTTGTAAAGGAAAATCATGCCTCACCAATCTACTAAAATTCTTTGAGGGGCTCAACAAACAAGGGGGATCCAGTGAATATAGTGTACTTAGATATTTTTCAAAAAGCCTTTGGCAAGGTCCTCACCAAAGGCTCATAAACAAAATAAGCTGTTATCAGATAAGAAGGAATGTCTTCTCATGGATCAGTAACTGGTTAAAAGATAGAAAACAAAGGGTAGGAATAAATGGTCAGTTTTTAAAACAAAGAAAGATAAATAATGTTGTCCCCCATGGGGTCTGTACTGGGACCAGTACTGTTCAACATTGGTCCTTCTGGTCAAGTGCCAACTAGGTTACTTGACCTTCTTAACCCCTTACAGGTAAACCTCTGGCCGGGAGAGATCTTATATTACTGCATACATAAAGGTAGTTACGCTTCCCTTTCTATTTATGACATGCCCCCTCCAAATCACAGATGGTGGTGGACAGCCTGTTCCACAGTGGCTCTGTTTTTTTCCTGGATTTCTAGGAGAAAACAATTAATAAGACACATGCACCTTTAGATATACTACTGATTATATAAAAACTAACAAACATTTTAAGGATGATTTTAACCAGCTGATTGCGGGAAACTTTCACGGGAGAGTAATTCACCAAAGAAGTTTTTTGTTATTCTTCACTTGCATATCTACCAATGTGATAATGCCATCATGTGCCAGCAATGCCCCTCTGCCATGTACATTGGCCAAACCAGACAGTCTCTACACAAAAGAATAAATGGACACAAATCTGACATAAGGAATCATAACATTCAAAACCAATAGGAGAACACTTCAATCTCTCTGCTCATTCAGTAACAAACTTACAAGTGGCAATTTTTCACCAAAAAGCATTCAAAAACAGACTTGAATAAGAAACTGCTGAACTGGAATTAATTTGAAAATTGGATACCATTAACTTTGGCTTGAATAAAGACTGGGAGTGGCAGAGTCATTACACAAACTGAATTTATTTCTCCATGCTTGCAATCTATTTCCTCATGTTTGAAGAACAGCTAGCCAGAAACTCAAAAGGTAATAATAAAATGTTTTTTAAATACATCAGAAGTAGGAAGCCTGCTAAACAACCAGGGGGCCCCTGGATGATAGAGATACAAAAGGAGCACTTAAAGATGATAAAGTCATTGCGGAGAAACTAAATGAATTCTTTGCTTCGGTCTTCACGGCTGAGGACGTTAGGGAGAGTCCCCAACCTGAGCTGTCTTTTGTAGGTGACAAATCTGAGGAATTGTCACAGATTGAAGTGTCACTAGAGGAGGTTTTGGAACTAATTGATAAACTTAACTGTAACAAGTCCCCGGGACCAGATGGCATTCACCCAAGAGTTCTGAAACTCAAATGTGAAATTGCAGAACTATTAACTACGGTTTGTAACCTGTCCTTTAAATCGGCTTCTGTACCCAATGACTGGAAGATAGATAATGTAATGCCAATATTTAAAAAGGGCTTTAGAGGTAATCCCAGCAATTACAGACCGGTAAGTCTAACGTCTGTACCAGGCAAATTAGTTGAAACAATAGTAAAGAATAAAATTGTCAGGCATGTACAAGAACATAAATTGTTGGGCAAACGTCAGCAAGGTTTCTGTAAAGAGAAATGTCTTACTAATCTATTAGAGTTCTTTGAAGGGGTCAACAAACATGTGGACAAGGGGGATCCAGTGGACGTAGCGTACTTAGATTTCCAGAAAGCCTTTGACAAAGTCCCTCACCAAAGGCTCTGACGTAAATTAAGTTGCCATGGGATAAGAGGGAAGATCCTTTCATGGATTGAGAACTGGTTAAAAGACAGGGAACAAAGGGTAGGAATAAATGGTAAATTTTCAGAATGGAGAGGGGTAACTAGTGGTGTTCCCCCAGGGTCAGTCCTAGGACCAGTCCTATTCAACTTATTCATCAATGATTTGGAGGAAGGGGTAAACAGTGAGGTAGCAAAGTTTGCGGATGATACTAAACTGCTCAAAATAGTTAAGACCCAAGCAGACTGTGAAGAACTTCAAAAAGATCTCACAAAACTAAATGATTGGGCAACAAAATGACAAATGAAATTTAATATGGATAAATGTAATGTAATGCACTTTGGAAAAAATAACCCTAACTATACATACAATATGATGGGGGCTAATTTAGCTACAACTAATCAGGAAAAAGATCTTGGAGTCATCGGGGATAGTTCTCTGAAGATGTCCATGCAGTGTGCAGCGGCAGTCAAAAACGCAAACAGGATATTAGGAATCATTAAAAAAGGACAGAGAATAAGGCAGAGAGTATCTTATTGCCCTTATACAAATCCATGGTGCACCCACATCTTGAATACTGTGTACAGATGTGGTCTCCTCATCTCAAAAAGGATATACTGGCATTAGAAAAGGTTCAGAGAAGGGCAACTAAAATGATTAGGGGATTGGAACGGATCCCATATGAGGAGAGATTAAAGAGGCTAGGACTTTTTAGCTTGGAAAAGAGGAGACTAAGGGGGGATATGATAGAGGTATATAAAATTGAGTGGTGTGGAGAAAGTGAATAAGGAAAAGTTATCTACTTGTTCCCATAATAGAAGAACTAGGGGCCACCCACTGAAATTAGTGGGCAGCAGGTTTAAAACAAATAAAAGGAAGTTCTTCACACAACGCACATTCAACCTGTGGAACTCCTTGCCTGAGGAGGCTGTGAAGGCTAGGACTATAACAGGGTTTAAAAGAGAAGTGGATAAATTCATGTCCATTAATGGCTATTAGCCAGGCTGAGTAAGGAACGGTGTCCCTAGCCTCTGTTTGTCAGAGCGGGGTGATGGATAGCAGGAGAGAGATCACTTGATCTTTACCTGTTCGGTTCACTCACTCCGGGGCACCTGGCATTGGCCACTATTGGTAGACAGGATACTGGGCTAGATGGACCTTTAGTCTGACCCAGTACGGCCTTTCTTATGTTCTTATGTTAAGTATCGCCCTACTGTTACTCACACCTTCTTATCAATTGTCTGAAATAGCCAATCCTGATTATCAATACAAAAGGTTTTTTTTTCTCCTGCTAATAATAGCTTATCTTAATTAATTAGCCTCAGAGTTGGTATGGCAATTTCCACCTTGTCATGTTCTCTCTGTATACATATATCTTCCTACTGTATGTACCATTCTATGCATCTGATGAAATGGACTGTAGCCCACAAAAGCTTATGCCCAAATAAATTTGTTAGTCTCTAAGGTGCTACAAGTACTCCTCATTCTTTTTGCAGATACAGACTAACAAGGCTGCTACTCTGAAAAATAAGAACATTAGCAATGTTTTGAAGGTACACATTACTATCAACGACATGTTGCAGCAACAAGACTTAACAAGGAAGAAATTCTGACAATGTACTGTAATGTACCAACAATCTAAATCTTTATTCCAGTGATGTCTTCACAATAGGTTCTTGGGAGAGAAATGTATTTCCCTAAATCTCTCATTTCCTTGTTTAGAGAAACATACCTGTATGGTTTTCACACCACTGGAGGTCTCCAAATTCTGCCCAAACAAACATGACTAACAACATAACCTACTGGTTTCATGAGAGCTATCTCTTGTGATTTTGTAAACTGACTGCAGTTGTCTAGCCCAACTGGGCTATTTATAACTGACAGTTGCACAGAGGTGGGGGTGGGGTGGGTGATTAGCAGTTGCAGGTTGTGTTATTTTGCCCTAACTGCAGATTTCTAATTAAGGATGTATGTTTTGACAGGAATGTGTATTAAAACCACCTTTGAGATTTGATTCTTTATGTGCAAGACCATAAGGTGTGGCAGTATTTCAGAGCAGAAGAGTCACTCAACTGGGAAATGTCAATAATATAACATATATTGATATATATATATGATCAACATATATTGATAACTATATTAAATTGATAACTATTAATTTTTGTATTGTGTTTGGGGAAAGAAATGTTTCCTTTTTAAAAACTACATTCAAGTCAACAGAACTGACTTGTTTACTCAATAGATTCTTCATTTTTAATTCTGTTTTTTGCTCACTTAGCTGTCAGTGTGAGCTATCAAAAATCTACCCCCATCTCCACCTTGTATCCATGGTCAAAAAAATCCATGTGGATGTGTGTATTCACCCCTGCTGGCATACGTATTAATGTCTTATATAAAGGAAGGTCTCTGAAATACAGTAACCTTCTACCTACAAAGATTAAAATTGATCTGATTTGACACATATATATGAATTTCTGTGGTACTAGTTGTGCTCTGAGAACACTTTGGATTTGATTGTAAATTCAAACTTTGTGGCTCAGACCTGCCTTTTCTGCCACTGCAATTGAGAGCACCATCACATGAGACTTGCATGTGGTTACATGGGTTTGCTGAAGCTCATTTTCTCTTAACTGTGTGTGTGCTACATCCCTTCACTTTACTAGAGAGAATATGTCAGCACATACATTTTGTAGATCATATTCAAAGATATATTCCTCTCCAGAATTCTCATTGTTGGATAAATACATATTTTATTTTAAAGCTTTGGTTCCCTTTCTTACAGGAATCCAGAACATTCCAAACTAATTGTGTTTATCCAGCCAGAAGGGGGAGGAATGCTCCTACGTTCAGTGGTGGAGATAGCACTGCATTGCTTACTACCCTCATAAATCTAATCACTGAAGCTGGGTCTGGAATAAAGATGCTAAAGAATTATACACCAATGCCAAACACAGGAGGAAAGTTGTATACATATAAATCATATGCAGCTGTCACCTGAGTTCATTTTAAAATTAAATAATTTGAGATCTTTAATATTTTAAGTGTGCTCTATATGGAGAATGTAAAAGTGTCATTTAATTTCATGTACTTCTGTTAGCAGCAGAAATAATGACTAAAAACATAACAGTATACATTTTGCTGTTTTTTAGGATTTTTTTTTTTAAAATCAGAACCCAAGTTGCCAACAAAACATGTAAGATAGAGTCAGACTTCATTGTAACCTAAAGATACAGTGATATGTTCTGTAACACATTTTCATTTCATTTACTGAGTCAAGTTGGCGTGAGATAACTTTGTTATGTAGCAATTGTTAATTAATATGTTCCCCTCAGGAATTAGTCAATATTTAGGATTTAAGCATAATTTGATTTTGAAGGGGAATTAAAAGCATTGGCATTTTACTAGTAAAATATCTCATTAGATTAGTACATCTCAAAGTTATTTTATCTTGAATAAAACAGGCAAGGTATTAACAACTGTAAACGTGTTTATTACAAGTTACTTTGCAACAATAATTAGCTAACATTTAAACATCAATTTTGTAATCAGTCTTCATTGGCCAAGATTTTTTTTTAAAATTATATTCCTAAATCCATATTGAGGTAAATCAGCAAAGTAGTTAAGCATGTTCTTAAGTATCTTGCCAAACTGGGGCCTAGCCTAATCAGTGGTTGGAAATATTGGACAACTGTCTTGGTGGCTATTCCATCTACAAACAGTAAAAGCTTATTTATGAGTTAGAACTGCTTGTACATGATGCTCTGCTCACATTACTCAGGTGTTTTACCTCTAACAGTTAGTAACTACTAAGAAAGCAGTATTATTTTCTCTATATTCCAGTAGTGTCACAAGCCCCATCATCCAAGTCAGTATTTTCTGTATTTTGAGTTTAAAAAATGTTTTAACAGCAAGAACATCCATGCCCTAATGGATGCCATTTAGTTGATACAAGATCAAGTGTAAGTGCTTCAAACTGATTTGCAATGTTTTAGTATCTGTAGTAAAAACTGGAGGATTCATCACATCTAATGCACATTTAGGGGAAGTAAGTCTCCCTTAATGTTTTATTTAGGCCAAATAAAAGCAGCAATCTGGTAGTTTAACGTAAGAATACATAGTATTAATCGTTTTTAAAAGGAATTATCAATAGTTTTACACTATTAATTGTTGAGATGGTCTGTTTGTTTTTCGTATGCTATTTTGTCGTATTACAGATTAAAATAGTGCATTTTTTTAATGCATGAATATGATTGTTTTACCTCCAATTGTTAGGGCTTATGATGTCCTTATTTTAATCACAAATGTTTTATACCAGTCATCTCTGCATTATGTATATAATAATCACTTTGGTTTAAAATATCTTAATAAACTGTTAGACTGTGGTGAACACAACACTGGATTCTTTTTTCCTTTGTTTGTTTTTAGCTTTTCAGAAGGTTTATTCATATGCATTTTGGAAACAGGCTTTAGATTCTTCCATTCAGCCAATAGTTCCTTTTGCATTTCTGCAGGTAATTCAGAAAAAATATTTGGGTCAACATTAGGAGGAAATGCAATTCTTCCTTCTCCTGACGCTTCCTCTCTCTGACCTTTATCCTGTGAGGTTGTTCCAATGGGTAGCTCTTGTCTGTCTGAACTATGGGGCTGAAGAAAATGTTGTTTACTTTGCAAGTTCAATACAATTGAATTAGTGCTATTGAAATTCAGTGATTCCTTAGGTACTTGTTCCATACAGTCATCCATTAGTGCACTTTCAGGGTACTCAGGAGGATCCTGTAGACTGGGAATACAATTAGGATTAGGCCTGTGTACCATGGCTGTCATCAGGTCACTGGCAGATGTAGAGTGTTCATTGCATACCAAACTGCTAATACTATGATCTGCTCTTCTGGAATCTGGAGAAGTGTGCATTTGTTCTTGTGCAAAAAATTGTATTGCTCCTTTAGAAAAAGGTAATGGCTGACTCAAAACATTCTTTGTATGGATCCTTTTCCCAGTTTTGCCAGAAATAATTTCCCCTTTAATGTCTTCTGGAAGCTGACTGAAAACCTCCTGGTCAATACCAGCAGGAAGCAAATGAAATGGGCAAACAGGAATTCCAGGTTCTTCTGTGCAGCTTTTGGTTTTTAGTAAAGATTCTCTAGTTCTTGTATTTCCAATTCTTCCATCTGGTGTAAAACTGCAGGAGTTCACCTGGTCTTGTGGAACACCTTCCGTTTTCTGCAGCATAAAATATGTTATTTAGCTACATACTGAATATCATAGAATCATAGAACTGGAAGGGACCTTCAGAGGTCATCTAGTCCAGTCTCCTGCACTCAAGGCTGGACTCAGTATTATCTAGACAAGCGGTATCCAATAGAAATTTGATGCTAGCCACACTTGTGGTTTTCAATTTTTCTTATTTGCCACATTATAAAAAAGGATTAAAAAAAACATACTACAAATGACATTTCAAATTAGATAGATATTACAAAAAAATATTAATAGATACTACTAACACAAAATTACTTCCGTGTGACACTTTGCATTCTTTCTCTTGTACCATAACCCTGAAATCTGGTTCACACATCCACACATTATGCACACACACATTATGCTCATGCATTAGCCACAATTCAATAGCCTATTTGCTACATGTGGCTAGTGGCAAATGTATTGGACACTGCTGATCTAGACCATACTTGACAGGTGTTTGTCCAAACTACTCTTTAAAATACCCAATGATGGAGATTCCACCACCTCCCTAGGCAATTTATTCCAGTGCTTAACCACTCTGACAGTTTGGAAATTTTACTTAATGTCCAACCTAAACCACCCTTGTCATAATTTAAGCTCATTGTTTCTTGACCTATCCTCAGAGGTTAAGAACAATTTTTTCTCCCTCCTCCTTGTAACAATCTTTTATGTACCTGAAAACTGATATCATGGTCCCTCTCACTCGTCTCTTCTCCAAAGTAAACAAACCCAGTTTTTTCAATCTTCCCTCACAGGTCATGTTTTCTAGACCTTTAATAGTTTTTGCTGCTCTTCTCTGGACTTTCTCCAATTTATCCACATCTTTTCTGAAATGTGGCACTCAGAACTGGACACAATACTCCATGTGAGGTGTAATCAGCACAGAGTACAGCGGAAGACTTACTTCTTGTGTGTTGCTTACAATACTCCTGCTCATATATCCCAGAATGATGCTGGCTTTTTTTGCAACAGTATTACACTGTTGACTCATATTTAGCTTGTGATTCACTATGACCCCTCAGATCCCATTCTGCAGTACTTCTTCCTAGGCAGTCATTTCCCATTTTGTATGTGTGCAACTGATTGTTTCTTTCTAAGTGGAGTACTTTGCATTTGTCCTTATTGAATTTCATTCTATTTACTTCAGCCATTTCTCCAGTTTGTCCAGATCATTTTGAATTTTAATTCTATCCTCCAAAGCACTTGTATCCCCTCCCAGCTTGGTATCATCCTCTCGATGCCATTATCTAAATCACTGATGAAGATAAATTGAACAGGACCGTACCCAGAACCGATCCCCGTGGGACCCCTCTTTAATATGAAAAATATTAAATGATTAAAAGGATACCATGCCATAAATACAATTTTATTAGTAGTGATCCCTTAAATCTTGCTTCCACAAACAAAAAATTACCACTGAATCATCCAGCAACAAAGATTTTTCTATTCAGCAAAGTACTTAGATATAGATAATGGATCAGATATTTAAAGAGTTTGGCTGTGGTTGTAAAATAAGTAATTTCAAAATCAACATTATACTGGGTGTCTCATCACACTTTTGGCAGGCCAGCTACATCAAAGTCCTTCAATATGGCTAAATACTTATTTACAGACTGTATCATTAAAGTTAGCATATAAAGAAAATTAAAAAGGCAAAACTTTCAAACCAAAATTATGTTGCACCTAGAAAATAAGAATGAGTCTGTGTATACAAGTAATGATCAGAGAAGAGAGAAGATATGTGAGCATGGACACCTGAAAAATCAGGGGTAGGGAGGCAACAGAGTTGAATGTCTGCATATAGGTTGTATGATAGATTGTGGAAGCGAAGCTTGTCATCTGTGGACATTTATGTACAGTGAAGAAAGGAGAGAACCTAGAACAAACGACATACACTTTGCATATCTCACCTAATGGAGTAATTGAATACCAAATACTGATAATTATAGATGCAAGTGTTTGTTTGCATGTATAAATGTGTGACTTGTGGTCATGATTACTTGTATGTAACCAAAAGCCAGAATTTTGATATTTTAACCTCAAGTTTCTAAATACAAGTAGATCTTAAATGATAAACAGTATAGTGGCTCACAAAATATTAACACAATATAGACATCTGCAGTGATGTACTAGCCCCACTGAAATCAACGGGAGTTTTACTAGTGTCTTCAATGAGGTCTTTTGTCAACTTCCCTATATTTTCATTAAAAGGATCTATATTAAAAGTAACATATCACAGATGATTTAAATGATACAAGTGAGATTTGAAGATGAAATCCTCCCCTTAACTCACCCCATTCAGGCTAGGAAGTAAGAGCATATGGAAAGTAAAGCAATCTAGTATTTGAAGACACCCTTATAGCTAAGTGCAAAAAGGTAAATTAAGGGCACTTTAACAAGATTTAATTCAAGCTAAACATATTTTATGAGGGAAAGAAATATTTAGGTCAATTCAGTTCCACCATGACCTACAGATCACACTTTATAGAAGCACTGAGGTTTTTAAAAATGGAGGTTGAAAAATTAGGGACTTAATTAGATGCCTAAATATGAAGTTAAGTGGCCTGATGTTTCAGACGTGCTGAGCAGGCAGCAGAGCTCCCGTTAAAGTCAGCAGGAAACCTATTTTTAGGCATCCACTTCTGAAAACTTTGGCTCCACAAGCTTCTCTCTCTTTCCCACAGTAATAAAGTTTCATTGCCTAGTATTCCCATTCAAAACATGGTAACTGAAAACAGATGAATACTACCAAAGAAGGATAGCATAAACACATCTTGTAAATAGTTTGTACTCAGGAGAGCCCACAGAGTTCTTCATTTTTATTACCTAGATGATATTTGGGATGATAAAACTACAGCATATATACAGTTTCAGTCTGAATTTAATGCACTTGATCGACAGTTTTCAATAATCTTCAACTTACTTTGCTAGAACTTGAAGGGGGTGACAACCGAGTTAAATAAAATCCTATAGATCCTTTGGTAAGGCTAGGCAGAGCTTTAAGATTTGAGAAGCAGACACTCAGAAGGGTAAGATGAAAAGGCATCTCCACTTTTATCATCTTTCTAAACAATTTCATAAGGATACCAACCAGTGGGGCCACAACATCATAGTTTCCTGAACATGAAATATAAACAAACAAACAAAAACAGCAGAATTAATTTAAACCTTTCTATAAGGGGCTGAATGGAATGAAGGCTTGTGTGTGAGAAAGTATGGACTTTCAACACTTTGCACTAATGCAAAATAAGTTAGCATTTACCCTAATTGTTCAATGCACTGAAAAAAATCTTAATTTTAGGAAATGTGAGGGATTATAACTAAAGCTATGCCAAATAAGGCAGCATTTATTTCATCATCTGAAAATAAAGAGGCTGTTAGATTTACAGTTTTCGACACTTATAAAGGTTTTCCGAAATGAATGTTATGATTGCAAGAAGTGCCAGACTGACAACCCTAGCAACATGTCCACAGAGTCTCTACAGCATAGATATTCATGGTACAAGCTCATCTGTTTCGCCTGCCATCTCTGTTGAGAAGTGATGTGATAATTGGAAAAGTGGTCAGTTTAAACACAAACATTTAAACTAACATCCTGCAAATGGGAAAGGTGTTTCTATACAACTGACAGCAGCTTACTCTCCATTTCTATTAAATTGTCCTCAAACAGATCCAATTAATAACAAAAACGGCAATTTGTGTGATATTGCTATCTGACAATAAAGATCTATACTGAGACCACTTATTTTATGCAGGAGTGTGTGGACATATCAGATAGTAAGTAATAACTTCTGGTCTCTTCCAGTCTAGACTGGATTCAGTCCCTTTACTAATTTCTGTCTATAATTACACTATTTTATTAAACCCTATAATTCCTAAAACAGAAAACATAAATATACTGAGTAGTAGTGAAATGACTGATCAAATATGGGGGAAAGATAAACTCCATATGAAGTGGCAAATGAAAGACTGATCTCTATTTAGGATGGACAAACCCTGGCCTTAGAGGAGGAAGACTGTATACATGTCACACACTGTTGCAGAAGGAGTGATTCAGAAAGATCCTGAAATCTTATAGCTAACAGCCATACAAAATTCCTTTCACCCACTTATCTCTTGCATATAATTTCTCTCTCTTTTCTTTTTGGACAGAGATGAGTTGCATTTAATTAATTTTTCAACATCAGGGAAAAGGCAGGCAAGTCTATTTTGTGCCTGGGTTAGTAAACTCATAATCTTACAAGGCTGGGTTAACAACTTTGTTACTTATTAAACTAAGTTATTCCTGCCAGGAAGTCCTGGGTTTTTAACACTGTTTCACTGAGAAACACCTATCACATAAAATCAACGCAATACTTCAAATTAAGAAACAGTATGTGAAACATTGTTCAGAAACCTAGATTTGAAGTAACTTAAAGCAAAACAAAGGTAACTTTTAATTTTAACTTTATTGATAATGAAGTTAATAGACTGATAAATCTCTCTTCCCCAAAAGAAGTAAAGTTTTACTGTTCTTATGAAAGTGCAAAATACTTGGGCATCTCTCCAGTTAAAGAGACCCTTGTTAAAATTTCAAACAACATATTGTGCACCAAAGGAATCTTTAACCAAACTAACAACTGACAAAATACTTTCTGAAATAAAACTTTAGAAAAGCTCTTACCTGTCCCAAATTTCTGAATGACATGAGATGGAATAGGACACTGACGACTTTCCCGACTAAACCATTTATTATTAGTTGATGAAAATTTACGGATAGTTAATCTTACTGTATGTGGCTTTCTTCCATCTTTGGATATTCTGAAGAGAATTAAAGTGTGCAGAGCAATTAACATTACCATTGCTTTACAATTACTTTCAAAGCAATTGGATCAAATAAGAAATATATATCTTTTTTAATCCATCAAGAAAGTGAAACAAAATAATGGTAATAGTATAGAACATTACAAGAGTTTCTTCAGCTTTAATTTCTTTCCTGCCTCATTTTCCCCAGATTGATACCATTCTGGTACTTCCTAATTCAATTCTATTTACGGGCAATGTCTGTTTATTTCTTCACATTTTTTACAAATGGTTTCAATAAACAGTTTTTGTGTATTATTACACACAGTTAAAGACTTTAGGAAAAAAAAACTTACTGGTTTATTCACTTAAAAAAATCTCTGCATTAGTAAAGGAAATGGTGGAAGCCTTGTTGCAGTGTAGATAAAAATCAATGATTTAAAAAATTGTAAAAAAGGATTTTTTATTTAAATTGGATTTTTTTTGATAAAATGCTTTTTTGGGGGAAAAAAATATCTAAAGATAGTTTTAGCTAAGATACATTATAGCTTAAAGATATATCATGGAATAGGGATTATAAATTCTAATTCTACAGTATGAGACAATATATTCATGTAATGTTTAAGAAAAGTTTGTAGATGAGTTTCAATAGTTTATGGATTAGGAACCCAATGTTATGGGGTTCTAGGAACTTCTGTATAGATGATTATTTAGGTTAATCTTTCTATCTACCCAATGGGACTCAATGCTCAGTCTAGAAGATACCATCAGAGATGCTTAGTTTTGCAGTTCTCAAACTGTGGATTTGTGCCTCCAGAGATAACATGCTTGTTAGCAGCAAAAATGTTTGTTTGTTTATAAATAAATAAATGAATAAATAAAGGTGAGAAATAACAGACCTCAACCCTATTGTCCCTCTGTAAATTTGTGTACACAAAATCCATCCCTTACCTCTCTCTAACAGTTTCAAGCAGTTCAATGAATTGAAGATTGTTGGGGACAGAACAGATCTGGACAGGGAGAAGAAGTCTGGAGATAAACGTTGGGGGGAGGGGTGTGTGACAGGCACTAGAAACAAAAGTGAAACTGTTTGAGCAGCATATTACAGAAGTTTTGAGGTCTGAGTGTAGCCTTCATTGGTTTGAGACAGGGGTGGGCAAACTATGGCCCGCGGGCCACACCCAGCCTGGGAGGCCCTCTCATCCGGCCCGCGGCTGGAGAAGCTGCCCCTGGCCCCCTCCCCCAGAGCCGCGCAGCGCGGGCACCGCTGTGGGACCAGGGCTGCGTGCCCCCCCGCCCCCAGAGCCGCGCCGCAGGGGCAGCACTCCGGGGGCCGGGGCTGTGCGCTGGCCCCTCCCCTGGAGCCGCGCTGAGCGTGGAGCGATCCAGGGAGCCAGGGCTGTGCGCTAGCCCCTCCCCCGGAGCCGCACGGTGCATGGAGTGCTCTGGGGGCCAGAGCTGCGTGCACGCCTCTCCCCCAGAGCTGCGCATGCAGCGCTCCAGGGGGCCAGGGCTGCGTGCTCACCCCTCCCCCGGAGCCGCGCCGGGAGCGCTCTGAGGGCCGGGGCTGTGTACTCTTCCCCTCCCCTGGAGCCACCCTGCACAGGCAGAGCTCTGGGAGCTGGGGCTGTATGCTCTCCCCCCGCTCCCAGCAGCTATGGTAAGAGGGGGAATGGGGAGTTTCAGGGTGGTGATTGGAGGGGAGGCTTTGGAGGGGCAGTCAGGGAGAAGGGTGGGTTGGATGGAGGTGGGGTTCTGGAGTGGTGGTTAGCGGGTGGCAAGGTGGATAGAGGTTGGGGCAGTCAGGGGACAGGGAACTGGGTACAGGGTGGGGTTCTGAGGGGTGGTTAGGGGTCTGTGGAAGGGGCAGTTAGGGGACAAGGTGTGTGGTGGGGTTGGGTCAGGAATTCTCGGGGGCAGTCAGGGGGTGGGAAGTGGGAGGGAGCTGAATTGGGGGCGGGGCCTTGTCTATCCAGCCCTCGATATAATTTCACAAACCCGATGTGGCCCTTGGGCCAAAAAGTTTGCCCACCCCTGGTTTGAGAGCTATCATGCCATTCTCTCACTAGAAGGGAAAACCTATAATGGGAGCAGGCCATAAAAGAGACCCAGGTTGGGAATATTTTCATGAAGTTCCTTTAACCTGTGGGTAACCCATCCCATATTGCTAAGTGGTAGTAAGGTCCCAGAATTAAAAGACAGTCCTGGTATGAAAAGGTTGAGAATAACTACTAGAAAATATGCTGAATGGAACAATTCTGCCCTGGCAGAGGGGAAGGCTAACACCCTCCACCCATGTGGTGTCCTGGAACCTTGGATCCAAGCCCAGGGTTAGCACAATTTGTGTGCAGATGAAAGAAGAGTTAGGCCTGAGCCTGAATTCAAACCCTGATCTTACACTGAAGTCTAGACATACTTATGGTGGCTACAATAATCAAGACAGGAGATAAAGGGAATGAATTAATTCTTCCTGTCTGTACAAAAAGAAATTGAAGTATTTTGATGAGGATGTTGGAGAAGCAGAATTTGTATATACCTGGATGTGAGGGGTAATGGAAAGGGAAGAGTTGAAGATGACTCCGAGTAGCAGGAATGATGATGGTGTTGTCTGTGGTTGTGCAGAACAGTAGAAGGCAAGATAAGGAGTTTAGTGTTGGCCACGTTAAGCTTAAGTTGATGGCACAACATTAAAGAGATGTCAGAGAAAGAGGCTGAGATGCAAGGTCAAACCAAGGGAAGCAGTCAGAAGTGGAGAAGTTGTGAAACAGAAGCATAATAACAGCAACTGAATCCATGTAAGTGGATTAGATCACCCAGGAACAGGGTAAAGAGAGAAAAAAAAGAGGCCTATGAGATCACCAAAAGAATAGAAGAGAGACTGGAGAGGACACACAAAAAGATACAATGCAGGATGATCAGAGATGTAGGAGCATGAGGAGCAGACAGAATCATGAAAGCTAAAATGAAGACAAGACCTTTAGAATGCATGATCAACTGTGTCAAAAGCAACAAGAAGGTTGAGGACGTAAGGATGGAAGAGCTAACAGACCTTGGTGGGAACAGCTGCAATGGAGTGGAGAGGGTGAAAGCCACACTGGGGGAGAGGAGCAGGATGGAGTTGCAGTAGGGGAATTTGAGGCAACTGTTATAGATGGCATATTTCACTAGTTCAGAGATAAAGGGCAGAAGGTAATAAGGAAGCAGTTAGAGAGGCAAGTGGGGTTGAGGGGCAGCATTCTGAGGAGAGAGAGACCAAAGTATGCACTTTAAATACGAGACAAACCTGACATATGCCCAGTGTTCTTTCAGGTCACAAACTCTGTCAGCAATAAGAACAAATGAAGACAATCACCTGTGTAAAAGATTAGCAAGTAGTTCTTCGATTTTCTTTTTAACTTCCACTTCCGATGAACATTTTTTAAAAGAATCTTCATCACTAAGGGACTGTAAGAAATGCAATAGTCCTTTTAATTTTGCACATTACCAAGTAAACTCAAAAGGTATGAAAGGGAATAGCTTTTCCACATAATTCACATATTAACCTATAGAACTCATTGCCACAAAATACCATTAAGCCTAGAGCTCAACAGGATTCAAAAAAGGATCATACGTTAATGGAGGTAATAAGAATATTGTGAGTTATAATAGTAAATATGGATAAAATTAGAAGAATTTTGGAAGGGATATGAACTGCCATGTTTTAGGATATAAGCCAACCTCTAATTATGGGGAGTTGGGAAAAACATTCCTGAGTGGCAAGATATTCCATAACTGTAGGATTTCTAGTACCTTACTCTGAAGCAGCTATTACTGCCATTGTCAGAAACATGATCCCAGAATAGACGGACTACTGGTCTGATCCAGTACAACAATTCCTGTGTTCATTATGACTGGATGTCAGCTAGCTCAGCAAAAATGTACTCAGAGTGCAATCTCTCTCATTCTGAAAAAATGTATTTTCATGTCATTTGTACCTGAGGAGGTCCTGAGGAGGTCACAGGGGAGTCATCCTCTCCATAGCTAAGCTTTTGAATGTGCTGAGCAATTGAAACTCCTAGTTCCTTTTCTAGCATTACAGGTGAAAAGGTCTGGAGATCACGCACACTGCTAACACCCAGCAACTCAAGGCGCTTGGTAGTTTTATAGCCAATCCCTAGATGAAAAAGGTGTGCGATAATTTGAGTAAAATTTCTTTACAAAATAATACAGTACATAGGAAAGTCATTTAAAAGAGTTGTACATTTAGCAAGTTGTATTTATAATTATATAAAATACTAAAAACTAATTTATTTGGTTAATAAACTAAATACTTTTCCCCTATAAATTATATTTATAATTTCTTGCCATATAAAACTAGACATTATCAAATTTATTATTTGAATTGTATAACTGGAAGTTCTTTGAAGCAACATTTTCAAGTAACTGAGACCCACATTTTAAGGAAGTTAAGCAATTTTTTCCCCTCAAAGTTATATAAGTACTGATATCAATATCAATGTTTGGGTTTCAGTGAAAACAGTCTGAGATTTATACATTCTTTTTAGGTATTTGCAACTCAAACACTGCGTCACTTGTGTTGGTGCAGAACCATAAAGTGACATGGACTAGAAAACAGAAGTACAACAAACTAGTATAGTTTCATTGACTAGTTTGAGTAAAATGCAAAAAGTAAATATAAATATGAAAAAAAGATTTTAAAATTCTTTCAGTTTTAAAAGTATAGTGTATAAATTAAAATTATGAATTCTCACAGTTTTTATATGAAAGATTGTGGCAACAATATCTTACCAGGCACTTTTCCGATGTGATCGAGGCTGCCTATTAGGTCCTGACAGCTTTCAGGTAGAAGAACTGTTTGTTGATTTGGTTTGTAGGCACCAGATACTAGTTTAGATAGTAATTTGTTAGAGGCTACTCCTGCACAGCCTGTAAGACCCAATCTATTGTACATGGCTTCCCTCATCTCTGCTGCAATCTGAGATCCAGTGACAAGTCTTATATGCATCACATCCTGTAAATTGACAGCTGTGAAGACAAAACGGAGGTGGGTCACTTCTCAGCATAAGATGGCCACTCAAATCACTACAGGTCCATTCGCTGATAAGAAGATTCATATGCTTATAACCTATTAAAAACTTTATGGGAAAGAGTGTGTTCTACTGGGTAGATCAAGAGACTGAACATAAGGACTATTGCAGGGGTCGGCAACCTTTCAGAAGTGGTATGCTGAGTCTTCATTTATTCACTCTAATTTAAGGTTTCGCGTGCCAGTAATACATTTTAACATTTTTAGAAGGTCTCTTTCTATAAATCTATAATATATAACTAAACTATTGCTGTATGTAAAGTAAATAAGGTTTTTAAAATGTTTAAGAAACTTCATTTAAAATTAAATTAAAATGCAGGGCCCCCCAGACTGGCGGCCAGAACCCGGGCAGTGTGAGTGCCACTGAAAATCAGCTCGTGTGCTGCCTTTGGCACACATGCCATAGGTTGCCAACCTTGGACTATTGGGTTCTCTGTCTGGTGTTGCCATGGAGTAAGTATTTAACCTCAGACAAGTAATTTAGCCTCTTTGTACCTCAGTTACCTCCTCTCTAAAATTAAAAGGGTAATACTCTACCATCAGAGAATTATGGTGAGAATGACTTAATGTTTGGAAAGTACTTTAAGGACAAATGCACTCTATAAATGTTTAAGAGCTATCAAAGAAAAATATTTAAATATCATCATGCAACAGACTCTTCCCTTAATATAATTAAAGGGAAAAGTAAATAAATTAGAGATTTAAGAGTACAACATTTGTTTAATTAAGATAACTGGAAGGTATCCATCTCTAATATTCACGCTTGAGTAACAATGAAAAAAGATCTTATTAAGGCAGTTCTTTCCCAGAACTGTATTAAAAATTATAGCAAGAGTTGATATTAACATCTGGTTTGGTAAAAATAAACTGCTCTTTTCCTTCATTGAAATGAATATAAATCTTGCTATGCCAGCTGTGTGCACTTGTGAGCTAGAAGGATACCAGTGGAGAATATGAATCAGTCCAAGTTCTACAGTCAGCCCCCAGTGACTTCAGTATAAATCTTCCATGCAGGCAACCTGTATAGCAAAACTTTCCTCTGTTTTTCAGTATACATTAAGGATATTTTGATGAAAATTTCAGTTAGCTGACATAAGTAGCTAAAACCTTAAAACTAAATTTTCATGAACTATCATGAAAGTTGCTACTTCAAGCTCAAACTATATATTTAATTCTACATGTAATTGTCTTTTTTGAAGATCACAAACAAAAGAATCTATTCTCTCAACTCACTGTGGATGCTCAGCTTTCACTGACATTAATATATGAAGGTACACACGCCATTCAAAATAATGAGGTTCTCGGATACAAAATTATGCCATATTATAAGTCAGTTCCTGGCAGTCTAACCACAGGGAAAATAAAAGTCTTCCAGACAACACTGTATTGAATAGGAAATGTGTTATCATGCAGTTTTGAAAGTTTAGTAAATTTAATTATCAAGATACTTTTTTGTACAAATTCTACTAATACTTAATAGAATCTTTTAGCAAAATAGGGAATAGCCACTCACTTTGATTATTATACACATGACCAGACACAGACACATTGGAACAGCCATCTCTTTTCATCTGTGCTAGTCTCTTCTCTACCAACTCTGTGATATCCACAAAATTTTCATCAAATCCAAGTCTTTCTACCAGCGGACTAAATTCTTCCAATAGCTCTATGGGGAAAAAAGTGAAGGCATATCTTTAGACTACTGTATCTACTTTGTAAATGTTAACTGTACCCCTCATTGTTGTATGCAGTGTTGCTGCAGCCCTGTTGGTCCCAGGACATTAGGGAGACAAGGTGTCCCTAAAAAAAGCTATGTATAAACTTGAAAGCTTGTCTCTCTCTCTCTATACCAGAAGCTGGTCTAGTAAGAGAGATCACCTCACCCACATTGTCTCAACTATATCTCAGTGAACTAGGGACTGTATGCTGGCTGGTGGGGAAGGTTATTAAGCTCCATCCAGGACCTAAAATCGCTGAGGGGACATAAATTACTACAGACCCTGAGAGAGGTAAACTCTTACAGAACGGTACCAACCCCACGATTAATTGCATATACTGGTTCAAACTAAGCCCTACTTTTGATTCAACAAATTGACATGACTCGTTAACCAAGATGGAGACCCTCCCTAAGTGTTTGAAAGATTGGAACCCAAAAGGGTCTGTAACCAAATGTACTCCTGTATTCACAACCTACACAACACTCTAATAATCTTTGTACAAAATATGCCTTGTGAGATATCACCTGAAAACCAATAACTTGTTGGTCAATAATATCATGGTGAAAAATATGTAGCAACATTATATGTAAAGTTATGAACATAAGTTGAAATTTTGACTGAAATATGTTTACCAGACAAGTCTGGAGAGCATGTAGATGAGTTTCTTCAAGATGAAGGACAAACTGATGCTTCTAGCCCTGTGTCATCAAAGTCAATTGGCAATCCCTGGTCAAGTGACTATTCTCTGGGAGCAGAGGGGGGCAGAAACAGATGAATTTGTATTTTAACAAACCTCTTTCACCACAAGACCCCATGTCTCCATCCTCAGAGCTGGAAGAAACTTTATCTAGGCATATAACCCTCAGGAAAATGCATTTCAAAGGGTGACTGGACTATAAAAGGGAGGTGTGAAAACATCCCAGGTACACTCTATCCCTCTCTCTCTCTCTTGCGCCTGAGAAGGCAAAGGAACCAGCCTTTGGACTTTGGGAAGGGTTCTGACCTGAGAATTTGTTCAGTCCTAATACTGGGTACATGTGGTAAGGATTTCACCTTGAACCATGTCTAGTTTGTTAAGTTTTAGTTATTAGAATGCATTTAATCTTTATTTCTCTTGTAATCATTTGTGGTTTCAATACCTTAAACTTTTACTCACTTAAAACCTCCCTCTTTGAAATTAAATAAACCTGTTTTATTATTTAATCAAAACTAAACCAGTAACATCTTTAAACTATTTGTTTAGTAACTCCAATTCAAGTACCATACTGCCATACATTGATCTCCTACAGGGGCAACAGATCTCTAGTATCTGAACTGTCCAGGAGAGGGGTGGGCATTGCAGAATACAAGTTTCTGGGGAAAATCCGGGAACGGAAGTGTGTTGGTATCACTCTGTAAGTAGTAACCAAGGCTGCTGGAAGCTAGAGTGTGGCTGGCGTGTTGCTGATAGGCTGCTGGGGTAAGTGTTGCTGGACCAGGACTGCAGCTATACAGACACAAAAGGTGTTACCTACATGATAGAGGGCTGTTTGTGGAACCTACAACAGCAAAGCACTGTCATGCACCCAAGGTTGCAGGGCAGAAGGTGACAACCCCTCGCTAGTCTGCACTGCAGCATGGTATATCATAGGATCTCCATAAGGAAAATGTGGGTGGGGAGGATCTCTAGTAAGCTACAGTATGCGTTTAGACTTGTTATTGTTTTATGTTTTCTCTGTAATATTTTTGTCCTAAAATAAATGTACTGTGTTCTGCACACTGCTGTTTGGTCTCTGTTAAATCACTGTCTTAGCCCTTGAGAGAGAGCTGAGCTAGGGCAGACCTGCAGGAATCACAGTGAATTTTAGGACGCTGCAGCCTAAATGTCAAGTCTGGAGGGAGAGGGATGCAGGTTCTTGTCTGGAAAGAGGTGGTGGCTAGATCCCTGATACTTTAGGGAACATCCCTTGAACAAACTACACAGGGAATCAGAAGTGCAGTTGCTCTGAAACTGACAACCACATAATGTAAACTTGGGACTTCATATTCTCTACAATCCATAGTGGATTTCCCACTGATCTAAGTGAGAAATTTGCACAGAACTCCATGGGAGTAATACTAAAATGTATTTATTCAATATCTGATTGTCTCTTTAGCACTCAGTGAGAAAATCTGCTTCCCTTTAGGCCACTGCTATTTTGCCCTTTGATTTACTTCCTTTCCCTGCTCCTTTCCCTCTTCTCTTTGTGAGTCTTCAAGTTTTTAACTTCTTTAACTATTTCCCTGGAGCAACTCCAAATTCGCAATACTGTGAACTTCATTATCAAATCTCTGAAGATTAACAAGGGACAGGGGAGTTCATACTTCTCAGTCACTGACTCAGGCTATTTGCAGTCTCAGGCAGATGTCATGACATCAATTTCCCCTCAGTTCATTTTTGGAGGGTTCTCTCTGCTGCTGTGAAGGCTTGAAACTTACCTTTCATTTAAAAAATATTAACATTAAAGATTCTGCAGAATCCTAATATGTCATGTAGCCAATTAAATACATCCAGTTGGCTGAATCCAGCATGCAATTCTAATATAGATAACAACTGAGCCCAACTGCTTAATTTGTGAAATCTGATGGAATTAGAGATTGAGATGACATCCCTAGAAGCCTTAATACAATTTTCTAAAGCTCATATAAAATCAGAAATGTTAATGCAGGAAAATATTTTTACCATAATAAGTATATGTACAGTATCAAGAATCAGAGGGGTAGCCGTGTTAGTCTGGAATTGCAGAAGTGACAAAGAGTCCTGTGGCACCTTAAAGACTAACTAAAGTATTAGAGCATAAGCTTTCGTGGGCTAATATTTCGTCGGATGCATGCAGTGAAAGTACCTGCCCCTGGATACTTCCACTGCATGCATCCGACGAAGTGGGTATTAGCCCACGAAAGCTTATGCTCTAATACTTTAGTTAGTCTTTAAGGTGCCACAGGACTCTCTGTCACTATATGTACAGTACTTATTTCCCCCTATTAAAAAAACTGTTAACCTGTACCTGTAACCTTGTACGACATTTCTCTGTATTGTGTCAGGTCCTCTCCATTAACTAGCACTAGCTCTGGGCATTTTTCTTTAGCATCTTTGACAGACATACATTTCTGAACTCCAAGTTTCCTGGCTTCATAGTTACAGGTAACAACCAAATATTTCTGCTGAACACCTGGAAACAAAAGTAAAAAAATCATAACACATTTTAAAGGAGTTATTTGTTTATTGCAGTACTTCCATATCACTCGTTTACACTTTGCTATCAAAGCCTGTAATGCAAATCCCTCAAATCAGTAAAAATTTAATACCGTTTTTAAGAAGAAATATCAATAAAATTAAGGTGTAAGACTGAAGGAAGCAGGACCCTTGCTGATGTTCTTAAAACATTTTATGGTAATAAAAATATTTTTTCTTAAATGCCATGTTAATTTTTCATTTATTTAAAGGTACTCTCACTACTTCTGAGGGTTATCATGCAACCTGATCTATACAAGGGCACATCTGCATTAGTATAAAAGTCATTAAAAAATATTTATTTCATTCTTTTCCTCCACTGATTAGTAAATTCACATGTAATAGTACCAACAGTTTTAAGCTCAAATGACCCTTACAACCAAGTGGAGTAAACTATGAAAGACCAGAGTACGAGTAAAAAAGTATCTGTCCTTCTCAAGCACATAAACCAAACAATAAACTGCAACATATAAATTTACCTAAAGGTTTGTCTCTTAATTCAGGATTATGGATCATTTCTACTTGTGCATAAAAGCAGTCCAGGTCAGTGTGCACAATTACCCTGTGTGCTGTACTTCCTGATGGCACAGTCTTGTCATGACCTGCTGCAATGAAAATATACAACCAAGTTTAAAGATAACATCCTTCTTACCCTTGTTAATAATGCAGCAAACGATCTCACACATGAAAATTATGCAGCACACAATCTCACACATGAAACCCAGCATTGTGTGGCAAAGTAGAGAGTTTATAAATTGTACATTAATTCGGTTGGGAGCCAATTGGCTCAGTGGTTTGGTATCAGTAAAAGATACTGCGGTCTACATCCTGAAGACCTTTTTTACATGACCAGTACCACCTCGATTCTTTTTCTACCGAATAATTTTATAAAGTTATATTTCTGATACAGCACCCTTTACATTGTATACCTTAGTGTAATTACTACTAGAAAACGTGTAAGAATTCTCGTGCTGTTTGGAAGCATCCAGGGGCTGGGCACAAAAGTGACAACACCAAACATACTTCCCATCTCTTTATCTCTGAGAATACACCTGCCTAGGATCTCTACAATTTGAGCTTTCCTGCTGCTACAGGTTTAAATGAATAAACCTGTCTGTGAACATAAACTCCACCTTCTAGCAGCCCCTGAGTGATGCAACAGATCATCAGCTAGAGAGCAAAAATGCTGCCAAGTGCAAAGAGCAGACTTTATTGAAATATCTTTTTAAATTCTATAGTAAGATGCATACTATAGAATTTAAAAAAACAGATTTAAACTTTAAGAAATATGCAATGCTGGTTCTTGACCCAAAGATGAAAAAAAAATTTGGAAAGTTTGAGAAAAAGTGTACTTAGCGACATTTTTATACTCAAGTACAGATTTAATGTTTTTTAAGACATCAGATTTTCCCCCTTTTGGGGACTTCTGTTTTGTTTTCTTCAGATAAAAGGGAATGCACTTGAAATTATATGAAAATATACTGGAATGTGCAACATTGAACTGCTTCAATCCAAGGTTTCTAATTCCATTGAATGGATTTTTTGCATGTTCCAAACGTGAAACAAGACTGAGCACAGCACCATTTTCCAGATATTATTTATGTGGTACTTCACACAGATGTGGTGTTTTACAAGCAAATATGACACCTTGGTTCAGCTACAGTGTTAACATTTAAATAGGTTTGGAAGAATTCCATTTGTGTCCATAAATACTGATTTCACCAAATACAAACAAACCAACACAAATATCTCCATTAATAACTGAAATGTACAGACAGGCAAAGTAACAAAAAATCTGTCAGAGAACTTATTAGTGTGTGATTTGAGAATATTTACTTCATATATTTTTACAGGCGATGTTGACAATTTGTGTTTTAACCGCTATAAAGCCTTCACTTTTAAAATCTCACTCAGTCTATTCTCATTCAATTATTGGCTGTCACCGCCTGATTGTTTGAGCCCACTCCCCCCAAAATCCCAAAGAGGTTTACAGATTGCTAAAGCCTGGGGAAAACGCTTAAACAAGCACTGATATGATCCATCAAAATTATAAAAAAGTTAAGCGAAGTCCGACAAGCTCCACATTTGAGCTAGTCCCCAAAATCAATGGGAGGGGGCACTGAGGGGGAGATGGGAGGGGCTCTGTGCGGAGACATGGGCAACGGGGGACACCGCGGGAGAAGAGAGAATGGGGGGCGCTGCTATGGGGACACGATGGATCCCTGTGGGCGTCCCTCGGCTCCGGGCAGGACGAACACTCGCGCCTCGGGGGCCCCAGGTCTCTGCGTCTGTCTGACTTTGGCGCCCGGCGGTTTAGATCTCCCGGCGGGCCGGCAACAGCTCCCGTCCCCCAACCCCGTTCTCGGCGTGAGGAGGCCCCCGGGGCCCGCATTTACATTGTGCTCCGAGAGCGGCGGAGGAGCCTCTCGCGGGCGCCGCCCGGCTCCAGGGACCGCCCGGCTCCGCGGGGCGAAGCCAATCCGCTTCCTCCTCCTCCTCTTCTTCAGGGAGCTCCATGCGGCCGCCGCCGCGGAGGGACACGCTGACCGGAGCGGTGCGCACGGGGAGCGCGGCGCCGCGGCACTCAGGCCTTTCTCCCGCGGGGCTGGGCGCCGCGAGCGCTTCGCGGTGAACCCGCTGTCCAGAGCCCCGCCCACTGCGTGGCAGGCAGGCAGGAAACGAGGGAGCTCAGCCTCGCCCACGGCAGCCGGGCTGGGTGTGTCGGACACAGCACCGCCCTGCGGCACCACCACTTACCCGCCCAGCCCCGGCCCGGCTGGCAGGGTCCGCTCCTAACACTAGCGCAAGTGGGGCAGGGGAACACAACACCCTGCACGCCCCTCCCCGGGTGCTCCGACTGCGATGAGAGCCACAGAAGGCCGTGGAGAGAGGGGGGTAGATAATCCGCAGGGACAGGGAGGTGGGATGAAGAAAGGGGCGGGTTACTCCCGTACAACTAGTGGGGTGAGCTAGGCACGTTTGAGTGGCTCATCTTGATGGATAGAGATCAAATAGTGTTGGGTCCTCTATTGACACTGAAGACACACGAGGAGTGGATACTTTCCCAGGCACATAGATCAGGGCACTCAGCCACCAGCTCTGCAGTCGCTACCGCAGCCCGCTGAGCATTCTGGGAGCGGTAGTCCCCAGCTGGCTCAGACGGAGGAGGTGAACTACAACTCCCAGAAAGGAGCGCGACCGCGTGCTCATGCGCAGTGAGTCGCCGAGCGCCATTTCGAAAGAAGGCTCGTCGCGCTTTAAACTAGCGGGCGGCAACGGCGGTTCGCGGGTGCTGAGGAGAGCAGACGTAGCCGCTGACTGTCCCGGCTGGGTATGCGCGCCGTAGAGCCCCCGCGGGGTGTCTGTGCCCCTCACTGGGACGCAGCATTGTAGCCTCGCGGCCGGAGCGGGAAGGAAGGTGCGGAGTGGGGCGGAGGCGTTGCCCTAGTCCTGCCTCGCGTGTGAGGTGTGACCGGCTTGGGCGAGGCTGTGATTTTCAAAGGAGTTTAAGGAAAGTAGGTGCCTATTTCCTATGGGGTTTGATTCCGTTAGGCTCCTTTGAAAACCCCGGTTTCAGCCGTTAGTGCTGTTCTGGGTTTATGGCCCGTCAGTACATTTCAATCCGTGGGGTTGTGATAACCGAGCCCATTTTAATTGGCTTTATTTTAATTCAGGAGGACCTGACAAGCTCTTAAAGCCTGTCCAATGTCACCCACCCCGGTAGTTGGCAGGGTTCTTTAATACACCCTTCCCAGCACTGCTGCATCCAACCTTTCTTGGGTTTCTGCTACGATAGTGCTTTTATCACGTTAGTATATTCAACTGAACCGTTTGCTTATACTGGTAAAACCATTTTTACCAATCTCTTCAATTTTGCTTTATTATTGTTGGGGTTTTCTGTGCTAGCTGTGATGTCATAGGATGACATTTTGGGATATTCCAGCTGAAGGCAGTGGTCTGGCAGACTTTAATCTATTCATGTGCTAAATGCCCCCCTTGCTAAACCAGGTTAGCAGGGGTCTTTCAGTACCAAATGTTGTTTGGAAAAAGCTGCTTTGAACACCACACTGTTAAATAGCATATGAGGTGCCTTTTGCATATGAACACTTAGATTCTTTCACTCTTCTCTGTCCAAATGCAGACTTAATTTTGTTCCATGCTCTGAATGCCTTTATTTTTCTGATATTGCCTACTCATACATGCATAAATCATAAAAAAATATTTTTGTAAAGCTCTGAGGTCAGTACTAGATCAAATATCTGCCTTACAGCTGAATAAAAGCTTAATACTGAAGAATAGAATCTGTTAGCTTTTAAGGAGTGCAACTATCAAAATTGGTGAAACTCTTAGTGGAAATTAATAAACATAGAGATGCTTGATCTGGAAGTACAGTGTTTGAGAGGATATCTCAGTACAGGTGATTGCTTATATTTTTATTTCTTTACTCAGACTCTTCAGAAGGATGAGAGGAGATTCCATTAGTCATCTGGATAAAAGATATGGCATGCTCATTTGAAAAAGACAGTAGTTACTCTCCTGGATCTACTGTGTCTTCTCTCCTAGCTAGCTGCAGCCTTAACAGTAGTAACTCCTACTCAAATAGCTCAATTCAGTACAAGGACAAGGTATACAACTCTGCATCTCAGGCTTTGGAGGCCTATATTGAAGATTTTGATCAAAGTCTTATGTCTTCAGAAGTGAGCACTGGAAAAATATGCATAGGTCAGAGTACTCCTAAAGATAGGTCAGCAAAGTATGGTTCCATACAAAAATACGGTATGTTTCCTGTAAATGAAGCTTAAATTGTGGTTTTGTTCAATATTTTGACATAACTCTAAAGAGAACAACTCATGAACTGGTTCTGTCATCTTTTAAATTTTCAATCTATTCTTGTTTGTTACGTATGGCTATAGATATCTTATTGAGACTTTTTTCAAATTCTTTCTTTTTTGGAATTTGAAATCTGTCAAAAGTCTGAATACTGATCAGTAACCTAATTACATTGCTACCTCGATATAATGCGGTCCGATATAAGGCGAATTCTGATATAATGAGGTAAAGGAGCGCTTCGGTGGATCAGCATGTCTGACTTGGATATAAAGTATTTTCACCTATACCGCAGTACGATATTTTGCCTCCCAAGGACAAGCGTTATGTCGAGGTAACAGTATACGTTTTTTGTACATGAAATCTATTTGATTTCATGAATATTTGCTAATAACAAGTTGTTAGCATATATTGTGTAATAAATGGTGCTTAGGTAATAATCCTTCTCTTTTTCTGTAATAGTTAGTCTTCAGTAAAAATGAATTTTTACATTCTTTTAAAAATAAAACCATGACAATTTGAAATTCGAGATCTATAGGGGAAAGACGTCTGCTACACTTCCTCAGTTTCATTTCCTGTCTGTAGAAGTTTTTAGGTGTGTAAAGGAACTTGATCTCCTAGACTGCAAACTGCACTGAGGTGAAACTGCACTTCCATACTGTGCTGTTTCCTTTTTACTTTCATATTAAAGATTAAGTGAAAATTTTGTAAATATAAGTAAAAGGAGGAATACCCCTGGAGTGGTGTATTATAAAGGGGCTACAGAATTTTGGTCTAATTTTAGTTAGGTTTAGTGTGTTGGTGGCCTGCAATATATACAGGCACTAACTACATCAGGGATTCTCAAGATGGGAGTTGGGACTCCTCGAGGGGTCACAAGGATATTACAGGGGGATACCACTTTGTATTAGAGTTTATGCCTCTGCAGTGAAACAAAAATGGCAGCTTAGATCTCCTTTGTTCTAGGAGTCTGAGAATGTCTTGGTAGCAATATTTTAGTAGTATTTTCATTGTTTTTATCCATCTGCTCTGCTGCCAACTTTCTGGTGATGTTTGTGTTGGGGTGGATAAACTGTATCTCCCTCGCCCAGGCTCCCCTCTCCCTGCCAAGCGGCATCTTCCTTTTGAGCATCAAACAAAATGAAGACTAGATCCATAATGCCTCAAATCCAGGTGATATCTGAAATATATTGCCATTTATAGTCAAAACATGGACTATAAATGATGCAGCATTTTGGTTTTATGAATCAGATAAACAGCAGAAAGAAGATGCTAGATTTCCCACATAACCATCCCCCTCTACAGTTCCACATGAGCATAACATGAGTATTTTGACTCATGGGATAAGTCAAAAATTTAAATGACTTCCTTTGGTTCGTGTTTTGCCACCAATATTTTGAGAGAAGTGGAGTCAGAATTGATCAACTGTGATGCTTTGAAATACGAGTACACAGTATTCACATTGTTACATTACAGTTCTTTTACTAAATTTCAATGTATCTATCATAGGTTTTTCAATGCATTTTTTAAAATTTAGGAAAATATATAAAAACAGCCTCTTTTCTTTTTTTGTTTTGTTTTTTTCTTCCAGCTTTGGAGGACTTTAACCAGCAAGTAAAACTCGACTCCATTGCCTCACCTTTTATAAGACAAACTGTTTGTGACCCAGACTTGATTAGTCTCACCACAGATGATCTATTAGCATTTCCAGCAGATGGATCACTGCCTTTTATCCGCAGGATTCCTTCTGGGTTGGGGGTTGAAAGTGGCAAGTGGATTAGGAAGTCTCTGAAAAAATCTGCCCTCTATCCTTATCAAACTTCTTCATTTGATGTTGAAAAAGACTTTGCTTTCCAAGACAATGGCAATGCTGTGGATAATCAAAATCACTACAGAGACATTTACAAAGAGAAACACAATATGTATAAATCTCACAAATATGATTCTATATTTTCTAAAGAAAATGCAGGGGATTGCCTTTTTCAACAACACTCTAAGTCCATTTCTGTCAAGAATTATCCAAGATGGCTTACTAGCCATAAGTCCGACTTGAATGTGTCAGGGATAAGTAGTATTCCTGATTTCAAGTACCCAATCTGGCTAAAGAATCATAACCTTTTATCTGACTCAGCTAATCAAAGCTTTATTCAAACGTTGAACATGCAAGATGAATATTCCTCTTTGCAAATGCGTGAAAGTCTGAAAAAAAACCAGATTGTGGATAAATTGGACTGCAGTTCTTCTGAACAAAATAGTTATCTGGATCCAACAGGTGACAGTGAAGTAGCAGGAAATTGCCAATATGTCAGACCAGGTGCAGACTTCCAACCTGGCAATGTTCTCTCAAGACAGTCCAAACATCCATTCAGAGGTAATTGCATTATGCATGATTTTTTTGTGAATATTTTTTGAGAATGTTAAATGAAAATGTTACTCTTTGAGTCACACATGACAGACCATGCTCCTCCTATGTTACACAGTGTGCACCATTGCACAGTAAGACTATTCAGACCTATTCTACATGGGGGAGTGGTGAAAAATCCACACTCCTGAGCGATATAATTATACTGATCTAATCCCCCGTGTAGACAGTGCTATGTCAACAGGAGAGCTTCTGCCCTCGACATAGCTATCGCCTCTTGGGGAGGTGAATTAACTACACTGATGGGTTTTCACTAAATTGCTACAGCAGTGCAGTAGTTGTTGTAGTGTTGTTCATGAAGACAAGCCCTCCATACAGCTAAGGTAACTCAGCTAAAGGCCTGAAGTCAATATGAATAAATTAACACATTTAACTTCACCCACCCATCCAATGAGTGCTGTCATTCAAGAGCAAAGTGTCCTTAATACACTAATTTAATCTGGGAGGGTTAAGGCCTGGCCTGCATCCAGAATTTAGGTTGACGTAAGTATGTAGCTCAGTGGTGTAAAAAATCCATGTCCCTGAGAGACATAGTTAAGTCAACCTAAGTCCTGGTATAGATACAACTACATCAACAGAAAAATTCTTCAGTCAATCTAGCTACCGCCTCCTGAGGGGGTGGATTTACTTCAGCGACAGAAAAACCTGGTGGTCTAGAAAGTGGCTGGCTATGGTGCCACTACAGCACAGCTGCAGTGCTATAGCTGTGCTGCTGAGAGTCCATAAGATTAACATCCCCCTAAGTTAGAGTGAATAAAGCTCACTTAAATATGAATACCCATACAGGGTTACCACTGTTCTAACTTACGCACGTTGACTTCACACTTCTAGCTGGTTTACATTTGTGACCAGCCTCTCTGCCCATTTCTCTCAAAACAGCAGGAGCAGATACTGCACTGAGAATACCTGTGAGCAGCTTGGTAGAAGAATGGAGGGAGTTGGACATTACTGTGCCCGTTTGTGGGGTGGCAAAAAAGGACTCGGTACCCTATCCCTGCAGGGGGTATAACACTGGGCAGTGGCTCCTCCAATTCCTTAGGGGATGAGAGAGCCAACCTCACCCCATAACCAGTTTGTGCCCAGTTTCAGTCCTCTCTGGGAACATCTTGTAAAGCAGGAGCTCTTTCAGTTTGCATGGTGGGAGGAAGCTTGCTGAGCTGGACTCCATTCATAAATCCCCCAGCACCTGGTGCCAACAGCCCACCCCCAACAGTTTTTTCCTGTTGCTCACTAATGTGGTTAGTCCTGAAGCTGAAGGGATAGAAGTCTGTGCTGCAATGTTGAGGGTTCAGGACTCGCATTGCTGTAATGTATGGTTGGGATTAAATTTATTTTTTTTAAAAAAAAACCCCTAGGAAATTCATATAAAATCTAACTAAAACCATTATTTTAGATAGCAAAGTCAAGCACTCAGAAATTAGGAAATGCCAGATTTACAGATGCCTGCATAATTTTAGTTTGTACCCCTTTGTGTATATATATATATTATAATGCAGTTTTTAATTATAGGATCCCATACTTCGTTTTTCCACTGGACCCCTACCTCACTCAGTCCAGAGGCTGGTTGGAAAGGTAGTTGAATTAGGGTTGCACATGATAACGTAAATTTGTCACTTCCTAATTTTCGAGTGCTTGACTTTGCAATGTAACTAATGCAGTTTTTGTATGTAATTACATACGGTGTGTGTGCAAGCAGAACTTCTTGAAGCACCTGTTATAACACTATAAAGAGGAAAACTCACCTATTTGCCAGCCATTTAAGAATCCTCAATATTAACATATATTTGATTAAATGATCTTAATATCAGAGTACTTTATAAAGTTAAGGAATCTTGGATGTTGTATTCTATAAATGAATTATGGAAGGAAACATCTGACTGCTTGGAAAGGCTGTGGCTATTTTCATTTTCTCTTCAGTTCACATCTGACACACATGGTGCAACTGAACAATTATATGCCTATAGCCACAAAAAAGATCAGCAGAAGCAGTGATGCTGGAGGTCTCCCGCTATAAACAGAAGACAGCTGTCAGCAGGGCATTCTTTGAAAGAGAGACTCAATTCTGGAATTCTCTTTTCTCACTTTACCAGATCTGGGTATGGTACAAGATAATCTTTTCCTCAAGTGTTGAGGCTAGAGGATTTTTGTTTACTGTAGAGATCATTGTATCTTCTGCTATGTATTTTATGTTGGGAAGAGCAGTATTTGAGACTTTTCTGGGAACTTAGAGCTTGGAATAGAGGCCTATTCTATAAAATCATATGGCAAGATTTTTAAAAATAGGTGCTCTAGTGCAGTGGTCTTCAAACTGGGGTGCATGCACCCCCGAGGATGTGCAAGCCCACCCCAGGTGGTGCGCAAAACCCTGGCATCGCTGCCGACACTGCCCAAGAGAAGGCCGAACTCCCAAGCTGGCTATTTTAATCCCGCCAAAATGCTGCCGTGGGAAGCGGAAGCTTCCACTTTCTGCGGCAGCATTTTGGCGGACATACTCCCCAGGGGCCGCCAGACTTTTCCCTCTGCAGAAAGGGGCCACGGGGGAAAAAGCTTGAAGACCTCTGCTCTAGAGTCAGTCTCAGTTCCATATTAAGAAGCTTAATTTCATATTTAAGCAGAATGTTAGGCACCACATTTTAAAAATTTTGGCAATGATGTCTGTGAAAGAGGACAGACTATTTCCAGTGTCTTACAGATCATTTAGAATAAGTCTGAACAGTATCATGTAATAATGACTTGAAGAATCTTAGTGTATCGTTACTGGTGATACTGTGTGGGGTTTGTTTTTTTTAGGTGACCAGATTGAGTTGCTTATCTTGAAGGCAAAGAGAACTCTAGAGTCTTCTGTTGAAAATTTATCAAGTGCTCTGAAAAATGATGGCAGCCCTTGTACAGTAGATATACTGGAAGCAGAAAGATCATGGGAAAATGTTCCAGTTGCTTTGTGAGTAAACAAAAATCAACATTAAAACAATTTGTTCTTGAAAGTGTATCATTGCCTAAGTACGATATGTGGTGTGTATGCTATAGATCAGTGGTTCTCAATCCATATGCAGCTCTCTGTAGATAATTTTAGATGAGGATGATTTTCTCACCTATGGATGCTAAGGAAAGAGAAGGGAGTGTTTTTAAAAGATGCAGCATGAATTGCTAAGATTTTGATATTTTATCATATGAGATGGTACACTACTGTCTCCTGTTCAATCATATTATCAGTAATCAGGTTTCTGTTTTCACTAAACCCATTGTGATGTATTTCTGGATCACTAGTTTTTTTAAAAAAAATTTGTTAGTGTAGGTAAAGTTTGGCTGTAAGGCAACACACTGACAATTGTTTATGGAGGAACAGTTAATAGCTGTGGAAGTTCCTGGAGCGCTTCAAATATGGGTCTAGATCACGGATGCACAAACTTTTTAGGCCGAGGGCCACATCGGGGTTCAAAATTGTGTGGAGGGCTGGGTAAGAAAGGCTGTGCCTCTCCAAACAGCCTGTCCCCACCCCCTATCGATCTGCTCCCACTTCCCACCCCCTGACTGCCCCTTCAGAACCCCCGACCCATCCAACCCCCCCACTCCTTGTCCCATGACTACTCCGTCCAGAGACCCACCGCCCCAAGTACCATTCCAAGACCCCACCCCCTATCGAAGCCCCTCTGATAGCCCCCCAGGACTCCTACACCCCATGCAACCCCCCCGTTCCCCATTCCCTGACTGCCTCACCCAGAAACTCTGCCCTCTCTAACTACCCCCTGGGACTCCCTGCCCGTTACACTGCTCTACAGCCAAAATGCTTCTGAAATAAATGTAGTCAAACTTTACTAATTCTGGGTCACTGAGAACGAAAATGATGCTTAAAATTGTTGATTGGCCCTAGTTTTCAAGATATGCTATTGGGTCAGTATATACGACCCTTGACATGGGAATGGCAGAGGATAAGTGAGTTATAAAGGGAAGGGATCTCAATTTAAACTAGAAATGACTAAAATACATCTTTGACTGAATCTATGAATAAATCTATGACTGGGTTTGGACAGTACTTTCTTTTTAGGCAAAACAATGAATGATGCAATCTGAAGCTGGTATTGCGTCATACATGATATGAATTGCATCATATTATTCCTAGAAGTCATGGATGATGCAATCATAACAAAGCTTACATCACTCCGCTGAACAAATTGCCCTATATCATCTCTAGAAATCATACAGTGTCATGCTCTCTTATTTGTCAGTGTTTGATTTTGCAAAGGGACACATTTCTGTTCAGCCAAAGTGAGCAGAGATGCCTCGTACTTGTGTGAACAGTGCAGATAACTTCTGCTATGTTTGTGGTGAACTGACTTTCGCATCACAAAAGCGCAGTATAACCACTATGTCTAAGAAAGCTTATCACCTTTATTTTGGCTGCAAAATTGGAGATCAGGACAAGAGGTGGGCCCCACACATATGCTGCAACACTTGTGCAACAAATCTTCGCCAGTGGTTGAACAGGAAAAGGAAATCTATGCCTTTTGCAGTGCCAATGATTTGGAGAGAGCCAACAGATCATACCAGCAATTGTTACTTCTGCATGGTGCCTCCAGTTGGGAAAGGTGTGTCAAAGAAGAAAAAGTGGACTGTGCATTATCCAAACATTCCATCAGCTATACGCCCAATACCCCACGGAGAAGGACTGCCGGTTCCTGATGCACCAGAATCATTCTCACTTGAGTCAGACGAGGAAGAGGATGAAACTTCTGGTCCTGAACCATCAATGTCACAGGACCCACATTTTCTCCCATCCTCCTCCTCTGAACCACACCTCATAACACAAGATGAACTGAATGATCTTGTCAGGGATTTGGAACTACCCAAGAGTAAGGCAGAGCTGTTGGGCTCCAGACTACAGCAGTGGAATCTCCTGGCAGGTGATGTTAGGGTTTCCATGTTCCGTGACCGTCAAAAGGATCTTGTCCCATTCTTCTTCATGGACTTCATGGAAGGTGATCTTGTAGCCTGCAACAACATCGATGGTGTGATGGCAGCTCTCAACATCGTTCACGATCCAGATGAGTGGAGACTCTTCATTGATTCATCGAAGATGAGTCTTAAAGCTGTTTTGCTGCATAATGGCAATGTTTTGCCATCAATTCCAGTTGGTCATGCAGTCCATATGAAGGAAACCTATGACAACATGAAACAACTTTTGAGGTGCATAAACTATGACCAACATCAGTGGCAGCTTTGTGGCGATTTGAAGGTCGTTGCTCTCTTGCTTGGTCTGCAGACTGGATACACAAAGTACTGCTGTTTTCTCTGCGAATGGGATAGTTGTGCAAGAGATTCCCACTACATCAAGAATGATTGGCCACTCCGACAATTATTGGAGCCTGGGAGGAAAAGTGTTCAGCATCCACCACTTGTTGAATCAAGGAAGATTTTGTTACCATCCTTACACATCAAGCTGGGTCTGATGAAGAACTTTGTCAAGGCCATTGACAAAACACAAGCAGCTTTCAAGTACCTCCGTGGAAAATTTCCAAGGTTAAGTGAAGCTAAGATAAAGGAAGGTGTCTTTGCTGGTCCTCAGATTCGTGAACTTCTTCGAGATGATGCATTTGACCATGCACTGTGTGGCATGGAAAGCCTTCCAGTCAGTGGCAATACATTTTCCCGGAAACAACAAGGCAGACAACTACAGGTTGTTGGTGGAAAACCTCCTCAAGGCATACAAAAGCCTTGGTTTCAACATGTCACTAAAGATACATTTTTTGCACTCTCATCTAGATTTTTTTTCCACCGAACTGCGGCGCAGTGAGCGACAAGCATGGCGAGCGATTTCACCAGGACATTGCGACATTGGAGAAACGCTATCAGGGCAAATGGAGCCCATCAATGCTTGCAGACTATTGCTGGACAGTGACAAGAGATGCTCCATTTAATGAATACAAGAGACAAGCCAAGAAGCGCCGAGTAGACACTGAATAGGACTAAACTATGTACATAATAGTTTTTTGCCTTTTGTTTCATAATACATTTTATTTATATAACCCTTCTGCTGATTTTTTGAAGTGTTACATAAACAGGACAGGTGAAATATTATCATGTAAAGCAACCATAAACACATGAAAAGACCTAGGTTTACAATTTATGATTAAAACTCTACTATCTACACAATATACATAGACATAAAATGTAAAAACTTAAATATCTTAGAAACAGTAGCCAATCAGTTGTTTTCATTGTCATATTTGAGTTCAGCACATCAAAATACATAATAAATATCACATTTTATCTCTGAAGCAGACGACTTCTAAAAAATTGTAGACCAGTGTTATCCAACTCCCTTACTACACCTCTCAGAGCAGCGGTTGGAGCCAGACAGGCTGCTGTGATCCCTGTCCCCCAGACTGCAGGGCCGTGTGGCTACAGAGGGACAGCGGGGAAGGGGCCAGGCAAGCCTTCCTGGTGAGCTCAGGGTCCGGGCAGGACTTGTCTACACAGGAGAAAGTGGAATTTAATCACAAGTGGTGGAAAGTGGTACAGACAGCGTTCCCCTATCAGTACCAATGCTGGAATTGAACTTGTGTTGAATCACATCTTGGCTAGGGTAGGCATGGAATCAGAAATGTAGGGCTGGAAGGGACTAGAAGAAGTCATCTACTCCATCCCTGCACGCTGAGGCAGGATTAAGTATACCGAGACCATCCCTGAGGATTTGTCTAACCCGTTTTTAAAAACGTCCAATGATGGGATTCCGTAACCTAAGTGTAACCTGTTCCCTTGCTTAACTGGTTGGAAAGCTTTTCCTGTTACCTAACCTAAAACCTCCATGCTGCAAACTAAGCCAATTACTTCTTTTCCTACCCTCAGTGGACATGGAGAAAAATTGATCATAGTCATCTTCAAAACAACTTTTTATATATTTGAAAACTTATCATGTTCCTTGCCCTAGCCTCTTCTCCTCTAGACTAAACATGTGCAGTTCTTTCACTCTTTTTTCCTAGATCATGTCTTTGAAACATTTTATCACTTTTGTTGTTCTCCTCTGTTCTATCTCCAGTTCATTGGTTTATTAGTGTGGCGCCCAAAACTGGACATAGTAGCCCTGCTGAGGTCCTCACCAGTGCCAAATAGAGCGGAACAGTTATCTTCTGTGTCTTATGTATGATACCTCTTATTACACCCCATCATTTTTTTCACCACAGCATCACGCTGTTGACTAAACTTCAAATTGTGACCCACTATAACCCACAAATTCTTTTCTGTAGTGCTGCTGCCTAGCCAGTTATTTCTCACTTTATATTGTGCATTTGTTTTTTTTCTTAAGTGCAATACTTTGCATTTGTCTTTGTTTAATTTAATGTTGTTGGTTTCAGAACAATTCTTCAATTTATCAGGATCAATCTAATCCTGTCCTCTGTAACCTCTCCCAACCTTTTGCTATCTGCATATTTTTATAAGCATATGAAACATTAGTCCCAATGACATATGAATATATCTTATAGCAATTTGAGTTTGTAAAGCTGTTTCATACTTTCAATTGCATGTTTCACTTTTTGTTTAGCAAGCCTCCAGTGCCTGTACACTGTGAGGAAGATGAGAACACTCTGCAGTCCCCCAAGGTTAACATTGTTAATGAATTCCTCGAAGACTGTTTAAATAATGACAATCAGGTAGGTTAAGTTGAATTATGCCTATCTTGTAATATTTCTTGCTTGTAGTAATCTTAAAGGAAATCATAACACTTTACAGTTCTGTAAGTTGTTTCTAGTGCATGTGCTATCAAAAGTACATAAGACCAATAAATAGCATGAGAAACACTTGTAAATTGGTTTCTGTTCTTGCTTTAATAAGGAGTTAACAGCAAAAGGAAAAAATGTAATGGCTTTAAATAGTCACATAATTCTAATGATTAAATCCTACATTCTGACCATTATGTGATCAAGAATTGGAAATAGCAGCTGGTCTTAATCTATTTTGGTAATAGTAATTGTTTCATTACTTGCTTGAATTTTGTCCTACATTTTAATGTTTTTTCCTATCTGTAGTAACTAAATAGTGGGTGGTATCATTATCCATATAAATATCTGATCCTACTAAGCTCTTAATAAGTAAAAAGTAATAGCTTTTGTCAATCAGTTGAGTTCCACAGCTTGGTTATATATTGTTTTTCCTCTTGTATTAGTGTATTGTTGCCTTTTAATTAAACTAAATATTTCAGGCTACCTCCTCTAGACCAATAGCACACAACCTTTCCAAACTATTGTAACCCTTTCAGGAGTCTGATTTTTGTCTTGTGTAGCCCCAGGTTTCTCCTCACTTAAAAACAACTTGCTTGCTTTTGTATTTTTATGTCTGATTTTAGTCTCACAGCACACTATTACTGAAAAAATTTTCTCTCTCATTTTTCCCATATAGTTATAAAATAAATCAGTTGGAATATAAATATTGTACTCACATTTAAGTGTATAGCATATAGAGTAGTACAAACAAATCATTCTGTATGAAATTTTAGTTTGTACTGGCTTCACTGGTGCTTTTTATGTATCCTGTTTATAAAACTAGGAAATTATCTAGAAGAGTTGATGTACCCCCCTGGAAGACCTCTGCGTACCCGCAGGGGTACACACACACCCTGGTTGAGAACCACTGCTCTAAATCATTATATTATATTCTTTCCCTTCAAACTCATCTCTTCACTAAAGAAAACATTCCTGATGTTTTCAGTCTTTCACTTTTGTTAAACGAACCCTTTGTATTTGTTGTTGCCTAATGCACTGTTAATAATAAACATTCGGTATATAAATAACTTCTTGTAATAGTAATCGTTAGTGAGATCATTACATTTCATGTTGGTACATACTGCATTTTGCCATTCACATAGCCAGTTTATGGATTCCAAGGTCAGAAATGGGACCTTTGTGTTCTCCTGTATAATACAGGCCAGAGAACTTCTCCAAAATAATTCCCCTAGCAGCTCTTATAGAAAAACATCCCAATCTTTATTTAAAATGATCAGTGATGAAGAATCCACCATGGCCCCCAGAAAGCTGTTCCAATGGTTAATTAGCCTGACTGTCAAAAATATATGCCTTGTTTCAAATTTGAATTTGTCTAGCTTCAACTTTCAGCCATTGAATTATGTTATGGTGATAATACTGGGCATTTACATTAGAAGTTATACTAACATATATTTGCATTTCACTTGTGTGCTTGTATTTAAGAAATAAATAAAGGTTTTCTACAAAACATTCCCAAGTACTCATGTTTTTTGCTGATTTTAAGACACACCTAGAGCTTTTCTTTTGCAGAGGAGTGGAGGGATGAGGGAGAACCCTAGTTTGTTTTAGGTTTTGTGACTTTTTGGAATCTCTGAACAAGGACATCTTCATGTTATTTTATATGACCAGATCTTTCCTAAATCATTTTCTTTACAAAGTTTGATGTAAGGATTATATCTATTACTCCTGGGGGAATTCTGTGCCAAAAAAATTAAAATTCCATGATAATATTTTAAAATTCTGCATATTTTATTTGTCAAAATAACTCTGTAATCATGCCAGTTGACAAAAAAGTAGTGGAAAATCCACAGAGATTACAACTATCAGATTGTCCTAAAGAAAAATTAAAAGTTGCAGGTCTGTTTTTTATAATGTCACAGCTCTTGTTTCATTGCAAGGTCAAAAAATTGTCTGCTTTTTGGTTTTAGGAAAATACCTTTTCTGGAGGTAATCACCATGGGCCAGTTGAAGCTTTAAAGCTAATGTTGTTCAACCTACAAGCAGTTCATGAAAGCTTTAACCAGGATAAAACTGCTGAACAAGATAATGAAGTTAAAAAAGTAAGCAATCCATTTATTTTTGATACTGGGTCTTATTGATATTAATATCCTGTTTTTTCTGTGGGACTGTATTTGGAAGGGCTAGCATTCCAGCCAGCTTACAACAATGTGACCAGAGTTACCCATATTCATTCAAGTTGGAGATGAAGACCTATTTTGCCTTCTAGTTCATATACTTGACAATGTAGTATTGTTCCCTAAGTAGCTTTTCTACTGTTTTATCCAATCTACTGTAACTCTGTCACAAGAGATGGAACTTGTACCAGTTCTGTTGAGAAAACCTAATGGAGCTCCATCTTACGAAGTTTTTTTCCCGATACTCAGTATTCAGCCTACAAGTCCCCCTTAATTTCAAACCACTACTCCTAGTTTCTTGTACCACCCTAAATCGATCTCTCCTGCTTGGTGTTAACAGGGTACAAATATCTGAAAAGCGTAAACATGCCCTTCCTTTGTTATAAGTTAGGCAAGTTGTACGTATTATTTCAGTGGTTTTCAACCTGTTTTGTGTAAACCCCTGGGGAAATTTAAGATTTCCAAAGGGGTCCACACTCCCATTCAGAATATTTTAGTGGTGCAGTTTTAATCTTTTCCCAAAAAGGCCTCAGTTCAGGAAAGCACTTAAACACATGTTTAAACCTATTGAAATCAAAGGGACTTAGGCATGTGTTTAGTGCTAAATATGTGCTTAAGTGCTTTATTGAATTAGGGTTTACTTAAGCATGTTCTTGAGCATATTCCTAAATTGGGGCTGAAGGTAGTTTCTCTGCCTCTCCCCCATTTTTAAATTTTTATCTCTTTAATGAACTTTGGTTTATCAATATATCTTTAAAGAGATGTTCAGAAATTAATATTCCAAATATGGTCACCCCCCAAACCATATGGACAAAAACTGTCATGTTTTTGATGTGATTGTTTACATACAGTCCATAATTTCTTACTGAGTCTTTCTGCCACATTACACTGCAAGATTATGTCCAACTACCTTTCCCACTCTCATTGTTTGGTTTTCTTCATATTAGATTGGATAGGTGGTATACTATATTTACAAGAACAGGGCTAGGTATCAGAAGATATTTTATTTATCTTTTATCTAGCTCTAAATTTGTTTCTTTTTTATAAGCTTTCACTCATCTGTTGATCTATTCATACATTTAATTGGTTCTAGAATTCAAATGTCTGCTTTAGATCTAGAATGTTTACTGTCTTTTTATATTAATATTTTATAAGCGTTCCTCGCTGTTTCAGTTTACACACAACTGTAGCCGAATCATCTGTGCATCCTTCTCTGCTTCAGACTCTTTCTCAGACCTTTAATAGTTTGAGAGTTCTCTATTCCTCAGTTACATGAAACCAGAATACTTCCTCTCACAAGATGTCTTATAAACTTTGTGCTAACTACCGTAGTGCCTCTGAAGAGGCTCTCCATCATTTTTAGTGCAAGGATAGTAATTTGATCTGTTTAACTCAAACACATTGATGTATAGATTGATCATGCAAGCCAACATGAGGTGTCTTTTGCCTTTTTGGTATATAATAGTAAATTTTACTCTATACAGTATTTTAGGCACAGGAAGAAAAGAAGCATATATTTAGGTGAAGAAAAATGCATTACATTTACATTGCATTGACCTGTATTACAGAAACAAAATGTTTAATGAAGTCTGTTTAGAAATTCTTTTCCTAGTTGTTACTTACCATGTGCCTGTGACATTATGCTAGTATCTTGTCCTATCTCCCAAAGCCATGCTGGAGCAGGTCAGTAATTGGATGGAAGACCTTAAAGAACATGTGCTTACAAGTAGTGTTTAATTTAGAAGGTGAATTAAAACACTTTTCCAATGAGACCAGCAGTTGTTAGGGTGTACTATGCTGCTATAGATGCTGTCTTTCATGCTTGATGTGTTCTAACAAAAATATCTTGACTACTCCTTATCAGACATGGCAATATTCACCCAGGCAAGGAATTTTGGCCATTCTATACTTACCCTGTTTTCAATTAGGCAATTGCATTTTGCTGCCTTAATTTTTCTGCAGTTTCAAGTGGATTTGATGCAAATTAGGAACTGATATTGAAGACACTGTTATGTTGCAATGTGTTAAACTCTTCTTCTTCACCCATAAAGCTTGATTCAGTGGCAAACAAGCTGAGCTATATAGTATGTGTACAATTTGTAAAGTTGTCAGAGAGCCAGTGGGGTGAAAGATGTTAAATAAATGTAAACTATTCATATCTATCCTGTTAGACATTTGTTTATATTTGAGAGATTTCTTTTTTAAGCTTTCAGAAGAAGCAGTTTCTGAATTAAAGCTATGTGACAGTGACGTGATTCCTATTACCAAGTCCCTTCGAAGGTAAGTGTACTAGTTCTTTTACTCTGCATAATTAAACATTCCACCTGTTTCAACCTCTTGCTTGGAAAAATAATTTAAAGTAGTTTGGATATGAGAATCTAGCTGAAGTATGAACAAAAGTTAATTGTGAATAATAAAAGCACATAGCAATTTATGGATCTAAGGAGTAGCTAGTGAGCTGCTGTAAGGTTTTATCATCTTAATATTTACATTATATCTTTTCAGAATCTTATAAAATTTCCAGGTGAAAACTGAAGTAATAAAAGAACTTGGAGAAGTTAGAAATATGGGACAAGGAATTTTTAAAAGAAGTGATTCCACCTAGAAAACAATGTTTTAGAAAGTGGAATTACCATATTACATTATAACTTTCAAGGGGTGGACGGAAGAAATTTGGAGGGAATAGCGGGCAGAAAAATATGTACGTGTAATGCAAAGTGATAGCAAAAGTAGTCAATGTAGTGTGTGTAGAAGCATACTGTTTCATCAAGAGTAACCATAGAGTTGGTCCTTTCAGAAAACAATTTACTGTATAGGAAATCTTCATTGCTCCTGTACTCTAGTTCTTTATAACTTCAGGAAGGCATCATAATGAATAACTTACTTGAGAAAACATTTTCCATACAGGAAATAAACATGAGTCCCATTTGAATAAATGCTCATAAATTGGTAGGAAACCTCTTGAACACCAAAAGAGTGAGAATGAGAAAAACAGACTTCATAATAGAATCATTTTAAATTAATAGCTGCTATAGTATAATTCTGTTTCAACAAATTGTCCATCTTCACTACACACTACACTTTTGTATTATAATGTTAAATAAGTCAAATGTAAAATGTGAAAATAATATAACTGTTAGGTACAGAAACAATTTCTTAACATAGTGTGGTGCACTATTTTAGCATCCTAATTTGACTTTTAGACCAAAATCTGGTCTACACTACAAAGGTAGAGCAATGTAAACCACCTTGCATGCACCTAGTTGTCCATTTGTTCATGCTTAAATTTATCTCCCACTGATGTAAGTCCTCCATTACACTGACATAGTAATGCCACCTCCCCAAGTGGCAACTGAGCTATGATCAGTTCACTAAGATTGACACGGTGTGAATATAGACACTGCGTTACCAATTTTGAGGCTAACAGTCTTCCAGTAGCTGTCCCACAATGTCTGACACTGATCATTCCAGTCACAATTGTGAACTTCACCTCCCAAGGGTCACGGTGACTGGAAGGCACCCTGCTCCCCTGCCTTTCAAGCCCTTCAGATTGTTGAAATGCCTTTTCCTAATTGTCCAGCTTGGCACACCTGGCAGCTCTCCATTGCTGTGTGCAACTGACCAGCTAACTGTGCTGGCTACATGCGCCAACCTGGAGTAGACCGGATCTCCTGGGCTATGGGGAGAAAAGGCTGTGCAGGCACAGCTATGGAACAGCTGTATAAATGTGGACATTTACTAGCAGATTGCACAGAGAATGCAGGAGAAAGGGTACAACAGGGATCAACAGCAATGCTATGAGAAAGTAAAGAAACAGCTGCTGACATGTCACAAGGCCAGGGAGGCCAACAGTCAATACGGTGCCAAGCCACAGATCTGTCACTTTTACAAAGAGTTGCATGCCTTACTTGATGGAGACACATCACCCTGCACATCACCCTGCAGTTCTTTTTTTATATATAAACGGTCTCATTCTCTTAAATAAGTAATGAAAAGAGAGGACCAGTCTTCTCCATTAAAACTCATTGACTAAAATGGAAATAAGATCAAGCCAGAAGTTGGCAATTCAGATTTATAAAATTTAAAGTGTTGCTAGGCAAATCATTGATCCTAGAAGAAGTTGAGGTTTTTTTATATAACACAGACTAAAATGATTTAAGATTAGCTGCCGCTTTAGTCTGTATCCCTAAAGAAAATGAGGAATACTTGTGGCACCTTAGAGACTAATCAATTTATTTCAGTATAAGCTTTAGTGGGCTATAGCCCACTTCATCGGATGCATAGAATGGAACACACAAGATGCATTTACATTCACAGAAAGCATAAAAAGTTGGAAATTACCATAACAATTCTAAGATGCTGTGTAATTTGGAATGTGATATATGCCATCATGTGCCAGCAATGCCCCTCTGCCACGTACATTGGCCACACCACACAGTCTCTACGCAAAATAATAAATAGACACAAATCTGACATCAGGAATCATAACATTCAAAAACCAGGAGGAGAACACTTTAGTCTCCCTGGCCATTCTATTACAGACTTGAAGGTGTCAACTGTAAAATAGAAAAACTTCCAAAACAGACTCCAAAAAGAAGCTGCCGAACTGGAATTAATTTACAAATTGGACACTAACAACCAAGGGTTAAATAAGGACTGTGAATGGCTTAGTCATTACACTAATTGAATCTATTTCCCTGTGTTAAGATTCCTTCACACCTTCTTGTCAACTGTCAGACATAGATCTACTTATTACTACAAAAGGTTTTTTTCTGCTGCTGATAATAGCTCATCCAAATTAAACAGCCTCTTAGAATTGGTATGGTAATTTCCAACTTTTTATGCTTTCTGTGTATAAAAATGCATCTTACTTCTGCGTGTTCCATTCTATACATCCGATGAAGTGGGCTATAGCCCACGAAAGCTTATGCTGAAATAAATTGGTTTGTCTCTAAGGTGCCACAAGTATTCCTCGTTTTCTTTACAGACTAAAATATTATCCTTACATGTTTTTAAATAGGAAAAATAGACATCTGTGGAAAGAATGAGGAAATGCAGTATCATGAAAGTAGTTTTCTACAGTTGAATTGTCCGTTTAAATCAGCATTTAACAATGTTTAATTTGTTTTCAGTTTTACATGTCAATAGGTATTCATTTGAAGAGACACCTCAAAGCTGATTAAGTGGTGTTAAGGAAGTACTGCCATTTCTGTTATATATTTGTAACTTAAATCATAATATATACTAGTTGATAAGGGTGTTTTTTGTTTTGTTTTTTTAAATGCAGAGCTTTACACCATTTGTCCCGGCTCAAAGGCCTAGTTGAAGATACCACTGGCAAACAAGATCAGAAAGATTATCATCAAGAAGATGGAAAGGAAAATACAATCTACAAATAAGAAATATTTTGTTGGAAACTGAGCAGTCTATATAATTAAAATATTAGTACCTGTATAATAACCATTAACTTTTCTTTGAGAGCAGTTTCATAGACCAAATATATTTTTATTTTTTTAAATTTGAGAGAAGTGCGTATTATTTTAAAAGTATCAGATCATACAGAATTTCTGCACTTTTTTAGCACTGAGATGAAAACTCCAAAATGTATGAATAATAAATATAGAATCTAGTAAAATCTAATATTATCTGGGCAAGATCCATACTATGAAGAATATTTATTTTATTAAAGTAACTTGAGCAATCATCAAGAAAAAGGTTCTGTGATCTATAAATAAAATAATTCAGAAACTCAAAATGCTATGCCACTTTCAGTGGCCCCGTTACATCCCCAGACTCTGCTATAAAATTGATAGAAATAAGGAAACTGAAGAGTGAAATATAAACTTACGCAAACAGGAAGGTTTTGCAACAATATTGCATAAAAGCTCTTGGATAGCTTTCTGACAGAACTTTATTTTGACATGATTATAGTCAGAGAATCTGATAAATCTAAAAACCCTTCTCTGGTATTTCTCTAGTACAAGATGTAGTCCTCTTTCAACCATTATTTCTACTTACAGTAAGACAATATCATGACACATATATATATATATAGGATGAAACACCAAAGCTCCTCAAGAGGCCAAATGAGTAGCTGTCATCTATTTCTTTGGACCATGAAATAGTATCACCTAACTTTGAAAAGTCGACTTTTTTAATTATGCATTCACATAGCTGTGCATTTTCTTCCATGCGCTTTGTCAGTTGAGAGATTAATAGCTAAAGGTCAGTTTACCTTTTTGTACTAATACAGTTGTATAAAATCCCCTCAAACCAAGTTTGTCAGTAAAGAAGTTTGAAAAGAACCAGAAGAAAGCATTTAAAAGTTGCTTCATCAATTCTTCAGGCTCAGAGCAGTATTAAATAGTTCATTCAAGGAAAAGTTAGTTTGTCACTTGAAGCCTGGCGCAATGATGTTTGAAATTAAAAATAAAACAAGCAAGAAATTTTTCAAGTGCCAGGATGTGGGAATTTTGTTTTTTAATTATGCATGTTGAATACTTCCTTGAAAATAGCTGAAGATATACATTGGTAAAGTAGTAATGAAATACATATTTTTTAATTAATTAGATAGGGGCTTATTATCTCTCTTCACCACTATGTACATGCTTGTGTCTAAGTGTTAACACAGGTGTCAGCAACCTTTCAGAAGTGGTGTGCTGAGTCTTCATTTATTGACTCTAATTTAAGGTTTCGTGTGCCATTAATACGTTTTAATGTTTTTAGAAGGACTCTTTTTAGAAATCTATCCCTAAACTGTTGTTGTATATAAAATAAATAAGGTTTTTAAAATGTTTAAGAAGTTTAATTTAAAATTAAATTAAAATGCAGAGCCCCCTGGACAGGACCAGGGCAATGTGAGTGCCACTGAAAATCAGTTCGCATGCCACCTTTGTCACGCTGCCATTGGTCGCCTAGTCCTGTGTTAACAAATGCTATTTTACTAAAAACATTGTTTGGTATTTGTCACTTGCAGTATTTTGATTAAAAATATTGTCATCAGTTATGATTCACTATATATACACTTTATTAATATCAATGTGCATACTTTTTGTCCAGGTTTTCTCAGTTAGCCTGTAAATTCTAAACTCAAATGGGTAAAGAAAGATGTCTGCTTATTAAGTGGAATATCTGTGAGTGGAAATAACAAATAGGCCTCTTAGCATATGGGTTCAAACATAGTTTTTACACATTTTAACTGACACACAATACATATAAACGTCTGTGGTTCCAACAAGTTCCTTCCAGTGCCAGCCTTCATGGTTTTGCTTTTTATACTAGTTCTGCATAATTGAAATAGCTGGTTAGAAAGTGGGGAGAGGGGCTGACTTAGTGGATTGGTAATAAAGATACAAGAAAGCCCTGATTCCTAAGTCTAGCTGAGCTCTGCTTGCACCATGCTATTTTTGAAGTTCCCTGATCTAGAAATCTGTGTTGCTGCATCTTACAACTCAGCTTCTTGTGGCCCCAACGGGCCCTTCCATCAGAGAGTAGAAGTATAGAGATACTCTAGCCCAGCTTTCTAGTTTGCTTGCTTTAGACCCTTTCAAACTGGTAGAACAGCACAAAAGGATATGTACCAGACTCATGAATTGGGCCCAAACCCTTTGACCTCCATCTGTTTGCTTAAATCTGTCCCAGGATAGTAATACTGTCAATGATCAGTGAAAAGTTGGTGTCAATCAAGCTGTGTGTGAACTTGTGTGCACGTTAAAAAAATCACATTTATTACTAAGACAAGAATTGGATGGGAATGAAATCTGATAAATCACGACACCCCTATATGTGGTCCCTCAAGGTCTAGGTTGAGGTATATTGACAAGACATTTGTTTTAAGCCTTTACAGCTGCTCTGTAAGCTGTACCTGTTCTGTAACTAGTCCAGTCTCCTAGGCTATCAAGCCAACATTGTATCATTACTAAATTCACTGTAAATAAAACATTAGATGAAGCATACCTATCTCCCAATGAAAACAAATGATTTTCTAGCAAGGAGACCTCCCTGTACAACAGATTCGTGATAAACACAAAGTTGCCAATTTGAAGAACTGAAAGATACAAAAGAAAAAAAATAGGATGATTAGTAATAGAAAGGAGATATAATAATTTCCCCCTCTTGGCTCCGTGCAAGTTAAGAATTAGTAAATAGATGGGGAAACCTATGGCTTTAAATACCACTTTATTGTATCTGTTACTTTGCAAAAGGAAGTCTGGTGATTGTCATAATATGAGAACTTCCGGCTCTGTGCGTGTATTGCAAAAGTTTTGGATTACATAAATGTATTGAGTAAAATGTCTGGATGTATAATCAGGGTCCATTAAATAAGAGGACTGTTCTACTGGGAAAGATTGTTTGCAAATGCTTTTATACAGCAATACATTGTAAGTACACCAATGGAGATACCAAATAATGTAGTAGACCCTAACTAGTATCTGTATTAAGACAATCTTGATACAGATACTAGGTAGAATCTACTACATTATCTTTGATTTTCAAAGATGCTTATACTAAAGATTGTGAGACTTAGCAGGAAATACGCTATTTTTCAATAGATTTAGTGTGACAAAGGAAAAACACAGTTATACGGGGAAGGTGTTTTTGACCTGTTTCTCCTCTGCTTTGCAGTGTCATTCATATCTCTGCAAAGTGGATGTATAACACTGCCATTTTGCTTTTTTAGCGTTGCACACCCATTTCACATTTAGTATGGGTATAAATGTTTCCACAAGGGTTAAAGCAGTGGAAAATAATGTCCGTTAACTCAGGTGTTTAGAAGTCAGGGTTAGTACATCCAATTGTTGCTGATTTTCAAAAAAAAAGCAGTAATATATAAAGCAACAATGTACAACACGCTCCATGTATTTGAATACAAGATGAGAACCCCAAACTATTTAATATTACAGAAAAGTGACTATAGGAGTCTTCCATAAAAATGAGCCACAGGGTGCCAGGTTCCACCAATTAGAAATGTTATACATTTAGAAACCAAAATAGACTGAACCGAACAGGTTGTGCACATCTTTCCACTGGGATAGCAATACGTTTTTGGATAAAGAAGTCTTTGATTCCCTATGTTGGTGCAGATTAGTGAGTGCCAGCCATGGAAATATTTCGTATGAGCTGACTAGAATATGTGGTTACAACAACCTTGAAGAGAGGAATGAGCATTATTTATAGTTGTTTAAGAACCACCTTTGCATCTTGTTGGGAAATTATCCTAATAAAGACTCATGCTTACATGAATGAAAATTTGTCAGAGAAAACTTTTTATGAGAGTTGTGATACATGAGAGGGGGGATAGCTCCCTTTTGTGGGCACCCAGCCAGCCAGTTGGCTATGGAATCCTCTTGGTGGTGGTTCTCTACTTGCTTTACCTGTAAAGGGTTAACAAGGCTACAGGTAAAATGAAAGAACTGGACACCTAATCAAAAGCCAATGGGAGTGCTAGAACTTTTTTAAATTGGGAAAAAACTTCCCTTTGTCTGTCAGTTGTTCTCTGGGAAAGAGGAACAGGGAGTAGTTATGCTATGAAAAGCTTTAAGCCATAGATTGTCAGATCATACCTAGAACTATTTATTTGGAACCTCCAGATGTCTTTGTGGCAATGAAATAGCTAGGTTAGAGTAGGGCAGCCTGTGCATGAGGTTGAGGTCAGGCACCGAAACCTTAGAAAAAACAGTCTTCCCAAAGTGACATGCTATGAAGACAGACCCAGAGCAAGCCCAGACGTCCAGCTCCACGATGGAAATGAAGGGAGCAGATGGGGGAACTGGGACTTCCTCCTTCAGCTGAGATCTCGGCACCGGAATGGAGGAATATCCTTAGCTGAGGCCAAGTTCCAGCTGAGGCAGAAAGGAATTTTGTCCTAGAGATAAAGAGGACAAGTGCTTGGAAGCAGAGGGCAAGTGCTTGGAAATGGAGGCGAAGCACTGGGAGGTTGAAGCGAAGGCAAAGCGCTTGGAGGTAGAAGAAGAGAAGAGAAGTGAAGCTCTTGGAAACAAAGCGCTAGGAATTGGAAGCAGAAAGAGGTGAAGCACTTAGAAGCAGAGATAGAGCTGAAGTGCTTAGAGCTGGAAAGGGCTAAGCTGGATCCACCATGTAACTCAAACAGTCCTTTTCCCGGTACTGCTCCCTGTCGCAGGGCAGAGATGTCAAACATTCTGATGCCTTGCTAAAGACTCTTCTTCCCCCTACTTCCCTGCAGGGTGACTGGGTGAATGGACCAGGACCTTCAGCAGGGAGCCCAGCTGAGGGCCCTTATGAGGGCAGGCTCACTGTAATCCACTGAGCCAAGTGGGACCAGTGGGCGGGAGGACTGAGAAGGAATATAAACCCAGTGAAGAGCTCGGGAGAGGGTGGTTTTTAGCCAGGCAGGATAGGAGGGACGTGGCTCTGTCCCCGTTGGCTGATACAAGCCTCGTAGGCCAAGGACCCAGTGCAAGGTCAGGGCGAGGACCAGTTTTGGGGAAATTGGGACCGTACTGCCTGGCTCCTGAGCTCTGGGCCAGGGAGGTTACCCCAACCCCTCCCCCGCCTTCTCCCCTACCCTGGAGCCTCACTGCCATGTCGCTGCCAGACATGCTGTTCTGAGCAGTAAGGGGGCTGAGGGTTTGGATAAGAGGCGGGGAGTCCTGGGAGGCAGTGGGGACTGGGAGCAGGAGGCAGTTGGATGGGGCAGAGGTTCTGGGGGAGTGTTCAGGGGATGGGGGACATGGGGGTTGGATAGGCATGGAGTCCCGGGAGTCTGTCAGGGGGGCGGGGGTAGTGGATAGGGATCAGGGCAGTCAGGGGACAGGGAGCAGGGAGGTTGGGTGGGGGGGTGATTCTGAGTGGGGGGAAGTGGGAAGGGGCCAGATAGGGGGCAGGGCCAGGCTGTTTTGGGAGGTACAGCCTTCCCTTCCTCGCCCTCCATACAATTTTTCAAACCCAGTGTGGCCCTTGGGCCAAAAGGTTTGCCCATCCCTGCTCAAGACTGAGGGGACCTTTTTTCAAGCCTTTAGCAATATGCTTCCTCCTCTACCTTTCCTGGAAATAGCATTCGTGGTGTCTATAACTTCAACCAGGAGGGTGTCTGAGCTTAAGGCCTTAACTTCAGAGCCCCCATATACAGTCTTCTGTAAGGACAAGGTGTAGTTGCAATTGTGCCCTGCCTTTCTCCAAAGGTAGTTTCACAATTCCACATGAACCAGGACATTTTTCTCCCAGTGTTCTTTCCTAAGCTGCATGCTAGCAACAGGGAATGAATGCTTCTCTCCCTGGATGTCAGACAGGCATTAGCTTTCTATATTGAAAGAACAAAGCCATTTCGAAAATAACTCTTCATTGCAATTGCAGAGCAGATGAAGGGGCTCCCAGTCTCATCCTAAAGGATCCCTTCTTGGATCATGTCCTACATTCAGGCTTGTTATGACTTGTGTGACAAAGCTCCAAGTTTGTACTTGTGGGTTCTGTGCTTCCTGGCAGATTGAGGGGCCTCAGAAACTCATCTAGGCCCCAGAGTGACCTCTCTTTCTCAGTATAATTGGCAAGAGTCACCGCCTAGTGAGTTACCTTCATCACAGGCCAGTATGGAAGATGGAAAAGGGGGGAGCCCGGGCCCGCCCTCTACTCCGGACTCCAGCCCAGGGACCCTAATAGTATTCAGCTAAGATGGCTGATCTTTTAGGCACAAAACACAATACAATTCCCTGGGCTACTTCCCCACAGCAGTCTCCGCTTCTTCAAACCCCACTTCACCCTTACCTCAGGGCCTCCTTCCTTCTGTATGATATGTTGTCCACCACCCAGTCTCACCAACAGCACAACTTCCTCTCACAGCTCCTGACACCCACCCCCACCTGACTAACTGGGAGGTTTTTATCTGGTTTCAGCCAGTCCCTGATTGGCTTCAGGTGTCCCAATTAGGCTAGCTGTTTCTACTCCTTTCTAGAAAGTTCTTAATTGGCCCCAGGGTCTTGATTGGCCTGGAGTAGCCTTTGTTTGGCTATCCAGGGAACAGGGACCTGCACATCCTGAGGCTAATATACCTGCCTTCCAGTACTCTTCTATATCCTTCTGGTCTGACTCCGTCACACTTGGCAAAGATTTCTGCCCCAGCACTGATGGCACACTCCACCAGGCCGCAGGCATCCTCAGCAGCGTTCTTGGCACCAGTTCCTATTCAAGACGTCTGCAGGGCAGTGACATGGTCATTGATCCACACCCTTTCATTGCACTGCACCATTATACAGCAAGCCAGAGATGATACAGCATTCAGTAGAGTGGTGCTACAAACAGCAATTCTATGAACTCCAACCCCGCCTCCTAGGTTAGGTTTGGGAGTCACCTACTTGGAAATGACACAAGCAAGCACTCGAAGAAGAAAAAACAGTTACCTATCTCTTGTAACTGTTGTTCTTCAACATGTGTTCCTCATGTCCAGCCCAAGATCCACCCACCTTCCCTCTGTCAGAGTATCCAGCAAGAAGGAATTGAAGATGCGGAGGGTCGGCAGGGACCTGTGTACAAGCTCGTGAAGGTACGACTCCAGAGGGCTCCACAGCCAACCCGACAGGTATCACTAGGAGAAAAACCTTCTGATGACTGTGCACATGGTGTGCACACACCTACTTAGAATGGACATGAGCAACAACCGTTACAAGAGGTAGGTAACCATTTTTTTTTCTCAGGACCACCTTTGCAACTTGTTATTCTGTTGGTTTTTCTTTCCCAATGTAACTAATAGTAATGATTCAGAAATATCTTTATTGTATCCAACAGATACCTGTGTTTGAAAATCAAGACAGTTTTTCATTGTGCTCTATCTAGTACAGTTCTTCACTGTTTTTCTTTTGTTTTCATTATTGTGTCCTTACCCAAAATATTTCATCATTCATTATCATGGGAATAGCAACAAAGAGTCTTGTGGCACCTTATAGACTAACGCGCGTTTTTTAGTCTATAAGGTGCCACAAGACTCTTTGTTGCTTTTGGAGATCCAGACTAACATGGCTACCCCTCTGATTCTGTCATGGGAATGACTCACATAGTAGGGGAAAGCTGATCTTCACAGAGCCGGCCATTTGTTGCCTTTGCACTGCTTCCCAGCTGACCATGACCTTACTGTCACTGCTTGAGCTGTCCACGGTTAGTTTCCCACAGTTAACAGAACCTATCTATCTTACTGTCTTGTCATCTCACGGGTTTTGTGTGATGCAGAAATGAGTTGAATAACTTCAATCCTGAATTTGGAAATAGGCAGATCTTTCCTGTGGCAGTTTAGAAAAGGAGATTTCCTGGATTGCAACCAGTTTAGACATAAGATAATTCTAAGAGTTGTTACTGTACCTATGCAAAATTAAATGTAGTTGTTTCTTGGTGCTGCAGCTCTAGAAGTACTGAGCACAAACTCAAATTAACATTATTTTTCAATCAGATTTTTTTTTTAACAAAAGTTTGTTCCAGTTTCTTTAAATGGAGAACCCAGGATTTGAAATGCATGAAGAGAGAATACAAAGTTCTTCAAATATGAAAGAACGGACAAAGCAAGAGATACCAGTAAGTTTCTTATTTGATAATGGTCTAAATAATTGCAAAAGAGAATCAGGATTGGGGATTAACATCTTGTTTCATGGTATAGCAAAATTACGTACTCAAATATACTATAAAGAGTTAAATAGAATCTTCAATTTTCACTTTGCTAATTAGCAAACATAATACTCACTTAAGAAATCACCATGGCCTCGCTTCACTTAGCGAAGACATGATAGCAGAAGCTTAGGGCTAGTTTACACTCAAATTCAACTGACTTAACTAAATTCATTTCTAGATTAAAGTTAAAGTGCAACAACAGCCATGGGTGTTTTGTTGCAGCGTAGACATGTCCTAAGCTGTTGTGTTATAGGGAGCTTATGGTAACTACTGAAACTGCCTTCCCAGCAGCTCTAGGCTATAAATAGATCAGGGTTAGCAACTCCACAGTGACCCAACTGACTTCACACATTGGGGATTTTTAGTGAGACCATATGGACTATATTAGTTAACATGATGTAGAATATATGAGTGTTTTTAATACAAGTATAGAACTGTGTGGGATTGACAGAATGATACTATGAGGTAAAATGAGAGCTCTGTCTGGGGTGCAGGTTCTGGGGTGGGGCCAGGGATGAGGGGTTTGGGATGCAGGGGAGGGGGTGTGGGTTGCGGGGGCTCGGCTGGGGTAGTGGGTTGAGGCTCAGGGTTGGGGCATGGGTTTACCTCCAGCGGCTTCCAGTCAGCAGCGCAGGTAGGGACTAGCCTGCCTTAGCTGGGCAGCA
>ML677342.1:34439583-34588289 GCA_007922305.1 Dermatemys mawii | reverse complement strand
CCAGTCAGCAGCGCAGGTAGGGACTAGCCTGCCTTAGCTGGGCAGCACCATCAACTGGACTTTTTATAGCGTGGTTGGCAGTGCTGACCGGAGCTTCCAGGGTCCCTTTTTGACCGGGTGTTCTGGTCGAAAAACGGACACCTGGTCACCCTATCTCCATAACCCAAAACAGACCTCCCTTCTCCCAGGGAGTGATTGTAGACAACTCCCTGCAGCCCCTTTCTCCTCTTAGCACCTGGGCTTTGTACAGGACCCTCCAGTTCCTGTCCAGCAGCATAGCCTCCTTATCAATTCCCTGCTCCTTGGCACCTCTTCCAGCTGAAGCCTGGGCAGTTAATGGGCCTACTGGCCACCTTAACCCCTTCCAGTTTTGTGTAGGGTGGACACCCCATTCCCAAACCAACATTTTTTAAAACTTCGGCCATCTTATTTTGTTAAGGGAAGCAGAAGTTTAAGCAGCAGTGGTTTGAAAGCTTAAACAGTACAGTCTGAAAAGTGACCATTAAGCATCTAACCGGGTTAAAATGCACTGAGGACTTTACATTTTCCCAAAGGATTAAAAAAGTAACCATACAAAGTATATCTCATCTTATCATCCCTTTAAATGGTTAAAAAAAAAAGCAACCCTTGCTTAATGTATAAAGAATGCTTTGTCTTGTTGCAATTTGTAGCTTAATCTGTAAAATTTGTGAAAATTTCAATAGCTCTTTTTCTTTATTACCTCACTTTCTTGTGAAAATTAACAGCTTGTATTGATATTCCAAGGAAGATCTAGGCTCTATTCTGCAAGCTTTGCTCACATGAGGAGTACTTACATTGATGGGCACTAAAGAAAACTCCTAGATAGATAGATAGATAGATAGATTTAGATAGAAAGAATACAATGTGTGTAACTCATGAATAAAGTCTGAGGTATCAGGCCCCATGTGTGAAGCGCCTCTAAGATTTATTCATAATTTCATAAACGTCAAGCCTGAAGGGGCCATTAGAGCACCTAGGCTCACCATAACAGAGGCCATAAAAATTTCATTCAGTTACTCCTGTACTGGGCCCACTAATTTGTCTGACAAAAGCATATCTTCAGGAAACGTGTCTAGTCTTGATTACACAGGTACCATTGCATTAACTGTTGTTCTGATTGCTAACTAATAACTTTGGTTTTTAAACTGTCTTGTAGGAAAGAAAGAACCACTGGTCGCTAATGAACATCTTTCTAGTTTGTCTCTTGGCCTGCATCATCTGCACAATCATAGGAGTGCTGATTATTTCCTTGGTCTACATTAATAACACTGGATTTATGAGAGAGCTAAACATTCAAAAGCATGAAATAACCTCTCCAAAAACACCAATAAAAATGTCAGATAGAAAAAGAGTAGATGTCAAATTCCAGTTTCTGAATCATCTGGGTAAATCTAAGGTAGCAATTGTTTTTCTTACAAAACAGTATTATTGAGCTTAATATAGAAGTTTAGGGCCAAATTTTCAGACTGGCCTGGTTTTTTTTTCTTTGTTTGTTTGTTTTGGTTCTCTCCTTTTGTGCTCATAGAATTGCAGGCACAAAGAGACTGATTAATAAATAATCCAAAAAGTAATTTACATCTTTTGGACATCATTATTTGCACCTACAAATTAGCTGTCTCAGTAACCAAAATGACAGAGCTTTAAAAGGAAGTCAGCTTTTGAAATCTAGCAGTGAAACTACATGATGTGAAAACATGTTAAACATTTTCAGAAAGCTAGAATACAAATAGAAGCCATTTAGTTGAAACTGGAAGTCTTGGGAAATGAGCTAAAATGTATTCTTTGGTCACAAGTAAAAATGTATGTGATGGTCTCATTTTTAGTAGCCTCACTCACCTTGCTGGACTTATAGCATTGCAGTTCATGTACAAACCAGTTAGATTACTTCAGAGTTTAGTCTCTGTATTTCAAAACTTATTGAATTTTTAGAAATTGACCAATTTTTGAAGAATTCCAGTTTTCACAGAGCCAGATGTTAAAGTGTATGTTCTGACTCTTTTTTTAAATCCTTAAAAAGTATATTTATATGGATTTTTCTGATCCCATGTTCATGTTTATAAGGTTTTTCCTCAAAGGAGAAGATGATTGATTAGACAGTGGACAGTTAAATTGATATACAGTGCTATCAAATATACAGATTAAAGAAACCACAAAAAACAGAAAAAATTGCCTTTTTCTAAGTCCTTACAAATCTGATATTGTTAGGCATTAGATATAACTATAGGAGGTGTAAACATATTAAAAAAAATGTGGTTTTCCCTAATGTAAGGTGACTTTTAAAACTTACTGGATTTATTCTAGATGGAGTACAAATAAATGGGGAGGAACAGTCCCTAGTACAAAGAGTTTACAATCTAAAACACTGATTCAGGAAGACATTCTATTTAGGAAGAGTGCTTAAATGTGCTTAATTTTAAGCATGTACTTAAGTGCTTCCCTGAAGCAGTGTCTAAAAAGTCAAAGATAGAGAATGGGAAAGGGAGTACAACATAGAAGTAGAGTGGTCAAGGTAATGATAAGCCATGTCAGCCTTATATTTGTTTAGTTTTTGATAGCTCTGGTGAATCCTGGCCATTCTGAAGTCAATGGGTGTTCTTCCATTGACTTCAGTAGGGCCAGTATTTCACCCCAGGTCTTCCACTTTTTTTGTTTGATGTACCTAAAAAGTGATTCTTAGCCACTAATTTTAGCCACTAATTTAGCCACTTAGCCACTAATTCTTAGCCACTAATTTTTCTGAGAGTTTTGTCCTTAAAACCATTCCTTACCCATCACTGTAAAAAATAAAAAGATATTATAGCAATTAGATGTCTAAAGGTATGTGTGGGATCACCAAAAGTGTAGTAAATGCACAGAGAGAGAAGCCTCACCAAGAATTACTTACATTTTCCACAAATTTCATATCTACATAAAAAGTAATGTTCTGAAATATTCCCTGCATATTTTCCCTTCATGTTCCCACTGACCTTGCTCTTGTCCAATATTTTTAAAGAATATCTTATATCTATGATTTGCTAGGTATTTCAGTTTCCTGGGGGTGATATTCAATGGGCAAGATTTAGGTATGATGTCAGCGATTATCCGAGCGATGAAGAAATGGAATTTGGAACAAGCATCAACAATCAGCGGTCTAAGATGACTTTTGGAACATTACGGATCAAGAACAAAGGGCTCCGGGCCCCACATTGGCACTTTAATGCCAATGAACATGGCTTTCTCTTAAAGGTACAACCTGATTATTTTAATTTAATCTGTTGTAATTTTTTTAGTATAGCATCATGCCAACCTATGGTCTTATATACAAATGCTAAATAATAATAATAACGGCATTATGACTGGTTAATGTGTGTCACATTTTCAAACCTTAGTGCCTGAAATTATGTCCTTAAATGGTGCGATTTGTAGACATACTATACACTCACAGCTCCAACCAAAGTTGCAGTCAGTGGAAATTTTGTATACTCTGTACTTTTAAAAATTCAGCTACTTATCTGGCTGCCTGCGCATGAATTAGGTGCTTAATGTTAGGAACCCAAATTTGAAAGTGTTTGTCCTATCTCCTCTATCCATTTCTCCATCTGTAAAATGGGGATAGTAAAAGTTACTTAATGTACTAACTCATGGGGTATTGTGAGGAATAATTAGACATTATACATAATTTTGAAAACAAAGTGTTAGGTATTTTGAAGAATTGACTCTTGGCTATACTTAGAATATTAACAATATTGTTGTTATTAAGTATTTAATATTTATATCATAGTAGCACTCACAGGTCCCAGTCAGGATTGGGGAGCAAGTGTGCAAGACATCCCACAGACACATGGTCCTTATCCCCAATAGTTTGAATCTTCTTAAACTATTCATAACATTCATAGCTTTGTTTAACCAACTTAATGTTTTGTGTGTGAGAGAGAGAGAGAAAATTTGTTCAGTGTTTCTTAAAGAAATTTGGCCTTCCCACAGTTTATTACTGAATGCACTATTCTTGCTTTGGTCTCTCAAAAGCTGAATAAGAATGGGACTGTCACCAGAGTAGGCTGTCATTGGTCACCTGCATGTTTGAATTATTAAAATGTAGGCAAATACAATTGATGAGCTCACTGTGGAAAAACCAAAGTTTGTTTGTTTCTTTCATGATTGTGTTCTGTCGCTCTGCCTGTGTTTCAGGGTAGTGCCTGGATTGGTGTCGTCGATGCTGATGGTAGCATAGTAACCACATACAATGTTACTGCAGGCCAAGTGATTTTCTTCCCTAAAAACACATTGCATTGGGTAAAGAATGTGGGAGATGATGCTTGTTTATTCCTGCTGTTTTTTACAACACACGAAGAACTTCAAACCTTGGATGTTGATGATGTGTTTTTCTCTACACCAGAAGACATAGCAGCAAGATCATTAAAGGTTTGAACAGTTGCATATACAACTCTGTCTTGCTGAAAGTAATCAAAAAGGGCCCAACCATGCCCCTTATCAATTTGTGGGGGATCCCCTCTTTGCCTTGATCTGCTGTCCCGCCTGGAAGGATTTGTATGTCCTCAGTGTAGCAGTGTCCTCTCATATCCTTAGAACTAGTCCTTGTCACAGAGGGACAAGGGTCCCTGGAGCCAGCATAGACGCTCATAGTATCTGCTGGATCCATGGGGATCTACAGGTTCTCATGGTGGAAACTGTGCATTCCACAGGGAAGGAACAAACACTCTCTCCTACATGGAACAATTTGTAGCATCTACCCAGGTGAGAGAGGACTAACATTTTGTTTCAGTTTCAAATCTCTTTAGGGTTTGAGCAAAGTATGAAACCAAGTTAAAATATATCTATAGAACTGGGAATTATATGGAATAATGGATGGCAGCAAGTCTTACCAGATCAGACTTTCAGTGTGTCTTAAAGGTGAAAAGCACATTACTTGATCAGCAGCTCTCTTTCCCTGTTTGCTTCATGCATTTGCCAACATAACATTTTTATTGTGTGTATTTTAGCCTCAAGGTGGAGTGAATTTTATTAGAACATTCAAGAAACAAACAGAAGATCAGGCCATTAATCTTCCACCAAACTTAGTAGAGCTTATTCAGAATGCCAGCTATGTGCAGTCTCCAGACAAGCTCGTGTGGCGATACTTCTATAACCTCAAAGGTACAGAACAAAGAACTTGGTATGTAAATGGGGCATGTTTGTTTTGAAGGAAGTACTTCTTCACACAATGCACAGTCAACCTGTGGAACTCGTTGTCGGGGATGTTTATAACTAGGTTTAAAAAAAGGCCAGAATTATAACTAGGTTCAAAAAAGAAATAGATAAGTTCATGGAGGATAGGTCCATCAATGGCTTTCAAGCCAAGATGGTCAGGAATGCAACCCCATGCTCTTGGTGTCCCTAGCGCTTCTGACTGTCATATGCTGGGATTGGATGATGGAATGGATCACTTGATGATTGCTCTGTCCTGTTCATTCCCTTTGAATCTTCTGGCATTGGCCACACTGGAAGACAGGATACCGGGCTAGGTGGACCATTGGTCTGACCCAGTATGACCATTCTTATGTTGATAAAATGAAGTAAAATTTAAATGTAATAGAGGGTATAAATAGTAATATAATAGTCTAGAAACAATTTGTAATGTAATAAAAGGGACAATATTAAGGAGAGGCCTCAGGCAGTCTCTTGTGGGCTGGAATATTTTGTCTAATTTCGGTTGTTGCATTTAGTGTGTGGGCGCTGGGTAGTACTGGTGGCCTGTGATATACAGGAGGTCAGACTATATGAGCTTGCAGCCTTAAACTCTGTAACTCCAACTCTGAGGGCTAGGCTACGGGAGGTAGGGAGGTCAACCTAAGATAGGCAACTTCAGCTACGTGAATAGTGCAGCTGAAGTCGCAGTACCTTAGGTTGACTTACCTGGCTGTCCCCATGGTGGTGGATCGACCGCGGCCCTTTTCCGCCAACTCCCCTTACTCCCCCTGCTAAGATGGAGTACAGGGCGTCGATTCAGGAATTGATTTATCGTGTCTAGATGAGACGTGATAAATCAATCCTCAATACATCGAGCACTACCTGCCGATCTGGCCTGGCCTATACATTAGAAATTGAAGTCAATGTAACTACAAATGTGCTTAAAGGTAAACACATGCACACATTGGTGTGGTTTTTTTCTTTTTTTTTTCTTAGCCGAACTCGGGCCTCGGTCTGTATTCATTAGTTTGTCTAAAACTTCAGATTCAAAATTACAGGTCAGAAAATAAGCTATAAAGTATATATAGATTCAAATCTGCCTATACGAAACAAATGCAACTGCCTCTATGTAATAATCAAGGGTCTATTATTTCAGCTGAGAATTGGCCAGGTTCCACTGACACCCCAGACATGCTCCTTTTTTCCTGACCAAGCTCTCTACAGAGTATATATTAGTGGTATGACACACCTTCCACAGGCGTGGCCATAGAAGTGGCTGTCCTGGTTTTAGGCTACTGGAAGATCCAGCTTATACCAGAAGGATCATACCATAGTCAGATATGCCAGCTATAGGGCTGTTTTGCACTGGCAGTCAAAGTGGCTACCTTGTGGTGCAGAAACAGGGCCATAGTTTAAATAAATTCACATATTGAAACGGAATATGTTCTTTGTGCTCTAGTGAGCAGATACCACATGATGTCACAGAAAAAAATGCCATGTAAAGGCAGGTCATAGAATCATAGAGTTTAAGGCCAGCAGGGACTGACCACCAGACCATTTAGTCCGACCTCCTGTGTATCACAGGCCATCAACTGTCCCCAGCAACTAAACCCTGCAACTGAAACTAGACCAAAATATTATAATCCTCAGGCTGCTAAGCTATAGTGTGTCACAAGCAGAGAGCACTGAGAGGGACTGAGAGGCACCAACGCCCAAGACCCCGGCAATGGCAGCAATTTGATTAAGTGAGAGAGACCCTGATAATCCCCACAAATGACCTGCACCCACATGTTGCAGAGGAAGGCAAAACCCCGCAATGTGACTGCCAATCTGACTTGGAGGAAATTCCTTCCCGACCCCACATATGGCAGTCAATTAGATAGAGCCCTGTGTTGATACAGATTTATATTCGTGGATGTAGATATCCACATATAGAAATCAGTACTGGATGAACCGCAAGGCTCTAGCAGGAACTGAAACAGCAAAAGGAGAACCTGGGGCCACCGCTCCCAGGAGCCAGCTCTTCCAGCACGGCTGTCCCGCCCCCAGCCCTGTCCTCCAGTGTGGCTGTACAGTCCCCACACAGGAGATGCAGTCATGCAGACAGCTGTGTAGAAGGGAGGGGGACGGAGCTGGGGTGGTACAGCCGCACAGGAGGAGCTGCTTTCTTCTCCTTTTGCTACTGCGGTTCCCGGGAGAGCCCTGCGGTTCAGCAGATATTGATTTCTATATGCGGATATCTACATCCAGAGATATACATTTATATCCGCATAGGGCTCTATCTAATTGACTGCCATTATCTGCGGATATCCATATCTGCGGATAGAAATTTGTATTTGCGCAGGGCTTACAATTCGACCCTTGTAAACAAGAACCAGCCAGCCAAGCACGTGAGAGAATGTTCACTGCCATGTCAGTGTGCCATCTCAGGTGTTTTAGAGAAAGGACATAAAAAAAACAAACCCTCCCTCAAACCCCACCCAGAATACACTGAGAGGGAGGAAGAAAATTCCTTCCTATCTCTGTAGGTGCAGAGCTGAAGCCCCAGAGCATGAGATTTTAGAGCAACTCCCAGGGCTGCAATGTCCTGCTTCCCCTTTTTACCCCCCCAACCCGATGACAAGCAGCCTCATCACACAGTCCCACTCATAAATGTCTCTAACCAATTGGTAACCGATTGTTTGCTCTCACAACTCCTATTGGGAGGCTGTTCCAGAACCTTATAGATCCTAAAGGTTAGGACCTATAACTAAAGTATAGAACTGATCACAAAGCTTCTCTGGGAAGCCTCTCTCAGAAACCAGTCACATTTTCTACCACGCAATAAATGCAGCTGTCTTTGCAATGTTCTTCAAGTATGCGCCTTCCCTTATGGGTGCTCCGTTTCAGGTGTTTATGCCCCTTTCGAGCCCTTGATTAGAGATTTTCCTTTAGCAGTGTCCTTTTGGCCCATGCACACTTCCTCATTCTGCACACTGAGGCTATATAGGGATGCGGGGGCGAATTGTACTCAGTTCCTTTTTAACCGCCTCAGTAGGAGACAGACTTAGCCTGTCCATCTTTACTGTGCCTTGGCTATCTGGTGTATGATATTCTATACCTGTTTGTTTAGGGTTAGTTTGTATAGGTTAGTTCTTCAAGTGCTTCCTCATGTACGTTCCAATGTAGGTATGTGCTCATGCTGAGCACCGCCGGCAGAAAGTTTTCCCCAGTAATATCCATCGGGTCAGCTCTAGTGCCTTCTGGAGTTGTGTGCTCATAGAACAGATATAAAAGGCCCTGCTGACCCACAGCTCCCTCAGTTCCTTCTTATCGCCCATGATTGCCACTGGAACTGCCTCATCCCTTGCATTCACAAGCATGCCTCAGTGGATTTTCTAACCTCGTTGTATATCATTATGTTTTATTCTTAGTAGTTAAGTTTCAGTTGTAAATAGGTTAGTGAGCCCTGCTCAGATGGGTTAATCCCTGCTCAGTACCGGGGCATGCCTTAGTCTCTGAGGTTTAAGTTTTTGCTTCTTGTCGCAAACTTATGCCTGCGAGTGACCCCCATTTCAGCTGTCTTAAAAGTCTGTGGGAAACTCACGTGCGGGAGCACTGTAAGATGTACAAAGACTTATCAAAGACCGTACCAATGAGAGTAGAGATTCTAGCTCAGATGTATCCTTCTGGAGGCAGCACTTTGACCTCCCTCGCAGCCAGGTAGTTCAACCGCCATAAGGAGTGCCCTGGCTACTGTTTGGGAGACTCAGCGCCGTTCCTCCTCTCTGACACCAAGAAAAGATGCTCCTTTTGCTTCTCAAGAATCTTGGCACTGTCCATCAGCCCTGGTGCTGAAGAAAAGTGCTTCAGCGAGGGAACCTCGGCACTGCTCTCTATCATGGGTGCCAAGAAAGAAACAGAAAAAGACTGATAGAGGTCAATCCCCAACACCAAGGTTGGTGGGGCAGAAGGATTCTAGTAGAGTGAGACCCACGTCGGGCCACTCTGAGGTTCCAGCAATCCATGTGGCGCCATTGACTCTGGTCCTGGAACAGGTACCATTGAGTCTGGTGTCCCTCCAGTTGCCATCTTCTCCTCTGCTTCAGACTGTTTTCCATGGGACATTTGGGTAGAGAAGGAAATGAGGGTAGTTCACCTGCATGTCTCTATATAGTCTTGGCGTGTGACCTGAATAGGAACAGGTTGCATTTGCAGACCGAACAGCCACTGCTAATGGAAAATCTCATATCAATGGCTCAAGAAGCACATTAGCACCTGAAGTGACACACATCTTGAAAAACCCAGTTACCGCACAAGTGAGTAAACTCTTCTTCTGTAACTTCAAGGAAAGTGCCAGCCTGCGATGTTCACTGTAGTATGGTCTGGGAGTATGAGTATTTAACTAATTGTTTATTTTATAATTTTCTCTTTTTGGTATATTGCCAATAAAACTTACTTTGATGTGTCCTTGATATACCTGAGGAGTTGGCTGGTGCACGCCAAGGAAAGCTGAACTCTGTCCTCGGGGGAGGTAGAGCAAGTTGAGCCAAAGGCAACTCTGTCTGGAGAATGTTTCGGTACCCCTTAGACTGCCGGTGCCAGAGAATGAATAGAAAACACCATTGTAGGCACAAATAAGTCCACATTACCTAAAGGAAATAAGGCAACAGTTACAACTTCCTGGGTCTTTTAGTATGTTCAAAGTAGAATACTACAGGCATTTTAACATCAGTATATGACTAAGGGCCTGTCAGGCACATGGAAAATGTTGTCAGCATGACTGACCTGTTTAAAGGGAAATGTTGTCCATCATTGGAAGGTGTACAGAAAGCACCACCTTATCATCTTCAAAATATTTTGTATAAAGTGGATCCAGCCACTAGAGAATGATGCTCACACACTGTGCACTCAATCCTGCAAGGTGCTGAGCAATTCTTGGGAGGTGCTGAGCACCCTCCACTCCTAATGACAAAGCACCTTGAGTGATCCAGGATAGCTGAAATCATTGCCATCGGAACAATTACTTTTCATGATAAAAAGTTTGAGCTCATAGCTAACGTGTGAGTGGCTGGAAAGAAGCTTTCAGTGTTGCCATTAATAGCAATGAATACATTGCTAGTTACTAATCTTAATCTAAACTCAAGAAGAGATTCTGATTTCAGATTTCTTATTATTTGTACAACTGCTGCTTGCATGCGTCAGAGTGGGGTACTGTGGAAGTATAAACTGCTGATCAGTCTGTTCTGCATCCCTCACTGGTGGCTGCTTCACAAAGGATAGGAGTCTATTAACTAGCTAAAGGTAAATGCTCATGTGTTTAGCAGTAGATGTCCCAATTTCAGTCCCCAGTGAGGATCCATGATCTTGGTCGATAATCAAACAACATTAGCTAAAAGCAAATCTTCTGGCAATTAGTTACCAATAACATATGGGAATATTTTTCTAGTAATTCTCATTTAACTGCCATTCATTCAGATTCAGCAGAATTCAAACTGCCAGGAGGAATAATTCAGTGGGCTCGCTTTCGCAAAAATGGAGCTGGCCTAAATGACAATGAGAAAATCTTCAGTGACTCACTGCAAATGGTATGTATATTCAGTAGAGCATTCTCACTGCTGAAACATAAGGCAACATTTGCATAGCATGTGAGTTCGCCATCATTGTCACACACAGCTAAGATGTTGCCATATGGGCTGTTGTCTGAATGTTGTGCTTATTTTGACTTTCAGCATGAAAATACTCTTACCTTAGCAACTATCAGGATATACAGCAATGGACTACGGCAACCTCATTTTCATTTCAATGCTAACGAGATGGGCTATGTCATTAGTGGCTGTGGAAAGGTAATTTGTTATATAAACTAAATGAGGGTTTTGTCTGAGTTAGGACTGTAGGACTGGAATGTTTTCAGAAAAATTTCTGATTCTTGTTAGTACCGTAAAACTCCAAAATCCACACCCTTCCTCTTAGGGTTAAATAATCTCTGAGATATGCTGATGGAACTCTAGCAAGTCAAAAAGAGCTTGCACTATCACAACGGGGAGAAAAAAAATTTGCCATTAATGTTCTGCATTCAGGAAAAAGGTAGCAAGCTGCTTCACGTAGAAATTCTTACCCCTAGAAAGTAGGTAGACAAAATAAGAGGGAATCCTGTTGATTCAGCACTGCTGAGAAATGGACCCTAATTGGGGGAAGTTAGCTGCAACATGATTTAGAAGATAATATTTCACTATGTCCCTATCACCACATGTAAGTACAATATAGAAAGGAAAATCGGGTGGTCTTCATTCTATGCCAAGAGGAAGGCCCAGATAATCGTTACTGCTCTGATTAGTATTAATTAACATGACTTACCAGGATGTTTGAGGCTCTGTTTTGACATAATACAAACAAACAAAGATACATTAATATCAGAACTGAAAACCACCCTCTTTAAATTGAAGCTGATAATTACAACAAAGGGATCAGATATAACCAAAGAGAAGTGAGGAATGGTGAAGGTATCAAACACGGAGCCCAGCAGTGGTTACACCTTTGAAAAATCAAAAGGTTTAAAGGTTCTTTTTTTAAGGGTCCTGCGTTTTGTGTGAGCTGACTCACATATTTCCAAACTTCATGGCATTAATAATCCTTCTGCCATGATGAAGAAGTTGAATATGGGGAGTTGAATAATAGTAGCCACAATCTTCCCCTGTGGATGCCTGCACTTGTCTGGTGCTCCACTGACACCATTGGGTCTGCACTAGCAGATCTTAGCACAGAATTGGAGCTGCAATTCTTAATTAATCTTATGATGAGTGAGACTGACATGTACTGTGGGATATATGAACATTTTCCAGCAAGGAATAATAGCTGCATCTCTTGTTTTAGGTGGGAATTATTGTTTCATCTAAAATTACAACTGACTTTGACATTGGCATTGGAGATGTTGTATTTTTCCCCATTGGAACACAACATTATATCAAAAGCACATGTGATGAGGATTTGCTTATGATTCTAGCATTCAGCACAGGCAACCAGGTGAGAATTCATAATGACAGTTATGCGGGGGAGGGGGGCGGCGAGGAAGCATAAATTGGACTTATTCCCTGATCGGTTGCCTTATGCTTTGCTACACACCCAGTAACACTCACCTATACTGACGGTGAGCTTCACTTATGGTGTGAAGGGCCTTCATGAGGCACCGCTAAAGCACCACATTGAAGAAGAAGAAGAGGAGAGAAACTATGTACTCTGTGTGTGTGTGTGTTTGTGTTTGTATGTGTGTGTGTGTGAGAGAGCTTGTCTGCTGATCATGTTGTGGGTGCATTTAGCCTGTAAAGGTCACTATTGCCCCTGTGCACCACAGAAAGAGGATCTGCAAAAGCATTGACCAGGCCAACATGCTTGATGGTGAGCATGGGTGGTGCCATTTACCTGTGATTACTCTTATTCTGTGATCCTGATATCCAGCAAAGGAGCATGGAAGCAACTGCTATTCTAGCTTAGTTCCTTTTCTCATAGGACATTTACCAGTTTAAGTATTATCAACTCATTAACCGGTCATTGTGTGTATGTTTATGTACACGCGTGCGCGCGCACACACACACACAAACTTTACACACTCAATCTCTCTGCTTCAATAATCTACCTGTACTTTTAGCATTAGAAACTATTGTTTTTCAAAGAAACTATTGTTTTTCTTTGTGTTCTTTGTGTTCTTAAACACATAGCTCAGAACTTTCTCTGTTCCCAGTCCAAAAAAAAAAAGGTGTGTCCAGAAATAGTTAAGATTTTAATAGCTCTGCTGCAAAGTGCTATGTAAGTGCTATGCTTTATATTGTTTATGATATTTTTTATCGTGTGTGATATAGCTCTCATAAACTATGTGGCTTTTTACTCAATAGATTTTAACATTCTGTGCTGTTAATAGTCTTATAAAATGGTAATCTAATAATTTATTTTCATTTGAAATATGGTATTTCTGACAGCTGCAAACGCTTGATATGGATGACTACTTTCATGCCACAGCAGATCATATTCTAGCCCAGCTTTTCTTCAAGAAACAGGAGGAATTTAAGAAGATCCCAAGGTTCAGTGAGGATCAGGCAATTAACCTGCCATAGCAGCTAATATTAATTGCCAAAAATAATTACGTTTCACTGCCTTATTTTTAAAAGTACTGTTTACATTTCTTGCTGTTTATGCAGGGGATCTGTTCAGAAAACAAAGTAATCTCATTTTAACTTTTATGTAGTTATTTTAGTTGGTATTTAACTAACAGCATTTTTTAAAGTATTTTGTAAATAAAGGTGGCTCCTGCCACTCAAATTAATTTTTTGTCTGTATTTGCTCTGTTCCATTTACACTTCATCTCATTTTACTTTTCCCATCAAAGCACTGACATTTACATTGCTACACACATTCTATTTAAACTCTGCACCCTTCGTATACGGTGTGGACACGGTTCTTTGTCTCTTGGCTGGAACTACTTATAGTAGCAAGCAACAAAATTAGAAAGACCCAGGCACAAAACAAGATTAAACTAGCTAGTAATATAAAGGATAACAAGAAAACACTTTACAATACATTAAAAGCAGGAGGAAGTCCAAGGTAGGCCCATTACTCAGTGAGGAGGGAAGACAATAGGAAACACAGCAATGACTGAAGTGTTAAATGACCTTTTTGTTTCAGTTTTCACCAAAAGATTAGCAGTGATCAGACAACTAATATTGTGAACATCAGCATAAAGGTAGGAGCTAAGGCTAAAACAGGGAAAGAAGTCATGAATTACTTAGGCAAGGTAGATGTCTTCAAGGGGTCAGGGCCTGGCAAAACACATCCTAGACTACTTAAGGAACTGGCTGAAGAGATCTGAGTCATTAACAATTATTTTTGAGAACTATGTAATGCTGACCCACAGGGGGGTATCGGCAACGGTGATCAAACCTGGGACTTCTTGAGCTTAATGCATGAGCTAAAAGACACCTCTCCCTTAGCCAAAGCTGTAACACTCTCATCAATCTTATAGCTGGCATATCGATTATTAGACGGAGATAGAGTGCCACATTGAGCAGGCATGGGTTACAACTAGAAAAGGGCAAATATAGTAGCTGTCTATAAAAAGGGGAATATGGACAACCCAGGAAATTATAAACCTGTCAGTTTGGCTTTGCTATCCAGAAAGATAATAGAGCAATTTAATAATTACAGGCATCTTCAGTTTTGGCTTTGTATAATCTAAACTGCACACATGTTGAAATAAAAAATTAATGGCTGTTTTCATGCCTTTTACAAATCATGAAGGCATTCTTGTTTGAATTGTGTCATCAGTGTGCTGTCCCTAGGCCTATATAAAAATGAAATGGTATTGTGATTTTTCAAAGCATTCTAATTAGGCCAAATCAAATCAAATCTCATGCCAACACTTAAAGACATTTCTGCTTAGTGAGGGGTATTTCCAAGTCTAATTTCTACTTTTATTCCTAGCTGTTTCAGCTACAGAGCAGTTTAAAAAAATATTACACAAATATATACAAGGGGAAGAGTATTTTTTTCTATTCTCCTTGTATTAATTTTTTAAAGAGGGAACTGGAGTTATTTAGTCTGCAGAAGAAAAGAGTGAGGGGGGATTTGATAGCAGCCTTCAACTACCTGAATGGGGGTTCCAAAGAGGATGGAGCTAAGCTGTTTTCAGTGGTGACAGATGACAGAACAAGAAGCAATGGTCTCAAGTTAGATATTAAGAAACACTATTTCACTAGGAGGGTGATGAAGCACTGGAATGGGTTACCTAGGGAGGTGGTGGAATCTCCATCCTTTGTGGTTTCTAAGGCCCAGTTTGACAAAGGCCTGACTGGGATGATTTAATTGGTGTTAGTCCTGCTTTGAGCAGGGGGTTGGACTTGATGACCTCCTGAGGTCTCTTTCAATCCTAATATTTTATGATTCTAAATAAAACTTTTTAAAGCTCAGACTTTTCAAAGAAAAATTCAGCTTTCGGCACACACTGTTGGAGATATAACTAGTCCCCTGTCTTGTCATCACACAATCTTAGTTCTTGCCTTAAAATATCCCCTGCATGGAAAAATCCTTGCTTGTGAGTTGCAGAAGCAATACCTCTCCTACTCAACCCCTCAGTACAATGTTACATCTTTGACCTGAACAAGTACTGCACCATACTCTCATACCACAAAAAGAATACTCTTACCTTAGACAGAAGAACTTTTGATTCGAAGAGCTTTAAGCACTTTTATACCAGTCTGGTAGTGCAGAGAGGTGTTCAAGTGACACTGGAGTCCCTAATCTACTCCTTCCCTCTACTGATAGAATGCTCACTGCACTATGGCTTTAATTACTAAAACCTGTACTACAGTAATTTAATTAATGTGGAATTGGAAATATTTTCAAACAGTGAAATAATAAACCTAACCCTTGACTTCCTCTGAAAATTACTGCATTAACATATTGATTGAAACAGAAACAGGAAATTTAGCTAAAGAAAAAGTCTGCAATGCCCCCCTGTGGTGAATGTAAATTAGGGCGGAAAATATGTTTTTAAAAAAGGAAGTTAACAGATTATTAAATAGAAAAGACCCCAGCACCTATAGTTAATTGTAAGCAGAGGCAATAATGAGGAGTGTGATATGTTTTTATTAAAATACTAAATTCAGTCAGTGTGCGTGTGTGTCATGGGATTTACTGGCAATGTATGACTAGTTCAAGGTTTCAAGCCACATTTTCAAAGGAACGCTGTTCCTAAAGGATGAAGTTCACACTCATGCAGGGGTCCAACACAGATGTTATGTGCCACTTAAGGGGCCAGTGACTCAAAGGACTGGTGTATAGGGTGAATATAGGGTGAGTTGTCTCCTGTCTTATTTTAAAGATAGAAATCCTGCCCCTGGTTACATCACCATAAACCCAGGTTTCAGAGTAGTGGCCGTGTTGGTCTGTATCTGCAAAAAGAACGAGTACTTGTGGCATCTTAGAAATTGACCAGTTTATTTGGGCATAAGCTTTTGTGGGCTCGAACCCACTTCATCACATGCATGTTCTCTCTCTCTCTCTGTGTGTGTGTGTGTGTATCTATAGCTATATCCTCCTACTGTATATTCCACTCTATGCATCTGATGAAGTGGAATGTAGAGTCTCATCCTCCCTCTCTCTGCTCAATTAGTATTTAATTAAAGTGAAACAATGTCAAGAGGAGAAACTGAGGGAGCCCCACATCAGAATAGGCCATCGCCCAGTGGTTAGAGCACTCGTGTGAGTGATGGGAGCTCTCTGTATAAGAGCCGTCTTCTTATCAGGCAGAGGGAGGAACTGAGCTGGGACCTCCTATATCCTGGGTGAGTACATGAACCACTGGGCTCAAGGTTATAAGATAGATGACCTCTTCCCATTGTGGCCAGGCAACCTTTATGGAGTTAGGCATTCTCAGGGCATGTCTACCATATCACGCCTTCAAGGAAGATAAGCATTGTCCCTCCTCTCTGATCCTGGTACGTAAATTGCTCTGGGTCTTAGGTAGAGTGACCAGATAGCAACTGTGAATAGGTATCTATATAAGAAAAATTCCCCAAAAATGGGATTGTCCTTTTAAAAACGGGAGACACATTCACCCTAGTTTTTGGCCTATGGGGAGGCAGCAGTGCACATGCCCTGAGACGGAAACATAAAGCACCATGTGAGTTTACATGCATATAGGAGTTTTGTGAATCGCAGTGGAGCCTAAAACTGAGACTTAGGCACCTAAACCCCAGATTTAGGCACCTATTCACAATGGTACTTATGCACCTAAGTGCTTTACTCATTGGGGTGGGGCTTCAGCAGGTGCCTAAAGTTAAGCACATGATTAAGTCCTTTTTCTCAGTTAAGGCATTTAAGAGAACTGCCCATGAGATATTAATTCAGTGCTTGTGTGCCTTGTTAAAGAAAAAGAAAATAAACTCTACAAACTCTTAAGAATATTAGACTATGTGCTGTTTAAAAATAAAATTAATATTCAAGTATTCTGCATAAGGTGGAAAAATAAGCATTTTAATACATTTCTTAACAAAAGTCCATGAGGACTTAATTACGAGGAACTGCAGAAACTCACCTAGAAAGAATTTAGCAAGAGCAGCTAACAGGCAGGCTGAAATCAACAAGAGCATTGATAAGATTCCCTTGAATCAGACTCTCTTACAGGATTTCCTCCAGCAGGTGGCATCAGACATCAATGAAATTAACGGATTGGTCTTTGTAAAATCTTCAGTAAAGGAATTAGGTTGAAACAGCCTGATAAAGGAAGTCAAGCCTGCAAAAAGCAGTAGAAAATAACAAGAATGTATTACCTCCCATGACTAATCCAAAACCAATTGGGAACAGTCAAATGTTATATAGAAAAATGACAGCCAACAAAGTGATCTAAAAGGTTTTGAAATGAGTGCCTCAAAGTGCTTTAGAACTCATTGTTTGAATACTTTAATGCAAGCTTGGAAAACAACTAGAGACGGGCAGAAAGAACTTTCATTAAACTTCTTTTCCCAATAGACAGCACTTATAACAAGGTAGCTTCTTCCCAAAATGCATTGTGCTATCGGTAATAATTCCTAGTGCTTTGAGAGTACTAGCAACTTTGAGGGCCTAATCTGAGCCAAGGTATAGAAAACTTGATAGCAAAAAGGTCAAAGGTTTGGGAAACATGTGATGATAATGGGTGTAACCAAAACTGTTTTACAATCTTAATCATAGTGGTTACTATGTGTGTCCATTGTAATGTGATTCCAGGAAGATACCTGCAATTATGTCATAGTTTGTCAGCCTTTCTTCACAGTCCTGTTATAGTCTCACATACTGTCACTCAATTATACCTATCCTCTGGGAATCATATAATTTAAGGACTCAACATCTTAGTAAAAATGGAGTTGTATCATCAATAAAATCATATCATTATTTGTGAACTTAACTGATCTGTCTATAATGAAACTATTTTTCCCATTGTTAAAGAACCCTTTCCTTTAGTTTTGCCTTCCTTCTTTCCATCCATACGAGCATAATAACGATCATAATGGGTCAGATCAAAGGTCCATCTAGCTAAGTATCCTGTCTTCCAACAGTGGCCAATGCCAGGTACCCCAGAGGGAATGAACAGAACAACTAATCATCAAGTGATCCATCCCCTGTTGCCCATTCCAGCTTCTGGCAAGCAGAGCTAGGGACACCATCTCTGCCCAGCCTGGCTAATAGCCATTGATGGACCTTTTCTCCATGAATTTATCTAGTTCTTTTTTGGACCCTTTTACAGCCTTCACAACATCCTCTGGCAAGGAGTTCCACAGGTTGACTATGCATTCTGTGAAGAGAAGTTAAAATTGAGATGTTAAAATTCTAGTTGATCTAACAAGATTGTTAACTCTGACTGTTGTTAAAATTCCAGTTTCCTGACATTGCCCTCTCCTCTTTGATTCCTGTGATTTAAATCAGCCGTGCATGCAATTCACCTCTATGGAAATGCTTGTAATAGCTCTCTTCTAGTTACAAGAAAAGAGATTTCAGTTAAATAATGAATGCCCAATTTTGTACATTATTGGCTCATTGTTTCCACAAAGAATCTAACAATGGAAAAGCAGGAGCCATAGTCTAAGGGGTAAATTAAAAACATAACTTTGCAAAGCTGTTCGTACTTCGATTCTGACCTGTGTGATCTGATGCGCTAACACTGGACAGGGAAAAACTTGAGCGAGATGGAGGGAGCAGAAGAAAACATCAACAGCAAATAATAATCTTTACTAGTTTTGGACCTGAACAAATTGTTTTCAGTGATTAGGTCTTCCTGTCTTTAAAGAGTCAGAGAGGAAATGTGCAAAGAACGAAAGAGGGGCCTGATCCTGAAAGTTGTTTCTTTCCCACAACTCTCAGCAAAAGACAACAGGAGTTATGGCTGTTCAGCACATCTCAGGATTAGGCTACAGAAGAGCTATTTCCACCAAAACCATCAGACATCACCCCATCCTATTATATGCATTAATTATATAGAGCATTTTTTTCTGGGAAGTCTGATAAAAATCAAATACAAGATATGTGTACACATGGAGCCATGGGATGTAATCCCAGCTCAGTAGACATACTCGTGCTAGCTCTCAACAAGCTTGCCTGTGAAAAAGAGTAGGGCAGCCTCAGTAGCATGAGCTGCAGCAAATGGCAGCAGGGGCTAACCGTACTGAGCACAAACCATCCTGGACCAGTGGGTATTTACTTGGGGCACTTAACCCATGCTGCCACTCACTGCTACCCATATTGCTGACACTCTACTATTATTTTAAGGCACTAGCTCGATAATAGCTAGCACAGATATATTGACCTTAGGTGGAAATTATACCCCAACCCCCAGTGTAGATGTAGCCAATATATTTAAAATTGCGGTGCTTTTAGAGTTTAGCTACAGTTAACTTTTTAAAAAACAAACTAATGTTTTTTAAAATTCATCATACCTCCAAAATAGCTTGGCCTAGAAATGCAAACGTATTTATTTGGTCTCACTAAGAGAAGTGTTGGTTTTGCTTTGATAACCCATTCAAAGTTAAACATTCTTTGTAGGGCTGTCAAGCAATTAAAAAAATTAATTGAGATTAATTGCACTGTTAACAATAGAATACCATTGATTTTAAATATTTTTGGATGTTTACTACATTTTCATGTATATTAATTCAGTTACAGCACAGAATACCAAGTGTACAGTGCTCGCTTTATATTTATTTTTATTACAAATATTTGCACATTATGAAACAAAAAAATATTTTTCAATTCACCTCATACAAGTATTGTAGTGCAATCTCACTATCATGAAAGTTGAACTTACAAATGTAGAAAAAACTGCATTCAAAAATAAAACAATATAAAACTTTAGAGCCTACAAGTCCACTCAGTCCTACTTCTTGTTCAGCGAATCACTCAGACAAACAAGGTTGATTACAATCTGTAGGAGATAATGCTGGCCGCTTCTTGTTTACAATGTGAAAGTGAGAACAGGCGTTTGCATGGCACTGATGTAGCTGGAGTCGCAAGATATTTACATACCAGATGCACTAAAGATTCATATGTCCCTTCATGCTTCAACCATCATTCCAGAGGACATACTCCCATGCTGATGATGGGTTCTGTTTCATAATGATCAAAGCAGTGCAGACTGATGCATGTTCATTTTCATCATCTGAGTCAGATGCCACCAGCAGAAGGTTGATTTTCTTTTCTGGTGGTTTGGGTTCTGCAGTTTCCGCATCTAAGTGTTGCTCTTTTAAGACTTTTAAAAGCATACTCCAAACCTCATACCTCTCAGATTTTGGATGGCACTTCATATTCTTAAACTTGGGTAGAGTGCTGTAGCTATTTTTAGAAATCTGACATTGGTACCTTCTTTGGATTTTGTGAAATCTGCTGTGAAAGTATTCTCAAAATGAACATGTGCTGGGTCATCATCTGAGACTGCTATAACATGAAATATATGCAGAATGCGAGTAAAACAGAGGAGAGATACAATTCTTCTGCCAAGGAGTACAGTCACAAATTTAATTGATGCATTTTTTTTTAACGAGCATCATCAGTATGGAAGCATGTCCTCTGGAATGATGGCTGAAGCACGAAGGGGCATACAAATATTTAGCATATGTGGCATGTAAATACCGTGTAATGCCAGCTACAAAAGTTTCATGTGAATGCCTGTTCTCACTTTAAGGTGACATTGTAAATAAGAAGCAGGCAGTAATATCTCCCATCAATGTAAACAAACCTATTTGTCTTAGCAACTGAAAGAATAAGAAGTAGGACAGAGAGGACTTGTAGGGTCTAAAGTTTTATACTGTTTTGTTTTTGAATGCAATTATGTAACCTGAAAAATCTGAATTTGTAAACTACACTTTCATAATAAAGAGATTGCACTTCAGCACTTGTATGAGCTGAATTGACAAGTACTTTTCCTTTTGTTTACATTTTTTCAGTGCTTATATTTGTAATAAAAATAATAAAATGATCACTGTGCACTTTGTATTCTGTGTTGTAATTGAAATCAATATTGAAAATGTAGAAAAACATCCAATAATATTTAATAAATTTAAATTGGTATTCTACTTTTATAAGTGTGATTAATTGCAATTAATTTTTTCAGTTAATTGCATGAGTTAACTGCAATTAAGTGACAACCCTAATTCTTTGCAATGTTGTGTAAGTGCAGCTGCCTAGTAATATGTACAAAGTGCAACAAAGTCTCACCCAAACTCTGCTGTAATATGTGCTTAGCACATTAGATACATAAATAGCCCTCAGTTGTTCTAGATGATTTTGCTTTAGCTGATTTTTAGGCAGATGGATAATGCCGCGTATGCAATTTTTCAAAGAGAACAGTAAAATGATTAATTTTACAAAGAAATTGCATTGACTGTTTCATGATAGATATCCTAGACTCAGATACTATGAGGTCAATCGCACTAAGTCCATGCTCCTAAATGAGCCAAGCAATGTCTGCTTGCTACAAAGTAAAATTTGTAAACAGTGATTCTCACCTTTAATTTTGCTAGGTATTTGGATAAGAATGACCTAGGCAAAAGGTCACACAAAACCATCAATACCAGTAGTATCTTCCAACATATGAATACTTAAGATGGGAATTTCAGAGACACCCAGCACTGGTCCAACTCTGGTGTCACTGAAGTCAAAATAAGCAGAGTTAGGCTAGTGCTGAGCACTTCTGAAAGTCCCAGCCGTGGTGTACCACATAGTCATCTTTCCCCTAAAGTCAAGAAAAAGAGCAAAACTCTGTTCTAAATTGACAAAGGTAATCCATTGTTTCACTGAGATGACGTAATGTGTATGTTTAGGCAGAAGAGAGCCTAGGTTGACTAAAATTCCCATCTCAGAGCTTTCATATGGAAAGCAAAACCCAGAAAATCTGGCCTTCTTTCCAGTTCCCAAACTGAAACCCTCCTGCCTATGTTACTTTTCATCTGATGCACTTCTGCTACTTTTCCCTTAAGTGGAAACTAGTTTTGCTGAGGGAGAGAAGATCTTGAGTCCCACAGCAGGTGAGGAAAAACATGAATACTAGCAAGTAAACTCGGCTTATGCCACTTGTTTCTGGAACTGAATTTTGACTACTTGATATGCACCATTGAAAATCACACAATGCAGAACCAGGTGCAACACCTTTGATAAATCCTCAAAATAAATTGCTACAGCTGCTTAAAATCAGCTACATTCATATTTCTTCCATTTTAATTTTACTTTTTAAATATAAGTTATAGAGGTCCAAAGGACAGTAAGTCATTGAAACACAAAGATTATATTGCATGGTAGGTATGTTTTCTAAAATAGTGTCTGTTTGAAGTACAGCACAATATTCAGGCACTACAATGACCATGGCCATATTAGTTCCTGAACAGATACTTTATGAGAGCACTCTCTGCCATGATGTGGACCAATATTACTATTTTAAATAACTTGATTATAAAGTTGGCTGATTCCTATAATGAACTGCAGATATCTAGTGAGTAAAAGAATGTTGAGTAGGGTTCTATGCTGATGGCATCCTTGGTCATTGTTGGCCCTGTCTCAGCATACCTGCAATAAGAACAGAACATACTCTGTTATAACCTATTTCATTTCCCCTCCCCTCTACCATGTCTCATATGCAGGTCACAAATCAGAAGTGACTATAACATGTCCATCATGTCATTCTGATGTTCACTGGTCTGAGATGCTATTGGCAACTGATGGTTCCTGACTATGATGCAGCCTTGGCTCCACACTGGCCTCTGAGGGATTAATAGAGGCATAGGGAGGAGGCACTGGAGGCAGTCAACTAAAAACGCGCTGAGAGGAGCAGCCAGTCAGGCTTGACAAGCCCATATAAGAAGAACTGCAGGGCAGACTAGGGTCAGTTACTCCCTGGAACTAAAAGAGGGTGAAAATAGCTACCATCTTGGACATAGCAGTGGAGCTAGCAGGGACCACTGGAGCTAGAGAGAACTCCTGGCTGATTGCTGGGATTTGCAGGCTGAGGCCCTGAGGCCAGAGCGAAGCAGGTGCTGGGGGCATGGGGAAGTGGCTGCAGTCAGCACTGGGGAACTAGAGGGACAGGTGGACTGCAACACTCACCCCTGGAAGAGTGGAGCACAGATCATGACATGGATGGAGGGCTGCATCATGAAGAGGCCACTGCAGTTCGTAGAGAGACATAGTTCTAGGAGCATAAGTGATGGTGGATGAGGCACTACCTGGACTGGGAATACCAACCTGTAGAGTTAATCCCCAAGATGGCCAGCAGGAGGCATCAGCATGGTGAGTGGAGCCCTGTTACCAACACAGACTTGTGTTTTTATTGTAATATATCATTTTGGGCTAAATGTTCTGCTATGGTTGCCCTTTATCTAGTTTACATTCTTTATCTGCAACTTTTTTCCTGGACCACGCATAATACGAGGGACATGATTAACTTCCTATATTCATCGAAGCAAAGCAGTGCTAGCATTGTTGATGTCTTTGGCCACATCTAGACTACCCACCAGATTGGCAGGTAGTGATTGATCTATCAGGGATCGATTTATCACGTCTAGTGTAGACGAGATAAATCGATCCCCGAACACTCTCCCCGTCGACTCTGGAACTCCGCTGCCATGAGAGGCAGAAGTGGAGTCGACGGGGGAGCAGCAGCGGTTGACTCACCGCTGTGAGGACGCCCGGGTAAGTCGACCTAAAATACGTCGACTTCAGCTATTCTATTCTTGAGGGCCAAAGCAGTGCAGGGACAATCTATATTTAGCAACATGTGGGCACAGCAGTATCTACTGTGACAGCTGTCTTTTGAAGATGCTGGTGGCTAGTGCTCAGCTGGAGTCAGAGTGTTCATACAGCTTGGGTGCCCAGCCCAAATCAGGGGCTGAATTTCAGAACTTCTGTACCAGCAACCCTTGCCTTTGAAAATTCCCTTGAAGTTTAGAGTACCCAGAACTGAATGTTCATGTTCTCTGCTGTGCAACTAGATTACCCTCTCTGCAAATTCCCCCACAGTTATAGCACTTTTTTAAGTGCTATCTGATCTTTAATTTCTAGTCACCATTCACAGAAATAGGGGATGTTAATTTAATGTCTCATCTTAAAGACAATGCTTCTGGCAGTATTATATGCTATGCTCCTAATACCACACCATCAACATGGTTTATTTATCCTAAATGCAAGTTTGGGACTCAAATGTGTGACCTTTGAGTGCGGCAATGCCAAAAGTGTCATTCTGTACTTAACCCTTCTATGACATGTATGTAACTTTACTATGAAAACCATTTTAGTAGAGAAGGATACAATACTATCGTAACCAAATGTCATAAAGTATCAGTTTTATAATCCCAATATAAAATCTATGGTTTCAGTTACTGGTTAATACACGCTTACATGCTTCAGGTCATTTTGTTTTTGTTCTTTTGGCTGAGTGTGTCTTGGATACGTCATTAAAAGAACAAGGAGTACTTGTGGCACCTTAGAGACTAACAAATTTATTTGGGCATAAGCTTTTGTGGGCTAAAACCCACTTCATCAGGTGCATAGAGTGGAACATACAGTAGGAAGAGAGAAAGAGAGAGAATATGAAAAGGTGGAGGTTGCCATACCAGCTCTAAGAGGTTAATCAACTAAGATGAACTATTATAAGCAGGAGAAAAAAACTTTTGTAGTGATAATCAGGATGGCCCATTTCAAACAGTTGACAAGAAGATGTGAGTAACAGTAGGGGGAAACTTAGGATGTGGAAATAGATCTGAGTTTGTGCAATGATCCAGCCACTTCCAGTCTTTATTCAAGCCTAATTTAATGGTTTCCAGTTTGCAAATTAATTCCAGTTCAGCAGTTTCTCATTGGAGTCTGTGTTTGAAGGTTTTTTGTTGAGGAATTGCCAAGGGAACTTGTGCACAATTCCTTTATGCAGCAACATACCATAGAAAACTGAATGCTGCAACAGGATTAATGCATATTACTATAGAACGTTTTTAAAGGAACTTAATAGATAAGTTTCTTCCATCCAAATATCATTATCCAGTGTCTATGGGCAGACCTTTACACTAGTGAGGAGAGAAACACAAAGTTTAAAGGTTCCATTTCATTTAAATAAACAACCAAAAGTGGAGCTACAATTTATCCAAACTATATGAGGCCCTTTGGTTTGAAAGGGTGGAAGTCTTATGGCCAAACTTGCAACCCTCTATTAATGTGAATAAACCTTTCCTCATGCAAATAAGAGTCAGCAGGAGTGTGCTTAAGAGAGAACAGGAAATCTTGAGCATTCTGATTCCAGTCGAGGTAGAAATGACCACCAATATTTTCATGCTTTACTTAAGCCAACCAGAATCTGGAAGTGCAAGTCCCATGCTGATTAGGTAACTTTAAACTCTTTTGAAACTGTAACTGATTTATTTGATTTAAATTTCAGTTTTGGCTGATAATTCAGGTGAGTTCTTTCTTTATGATGTTCTTAAAAGTGTAAAAAAAATGTAGTGCCTATAATCCTTTTAATCCACATGTTTCCAAGGGAGTTGTTTCTTAGCCTTCCTTGGGAAGGCACATACCAATCAATATCCAACAGTAAGGAGATCTATTAGTCTGCATTACCTTGGACAAACAAGGAAGTGTTTTAGTCACAACTGCAGTCCTACAAGGTACCCTTTGCCTCTGGTTTAAAATAAGCCAGGCAATCATATTGCTAATTCCAGTCCTCCTGAATCAGTCTAGACATCAGTAGGTAGCAACAGTAGGTTCTGGAGTATTGAGCACTGTGTTGGAATTGCAAGCTATCACTTTAAGGGGGGGGGGGGGTTCTGATCCTCCTTTCAGGCTATGGGGCTCTGTAGGACAGTATGCCCTCTTGCAGTCAGACAGTTGGGCAAGAGACAATCTAGAACAAGGTGAGATGAGTTGTACCTCTGTGCTTAGAAAACAGCTTGCCTTGGTTTTGGATTCTTGTGTGTTATTGTTCTAAATTCTAAGAAACAGAGTAGTGTTATGTTGCAACCTTTTAGCAAGGCACTTCATGTTTTTTTATCTAACTTCTTTGTGTGTATGTCCTGAACATAACATAGATCAAAGGTGAGCAGTGAACAGATGAGAGATTGAGGCAGCTGGGAGAAATATGTTATCCATATAATATGCTGTCACAGACACCAAATATCACCGGAGATTTAAGTGCATAAAGTTATCAGGATTAAAGCTGGCAGGAATGGAACATGGAAGTAGGTAGAAAACCCAGATGCATGAACGATCACAGGACTGTAGTGTTTAGGCTATTGAAGACCAGCTTGCTGCAGATACTTGTGTGATATAACTGATCTCCAGAACTGAGGGTGATGAGGGAAACCATCTGCTACTAAGTTAATGGAGAGACATTAATGATCTAGAACAGGGATGGACAAACTTTTGGTCCGAGGGCCACATCAGGGTTGCAAAACTGTATGGAGGGCTGGGTAAGGAAGGCTGTGCCTGTCCAAACAGTGTAGCCCCCCCCCCCTCCCACTTCCTGACCCCTGATTGCCCCCTTCTGAATCTCTGACCCATCCAACCCCCCTGCTCCTTGTCCCCTGACCACTCCCTCCCAGGACACCCCATCCCTAATTGTCCCCCTGGGATACCACCCCTTATCTAACCCCCCCTGCTCCCTGTCCCCTGACTGCTCCAACCCCTATCTACACGCCTACCCCCTGACAGGTCCCCAGGACTCCCACGCCCTATCCAACTCCCCCACAACCCCATTTCCCATTCCCAGAACCTCTGCTCCATCCAACCGACTCCTGCTGCCTGTCCCCTGATTGCACAAAACCCCCAGCCCCTTATCCACCCCCCCCACCCCCTTACTAGGCCACTTAGAGCAGCACGACTAGCAGCCGCGCTTCACACGTGGAGGCATGACTGCAGGGGAGGGTGACTAGCCTCCCAAACTGGGAGCTCACAGGCCGGGCAGGATGGTCCCATGGGCCAGATGTGGCCTGCGAGCCGTAGTTTTCCCATCTCTGATCTAGAAGAAGTTTGTGCACAGTGTTGCTGGAACTCACATATCTAATAGGGACCTGTCTCTTTAAAAGATGAAGAGAGTGGCGCAGAGGAATGAGTTGTGCTGAGTCATTATTGCTCTGCAGATGCGCAATTCGGATTCCATGCAGAGAAGTTCCTGGACTGGGTATGGTAGTTTTGGGCTTGCTCAATAGGCTCCTTGTAGCAGGACTAAGACTCCACTGAGGTCAGGTAGTCAGGGCTGATGCTTTACAACAACCCGCGTGTCTGGCATGGGTTGGAAGAAGGTCAGCCATTATAGCAGAAAGCAGGTTGTTTGTGCCTAACCCTGAAACATTTTGTAGCAGGTTAATTATATTATTAACTTTCCCACAGGGAAGCCCTGGCAGTGTTACTTATAGAAAGGGGAATTCTATACCTCGAATGTTATTGTCTTAACCAGTCTGGTTCACCAGCTCTTTTAAATCTGGTGATCAGGAAACAGTCATTTATATTTTGCTATTCTCAGTTTTGTATTTTGCTCGTAACAGAGTTGTTCATTTACACACTTACTACTGATTGGTTGGTTCATTCGTTAGCTGACTGATGGGCGTGATTTCCACGGTGCAGCAGAGGAGAAAGATGTGTGTGGGTTCCAACTGGACAGCTCTGCAAGCAAGGAATAGAAGATGTTATTGCAGTGCTTTTGATTCAGGAGACTGGATAGAGCTGATGAACAAGGACTCCAGCTGAGACTCATATGAACTCAACCTAAGTGTTTGGAACTCACGAGTTATTTCTCACTGGGTTTCTGCAGGGACTGACCTATTTAGATCTAATTCATTTAGATTTAGGTATAACTGTGAAGACAGTATCTGTGGATTAGGAAGCTAGTAGTATTGTTTCTTTATCATGATAAAACTTTACAAAGTTAGTACTTAAGAATTCAGTTAATTCCTTTTGTTCTTTTTTGACTTGATTGTGAGGAGGTTGATTCTGTGGAATACATGCTGAAAATCCTCAATAATTCCGCTGAATTCCAGCTTGCTGTATGATGTTCTATCAGAGCAATTAGCGTCACCAGATGTCCTGATTTTATAGGGACAGTCCTGATTTTGGGGGCTTTTTCTAGTATAGGTTCCTATTACACTGTTCTACAGCCAAACTGCTTCTGAAATAAATGTAGTCAAACTTTACTAATTCTGGGTCACTGAGAACGAAAATGATGCTTAAAATTGTTGATTGGCTCTAATTTCCAAGATATGCTATTGGGTCAGTATATACGACCCTTGACATGGGAATGGCGGAGGATAAGTGAGTTATAAAGGGAAGGGATCTCAATTTAAAGCAGAAATGACTAAAATACATCTTTCACTGGATCTATGAATAAATCTATGGTTGGGTTTGGACTGTACTTGCTTTTTAGGCAAAACAATGAATGATGCAATCTGAAGCTGGTATTGCGTCATACATGATATGAATTGCGTCATGTTTTTCCTAGAAGTCATGGATGATGCAATCCTAACGAAGCTTACATCACTCTGCTGAACAAATTGCCCTATATGAGCTCTAGAAATCATACAGTGTTGTGCTCTCTTATTTGTCAGTGTTTGATTTTGCAAAGGGACACATTTCTGTTTAGCCAAAGTGAGCAGAGATGCCTCGTACTTGTGTGAACAGTGCAGATAACTTCTGCTATGTTTGTGGTGAAGTGACTTTTGCATCACAAAAGCTCAGTATAACCACTACAGTTAAGAAAGCCTATCACCTTTATTTTGGCTGCAAAACTGGAGAGCAGGACAAGAGGTGGGCCCCACACATGTGCTGCAACACTTGTGCAACAAATCTTTGCCAGTGGTTGAACAGGAAAAGGAAATCTATGCCTTTTGCAGTGCCAATGATTTGGAGAGAGCCAACAGACCATACCAGCAATTGTTACTTCTGCATGGTGCCTCCAGTTGGGAAAGGTGTGTCAAAGAAGAAAAAGTGGACTGTGTATTATCCAAACATTCCATCAGCTATACGCCCAATACCCCACGGAGAAGAACTGCCGGTTCCTGATGCACCAGAATCATTGTCACTTGAGTCAGACGAGGAAGAGGAAGAGGATGAAACTTCTGGTCCTGAACTATCAATGTCACAGGACACACATTTTCTCCCATCCTCCTCCTCTGAACCACACCTCATAACACAAGCTGAACTGAATGACCTTGTCAGGGATTTGAACTACCCAAGAGTAAGGCAGAGCTGTTGGGCTCCAGACTACAGCAGTGGAATCTCCTGGCAGGTGATGTTAGAGTTTCCATGTTCCGTGACCGTCAAAAGGATCTTGTCCCATTCTTCTTCATGAAAGGTGATCTTGTAGCCTGCAACAACATCGATGGTGTGATGGCAGCTCTCAACATCGTTCACGATCCAGATGAGTGGAGACTCTTCATTGATTCATCGAAGACGAGTCTTAAAGCTGTTTTGCTGCATAATAGCAATGTTTTGCCATCAATTCCAGTTGGTCATGCAGTCCATATGAAGGAAATCTATGACAACATGAAACAACTTTTGAGGTGTGTAAACTATGACCAACATCAGTGGCAGCTTTGTGGCGATTGGAAGGTTGTTGCTCTCTTGCTTGGTCTGCAGACTGGATACACAAAGTACTGCTGTTTTCTCTGCGAATGGGATAGTTGTGCAAGAGATTCCCACTACATCAAGAAAGATTGGCCACTCCAACAGTCATTGGAGCCTGGGAGGAAACGTGTTCAGCATCCACCACTTGTTGAATCAAGGAAGATTTTGTTACCACCCTTACACATCAAGCTGGGTCTGATGAAGAACTTTGTCAAGGCCATTGACAAAACACAAGCAGCTTTCAAGTACCTCCGTGGAAAATTTCCAAGGTTAAGTGAAGCTAAGATAAAGGAAGGTGTCTTTGTTGGTCCTCAGATTTGTGAACTTCTTCGAGATGATGCATTTGACCATGCACTGCATGGCAAGGAAAAGACGGCATGGAAAGCCTTCCAGTCAGTGGCAATACATTTTCTCGGAAACAACAAGGCAGACAACTACAGGTTGTTGGTGGAAAACCTCCTCAAGGCATACAAAAGCCTTGGTTGCAACATGTCACTAACGATACATTTTTTGCACTCTCATCTAGATTTTTTTCCACCGAACTGCGGAGCAGTGAGCGACGAGCACGGCAAGCGATTTCACCAGGACATTGCAACAATGGAGAAACGCTATCAGGGCAAATGGAGCCCATCAATGCTTGCAGACTATTGCTGGACAGTGACAAGAGATGCTCCATTTAATGAATACAAGAAACAAGCCAAGAAGCGCCAAGTAGACACTCAATAGGACTAAACTATGTACATAATAGTTTTTTGCCTTTTGTTTCATAATACATTTTATTTATATAACCCTTTTGCTGATTTTTAAAGTGTTACATAAACAGGACAGGTGAAATACTATCATGTAAAGCAACCGCATGAAAAGACCTAGGTTTACAATTCATGCTTAAACCTCTACTATCTACACAATATACATAGACATAAACTGTAAAAACTTAAATATCTTAGAAACAGTAGCCAATCAGTTGTTTTAATTGTCATATTTGAATTCAGCACATCAAAATACATAATAAATATCACATTTTATCTCTGAAGCAGACGACTTCTAAAAAATTGTAGACCAGTGTTACCTCCCACCCTCCCTGTCCTGATTTTTTTACACTTGCTGTCTGGTCACCCTAACAGCACTGCTGAAGTATTAGGAGAGAGGCAGTAAAGTAAAATATAGCCCACCCAAAGGTGTCAGTGCTTAAGCTCCAAGGGGGTATGCACATCATCCTTCATCTGGTCCCACATGTATTCCAAGGAAAAAGAAGATGAAACCTGGAGCTATGTTATCTCTTCTGCAAATCACTACCTCCCTGCCACAAGCAGTCCTGGAGACAACTGTAATCAGGGAGTTGAGATCTACCAGGGGAGAGGGCAGCTGCAGAGACGCAGCACCTCTATATGGATGACCTTGTGTTTCTTGGGATTCTTGAGGACTCTTGGATTTCCCAGTCAGCCTGCATGGCCTTTTCTGAAGGAAAAATGTAACCTCCTAATGGAATTATTTGGTAGGAATGATACAATGGGATCGTCAGATTTCCTCCCTCAGAGCTCACTTCCAGGGAATGATCCTGCTCATTGATTCACCAGCAGTATCATGGCTAAAATCCCACTGTCCTCTTTGAAAATATAGTGTTAAGCACTGTGTGAAGACATAGGGGGGCCATTGATATTTGGCTTCCTCCAGCCACAGAAGTGACCTGAAGGAAACTTGAATGCATAGCGGTGCTGATCAGTTAGGTAACATGCTCATTTAAAGTTGTGCAATGCTCCCTTATAATGTCATTTGGCAACTGCCTGCTTTGTCCACTGCTTGCAGGAAGAACAGCCCATTGCAGCTAGCTGATGGGGACTTGGGATCAGGGTGGACCGGCAGCCCCCCATCAGCTAATTGGATTCGCTTAACATCGTTTTGCTTAAAGTTGCATTTTTTTGGAATATAACTACAACGTTAAGTGAGGAGTTATTGTACCTATCTTCAGCTATCGCCTTTTCAAATAAAGACCTCTGATATGTCTTCCCAACTCTAAAATCCATGTCTTACAGTTATTTAATGACATTTAGTGGATGGTTGGAATAGCTGTGAGTAGTCTATTCATCGGACTATAATACAATTGTTAGCTTTTCACAAAAATGTCAGTCAAATTTTGGTCCAGAAATATGTTATTGTTAAGAAAATGTGCACATGTAAAAATAAGATGCATCATCTGATCCAGATGAAAGGGTCTTTATTTGTTTGTATGCCATCAGAGAAATCTAATTAATAAACTAACAGTATTGTATTTGTATTTTAAAACGTATCAGCATTAACCTTCAAGAAATGTTTTTGCTTCTTTTCACTACATGCACAATGGAAAAGTCTTCTAGAATTTAATAGGTATTAAACCAATAAGGTTGTACAGAAATGTATAATGTTCTGTCTACATTATGCTGAAGTCTTATGGAGTTTTACAGCAAAGATATTATTCTTAAATTCTATAATATGATCTAAAAGTCCTGTAGAACAGCTATTCTTCTTTAAGTTTTATAGGAATTTCCCAAAAGGCATGTTTTTTTTTAAGCAGTGTCTCCTTGAGCAACTGTTTCAAAATGAAGTATAAAAACCTAGTGATAAAACATAATATTGACACTTAGATACCTTAGCCACAAGTGTCTATGAAATATGATACATAGAAATACAGTGGAGATTTTGTTTAACTAATTTCAGTGGTGTAGATAGCTGTGGTTGGTTTTCTATGGACTACATTTTTAAGAGTAGGAAGTCTGCCGGTTGTGGGACAGGACCATAACTGGATTAAAGATGGAGATTTAACAAAAGGAGAGACATACTGAAGGCATAATGGGAATTTTGCTTTTGACTTCAATGGAGCCAGGATTTCACCCTCAGTTTTCTCATGGAGAATTTTCATTTGTTCATCCTTTGTTAATGCAAAATAACAGTGACCTAGACTAAAGGGACTTGTTTTGCAATTTGTGCATGGAGAAACATCCCCATTATACCTCATTCATTTTGTGTGTGCATGTGTTTTCCTCCTGATGGAGGACAGTTTGTTCTATGCAACCACATGTCCCTTCAGGCTAATTTTTGCTTTACATGGTACTGAATCTAGTGAGAAATTCATCTCTCCACATTACATTATGAGTGTTTCATGACTAGTGTTATGCTGTTGCTAAATACAGCCAGATGTTCATAAAGCTGGCCGTACCTCTTTTTGCTTAGTGCTAACATGGAGGAGATATTTGCTCAGTCCACAGCAAGCCTCAAGTCACTAACAAGAACTTAATTTCTCTTTCAGGAGTGCTGACCTCATGTCATCTCCATAGTTTTTCATTACAGCAGACATGTTGTTGAAACTCCCTCATAAAAAGAATTTTTTTTCAGGTGATACAGAGAAAAAATGTACTGCATGGAGAGGAAGCAGGAATAATTAAGATCTGGGTGGGAGAAGAATACCTAAGTGGTGAATTTTGTTCAACACTCAACAGTAGAACAAAGTGCTGAATCAAGGAAGATCAGTAATGTAAATTGATATAGCACCTTGCCAAGATGCTGACTGAAAGGGAGAACCCTTACGAGGTAAGTTCCTATAAATTCCATAATCACTTCTGAGCTAGCTATGCATGTGTTCTATTTATGTATGCAGTGTTGCTGTCACTGTGTGGGTCCTAGGATATTAAAGAGAGAAAGTGGGGGAGGTAATAGCTTGAAAGCTTGTCTCTCTCATGAACAGAAGTTGGTCCAATAAAAAAACAACCTCACCCATTTTGTCTGTTTTATGTATGTGACATTCTGTTTAAATGGAAACAAAATGCAGGTGATTCTTCAGTCTCTTTGCGTAGAGCGCCAGGATGGCAATCAGCATCAAAAGCTTTATAACTATGCTTCACCACAGAAATAGATGCTTAATAGTTTATTTTCTCTCCCACTTCCCTAACGCTAGAGTTAGTACCAAGAGACTTGCCTGTTCTGGCGTGGTGCAGGAGGCTATAATGCAGCTGCGTTCAGGCACTTTAGTTCTTCGTACCTATGTCAACTATTCTACGCTAGAACTGAATATAATTTTTCCTTCCTGCTGAGAATGGTTGAGTGTTGTTAAAAAAATCTGAGAAACCCACAGATGTGGACAATTGCACATTTAAGCAGAGATCCAAAAAGGCACTTAACAATGTGCTTAAAGTTAAGTATGTTGCTGGACTGGTGCCTGGATTTGCACTTGCAGTTACTGACATTGCACATACATATTTGGTATGCTCATGCAAAGGTCTAGTTAAATGCCTAATGGCCATTTGTGGGAGCAAATTCTACTTAACTGTATCAATTAGGTGCATAATGTGCTTTTTTTAAAAAAAGTGGCTTTGAGCTTCTCAGGGTTTGAAAATCAGACCTATTTGTAGCTTTCTTTTATTGTTGGACTTTAATATGCTGGAAAGGGTGAAACTGGAGGATCCCTTAGCTGGAGTGCTAAAGCACCACTGCTTTGGACCCTGTCAGAGGAGGCAATTGTCGCAGACCTTGTAACAAGGTGAGTAGTGCTCTGTTGAGCCACAGGGGGGAAGTATAGAGGCAAGCCCTGTGACCTGGATTTGCTCTAACATGGGGGTATAACAGAAACAGAAGAAGAGAGTTGTTAGTATTATTCCAGGGACTTAGTCTAAAAGTGGGTTGCCTACCAGTTCTTCATGAAGTCAACGGAGAAAGGGAAAGCAAATAAGGGGACTACATTTCTTTTATGTTATGTGACTTAAATTTTGTCTTGACAAATTTGTTTTCATAAGCTACTTTGGAATGCCAAAAAAAATAGCATACAATAAGCTGCCAGGAGAGCAAATGATAAATTTAAATCTTCCTTTGTGATTTTTCACTGTGTATATTGTTTACCTTTTTGCATTCTGCTTGGCTGATCAAAAGAAATTGGTCACTTTTATTTTATTTTCAGTCTGTTTCACTTTCTTTTTCTGCACTACCACAATGCTATGACGTTTTGTTAGGTTCCCAACAAATAATGAATATTTGAGTAATTATATATAAAAAGATCTTATTTAGGTTTTTTTTTTACCTCTTTGGAAATATGATCTATTAAGGTAAACTCTTTTCCTACCTACACATTTGACCTAAAATACAATACTTTGCTGTATCCCTTTGAGTTTCTGCCTTAGGGTCATTTTAGCTAAGCACATGTACATTGTATGCCAATGTCAGCCACTCTTGCCTTCTGCAGTTTATTTGTTCTCGTTGTTATAAATGCATAAGTTGTTGTAATTGTTTTTGTCTATATCCAAAGAACAGATACTCAAAATATGGGTGATTTTTTTTTAGATTAAGTCAAAAAAGAACAAATGTAAAGTCTCAATGAAAGAACAGTGTCTGACACTTTCAAAAGCAACTACTGATTTTTTGATACCTCTATTTTTGGGTGATCAGGTTGAGACAGTTTTAAGAGGACTGATTTTTTCCAAGCATCAGTGCCCTTTGGTGACTGGACTCAGGAACAACTCCTTAAAGGGGCACCTCCTACTGGCTACTCTGGGGATTCGCTGTTTCCAGGTCCAACATACCCTTCTACTGCTTGTTGCATGCCTTGCCACCATGCATTTTCTCTCTCTCACTGTCTGTGACTCAGCGTGCTCTGTTATTGTGGCTTGGCACTCCAACCAGGCCACTGTGTGTTTTTTCCCCCCTTCCAGGATATCAAACCCTCTTCCTCCATGATGGCAGTTTGCCCTTCATTGCTCCACTGGTGCCACTTTCCCAGTGTCTGATAGGGAAAGCCAGGCCTGCCGTCTGCTCAAGGTTCCAGGTCAGGGTGCCTCTAATCAGCAATCTATGCTTGTACCCTTTTAAACCTTGCCACCTTTTCCCTGAGCCTTTTCCTAGACCCTCTCCACCAAGTTTTTTCTTTTGTCCATCTGTAGTGTCCACAGCATGGCCACAGGATCCCTCACCGCAGCCCCATTCTGCTGCCAGCTTCCTGGTTGTCTTAGCTCCCCCTGTTCCTTCCCAGTTGGGTTCCGGCATTATTCAGGGACTACTTAGGACAGCTAATTCCTCTCAGATGTGACCTTGCTGGTTAATTGGCCTCTCCTCAGCCGCATTAACTCCTTTTTAGTCTGATATGTGTGTGTGTGTGTGTGTGACATTATAGATGTCTTACATTCGGTGTCCAAATATTGAGGCACCCCAATCACTTCTGAATATCAGTGTGACTCCTTGTGTCACAGCAGTCCTCTTAAATTGAAATTGCTGTCCAATGGGGAGCCTGAGAGCAAACAAGCCTGCCTCAGAAATTTACACCGTGTGTGGTGGGGAGATTGATAGCAGTTTCTTTGGTTTTGATTTCATTTGTTAGTTGCAGCCCGTGTCCCCCTTCCCAGCTCTGATGAGCAGGCAGGAGGTGCTGGGGGTGGTGGGCGGTGAGCTGATGAGGGGGCTACTGATGTATTACTGTGGCTCTTTGGCAATGTACATTGGTAAATTCTGGTTCCTTCGTAGGCTCAGGTTGGCCACCCCTGATATAATACATTACTGCACCAGTAAGAAACTAATTAACAGTGTGTTTTGAAAATCAAAACAACATAGTACTTGTATTATGTGCATCATATAATCTTCCTTCATCTAATCATATTCCAGGCATTTTTTTGCATTTGCATAATCCCATTAGCCCTGTGATGTCAGTACTTGCCCTGCAAGATAAATCCAATCAGAGCTATTTTCCAGCTATACTGGTTGCCCTCAATCAAAAGGATTGCAATGGATCCTTTATTCCAGATAACTTGCATAACTGTGTAAGCAATAGCCTTGTGACTTTTTCACTCTCCTTTTGGTGCCCTAAATTATATACTGACATTTACTAAATGTACTGCTCATTTCACTTAGCGTTGTAATTGCAATATATGGCCCTGGGGAAATTTAATGATTTCCCATGAGAGTTCATTAATTGACAGCTGTAGTAAACTCATTGGTCCAGATTGTGAGCTGGTGTAAATTGGCATGACCCCATAACTTCATTGGTGCTGAAGATCTGGTCACTTATGACCAGTAAGCTACACGTTAATAGGCATGAAATGATTTTGCCTTAGTTCCAAAGTTCTCTTCTTTCTTCATAATTTACTGCAAAGCTAGGATTGTTTGCACAACAGAATCTAATCAAGTGATGTTTTTTTAAATCTGTAAATGTTTTATTTCAGAATTTTCAAATTTGACATTTAGGACAAACAAATTCCTTTTCCCACATAGATATTTAACCTCATGTATAATTTGAAAAATAACATTAGGCTGCATTGGCTTAAACTGGAATTTTTTAAAATCCAGTTGGAAGTATAAAAATTGAAACAGAGGTTTCATTAAATGGGGTTTAACTGGAAATTCATTTTGCAAAGTCTGTATTTTTCTCTGCAAAAGTGCCAGTTTCTGTGTCCTTTTCCCCTTGTTTTATATAGACAGAACAAGACAGAACAGTTTCATGTTCTGGGAAATGAGTAGGTGTTTGAGGGTAGACTTAGCCAATATTGCTGCTACTTACAATCTCCCACCGCTTCTCAGAATAAACCAATTTATTCTCAGTACATGCTGGATGTAGCGTGGCAGGTAGCATGGGTAGTGATAACAAAAAATTAAAGTAGGACTGTGGGGATGTGAGTGAGAATTGCATGAGACATAAAGCTGGCCCAGTGATAAAGCCACTGAAAACCACACTTTGTTCCAAATAAGCCAATAAGGTGAAGGTCTAAAGGATAGGAGAAGGCTGGGGAGCTGGCAAGACTGCTTAGACCTAGAAAATGCCATAAGGCACTGATCAGTGTCCGTGAGAGATGCTGTTTTCTCAGAATAATTGTTATATTTCAGTTTCAATGTCTGGTGCTAATGGCTTTCCCTACTCTCTACTTATCCCACAGTCTTGGTGTCTGAGCATCTTGAGCTAAGCACAGCTCTCAAGTAGCCAATACTTTTAGTAGGCTTTTATGGACTTCACTGGATTGCATTTAAACACCTACATCCTGGCCATGTCCTCTTTTATCCGCCCATGATTTCCTCCACACTCATGTTCATAGCAATGAAAACTTTATCATGTATATATTTTTATCTCTCTAAATTAGAAGCGTTATACTAAATTTAGAATAATAATCACGCATGGCTTGCATGAGAACAATCAGGTAATTTAAATGCTAATTGGTTTCCCACCCCTGCACATGTGTTGGAGGCAAATTAACCCCTGTTAGTTTACTTGTTACCCCTTGTTAGTTTAGGTTTGGTTCAGATGAACTTGAACTGCTAAAACTGCACCTACGCTAGCAATTTTGGGAAATGTTTTACGCTATTGCTTTACTGTCAGTTCACCCAGTGGTAACAACTTTAGGATCATGTACCGATGAGTTGTGTTTTTTTTTATCAAGTTATCCAACTGGTAAGTTTCTTTGTCCAGCAGTGTCTTAAGGCCTCTTGAATTCTGTTATCTTTGATTAAGGCCACTGGAACTTAACATCCCCTAGTAGATCTAGGTTTTCTAAACTGTAGGTTGAGTGAAGAAAGTTAAAAAAAATCCTATTGTGCATGCATGAAAAAACTTTCAGAGATCATAATTTCAAAACTAAACCAATTTTCTTCAGACTAAGATATTATTATTCACTTGTGTTATGGTAGCATCCAGACAGCACCAATCAGAGTTAGTGCTACTTCCCATGTGCTATGTGCTGTCAAAACATAGAGGGAAACATCATCCTTATGCTGAAAACTTTACAATATAATCTTCAGCTTTCCCCTTCCTTAGATCTCATTGAAACCTACCAAATAAACCAAGATTGACTGAAATCCATTCATTGACTGACTTGTACATTCATGACACTTCTGACTGAAACATTTGGGATGTGTGCAGTTGTTTTTTTGTTTTACTCCTAGAACTCAAATTTAGCTGAACTGATTGTGCTGAACCTTAAAAAGAGAAAAGGGTGTGAGTAGGGGGCACTGGGCAGAGACCTAGCATAGAACAGTTCTGTCGCAAAGAAATTTGTCCAGAAAAGTATTGAGCAACTGAAATAAGGTAGAATTACACGGGATGGTGCATTTTAAGTTTAACTATTGTGGTTGTGGGTGTTCCTGCTGTAACACTCACAGTACTATTTGCTACTATCGGTTCCAAACAACCCACCATTGTTTACAGTATATAGGTCAGATTTTCTCAAGTACCAAGATCCACTAAAGGCTACTGTAATTTATATCAGCTGGCTGTAGCACCTAAGGGACCTTATACCTGCTGAGAAATGGCAGAGCAGAGCAAAACTCTTCCCTGCCCCCAATATTCTCCTTCTGACCCTCAACACGATCTCCCACCACAGGCTGAGAAGTAGTTTGCATAGTAGCCAGTTCCACTGGCTTTGCATCAGCTGAAAGCCCAACAGACATATTGAAGGAAATCTTAGCTGAGCAGCTGTGGTTAGATTCCAGCCCCACTGCACCACCCAGAGGCAGAGAGAACCTGGTTTTATGTATAAATAAATATATATACATACATACATCAAATTGGTCATTTTGCAGTTTTGTAATATTTATCAGAAACAGAGGATAAAGTCTTTTTTTTTCCAAGAGGAAAAGGATAATCAGGGCGAGAAAAGAAATTTCTATTTTCTAAGCTAGTTATAGTAGAGAACTGGAAAAAAAAGGAATGGTTATAAAATACTTGGCAGCATCACTTGGCAAACAAATGAGTAAGGAGAAAAATCCAGGGCTGGATTCTGTGACCCTCACCTATACGCAGCCTGTCAGTAAGAGAAATCACAGGTTACAGTAATTAAATTAGTTGTGTGTTTCCAACATGTATTGTTGGTTAATTACATGAGTCTAGTAAATTAAAAGTATTTCTGAAAGTGCAAAATATTGTTGGGTAACAGTCATGTGACTGTAACTCATTATTATAAACTGGGGTTTGGAGATCACAGCTTGAGAACTTCTATTAGAGGCAATACTGCTGCAGTACATAAAATCCTGTTATAATTACTGGGCTGGATTAATTTAGTCTACTAATGGGTGCTGAATTAGTTATGAACTCTTAGGAAAAAGACCTAGGTATCATGATAGATGTCCCAGTGCTGATGTCTACTCAGAGTGCATCAGCATTAAAAAAAGAACAACAAAAAACAAGGAGAATACAACTGCATTTTATTTTGGTCATCTGTGCCATCCCAATGAAAGATTTGCATGCACTATAATTGCAATCTGAAACTTGTGCCGAACAACTGCTTTTTTAGTGCACTCTGGGCATCCTGTGCACTGAATGAGACAGGGGTCCTGTGGAAAAAATTGTATGTGTTCATGTACTTAAACACGGTGTCATACACAAGAGGGGCAAATTGGTTGCACAGACAACTTTAATTCTGGCACTTTCCCCACCTTTTAAATGCTTGATTTTATTAGAGTTGCAATGTTTTTTTAATTTATATTTTTGTGTGTAACACACATAATGTTGTCATAGCCTCCAGGCAAATGTTTTGACTTCTGGAATGAAATCCTGGCACCAGTGAGGTTAATCGTAAAATTCCCATTAACTTCACTAGGGGCAGAATTTCACCCCCAGAAGGGGTTATTTCCTCACTGAGGGAGAAATGAGTGGACCTAGTCTGAGGATTTCTTTTCCTGAACTATTCCTATTTACAGTAAGTGTATAGGCTTTGTTATTGCCTTAAGCAAAAATGGATTATCAGCCAAAGCATAAGACTGCAATTCACAGGTAGACATGCAGATTTAGAACTCTTGGGGTATGAAGAGGGAAGAAAGGAAGGAGAAACCAATTGCAATCAGCCAGCTCACTATTCAAATACACTATGGATTTTGTGCTGCAGCACGTATACTTATATATATATATTGTAATGATGCTGCCTCTGGTGGGACACAACAGAGAGTATCAATTCAGGACAAATTGCTTAGAGCAGGGCAGTTACAGCCCAAGGCTGGGGTTCCTTTGCATGCCAAGGGAAACCAAACCAGCCAACCAAAGAAGACTTTGATTTTACCCCACTGGTTAACCATAAGTCACAAAAGCAATTTCCTTAAAAACTCCAGTTTCCCAGTATCACCACCAGTGCCGCTCGTTATGGGGATGAATGGTTACGAAAACTGATACCCCAGTAAAAGAAAAAAGGTTATCTTGATCCCAAAGGACCACGCCCCAGACCTAGGTCAATGTACAAATCAGATCTTATCCACAAATCACACTGTATCCAATCCTTTAGAATCTATTATCTAAAGGTTTATTCATAAAAGAAAGAAATATAGATGAGAGTTAAAATTGGTTAAATAGAATCAGTTACATACAGTAATGGCAAAGTTCTTGGTTCAGGCTTGTGGCAGTGATGGAATAAACAGCAGGTTCAAATCAAGTCTCTGGAGTACATTCACAGCTGGGATGGGTCATTCAGTCCTTTGTTCAGAGCTTTAGTTTGTAGCACAGTCCCTCCAGAGGTCGGAAGCACAATTGAAGAGAAGATGGAGGAATTTCCAGGGCCTTTTATAGCCTGTCATGTGGCTTGTGCTTCCTTTGTTTCAAATACAAGTTGCCCAGCCATGGCTTGAAAATCTTAAGAGTTCGGTCCATTGGCATGTTCCTGCATGCCTTGCTGAGTCACAAGGTGTATCTGCCTTCTCTCAATGGGTCAGTTGTATAGCTGATGGTCCTTAATGGGCCATCATGCAGGCTAGGGCAGTGCTGCTGCCAAATTATCTGGGGTGTCACCCAGAAGCACAAGTTTCAAATATGGACAGTATTGAGCCAATACTTACAACTTTAAATACAAACATGATACGTCCATACATATAGCATAATCATAACCAGCAAACCTACTCCTTTTCTTAGACACCTTATTTGACCACCTTTATACAAAATTGGTGCCACTGCAGGACCTGGGTTGCAACAATGATCTATATGGTCCCAGTTTATGTCAATAACATTATATATATTGTGATACAGCAGGGCCAGAGGGCAGCAGGAGAGTGTTAGAGGGAAGCCTTATTCCCTGTAGAGGGAAGCAAGTTTTTTAGAAGTTGGTTGGAGCATCTGGAGCCAATTAAGGCACCTGGAGCCAGTCACAATATAAAAACCCCCTGCTTCAATCAGACAGTTTGAAAGGAGTTGGAGCAGAGAGCAGTGGAAGGAGTTGGAGCAATTTGAAGGAGTTGAAACAGAGTGTTTGGTGTGGAAGCAGAGAGCAGTTTGGAGGAAAGCAGAGGAGACTTTGGAGAAGTGCTGCGGTGAGCTAAGAAGACCCAGACTGTAGGTAAAGGCTTGTGCAGAGAGGTGGCAGGAAGCCCCACAAGCTGAAGAGTAGGAGAGGGAAGTAGCCCAGGGGAAGGAATAGCTAGTTCAAGTGGTTTACTGCTATCCTCAGGGCCCCTGGGCTGGGACCTGGAGTAGAGGGAGGGCCCAGATCCCACCCTCTTCACTCCACTCTTCTAGGGTACTAGTGGGGCAGTTAATACCCTGTTCAGGAGCAAGAAATGGCACCCTGAACCCTGCGCCACAAGAAAAGAAAGCATGGGACCCATCATAATAGTGCTGGCAATTTGCCACAATATATATCTATATATCTATATCTATATCTAGATACACACACACACACACACACATACACACAGCCCAGTACGTATAAATATCAGAGTTGGTATTAAGCATTTACAACATATCCAAGTTTCTCTAATACTTAAATATATTTGCTGTTATTTGAATGGTGAGCAAAGAGTTAACACATAGTTAGATCACAGAGTTCTGGAGCTAATATAGAGGTGTTCCAGGCTGTCATGCAAGAACTTGGTCAGAGTTCACTCTTGATGAGATTTGAGCTTCTCTGTGCCTTCTTTATGTTATTTCAGAAGTTACACTGGCGCTGTATCCATAACAATAAACCGAATAAACCCAGATAATTTTTTTTGGAAAGCCATACCAGATTGTCAGCTGAAGGGGTGATTCAGGGACAGATGGTCTGTAATTTACTCTACAACAAAAGTGCAATAGAAAGCTAATCAGAAAAAATAGAGGACAAAAATTCCTCACCATGAGAATGTTTGAAAAATGGAAGTCAAGTGTGCCCTTAGACAGATCCAGGCTGTGGAGAGAGAGATGGAAGCCAGTTGTAAAAGAAAGAAAAAATGGTCAAGTTAAGGGAATGTACATACAACTGCTGCCCAGAACTGGTTGCATGGCAACTAAAAGTGGAGGAACATCTCCACAGCAACAAGGAGTAGCAACAGCTCTCGAGGTAGATGAATTGTAAGATTGACAAAGTTTTAAAGGGGAAAGAACCAGTAACAATTGAAAACTAACTAAACATCCCTCAAATCCAGCCATTACCCAACAGCAACACCATTTCCAGCAACACCAGAGCTGCTGCAGAAAGAGGGATTTAGCTAGGGTGGGCTAGAAGAGTGACCACTTCTGGATAGTGTCAGGTCTTTGATAAGGAAATCCATGAATGCTGGGTAATGCTTTCATTACCCGCAAAACAATGGCTGACACTACTATTGATGGAAGCAAACCAACTATCGTCAACAAAATGACCCAAAGTGTCACAGAATAAGTTACGGGGTAGCATGTCAGCCTACAAGAGTGGGTTATATAGGGGATCCTAAGTCCCACAATGACAAGCCGGGGAGACTCTTAAAGCTCACTGGGGGTTCTCTACATAGACCTAATCTTGTCGCCTGCTCTCCAGCCCACTTCTCGTTCCTCTGCTCCTTGCCCCTTCTCTGCATAAGAGAAGTCCAAGCTCCTCCCACCTCAACACCTAGGACAGCTCCAACCCTCCCACTGTTACTCCGAGCCCTTAACCCAGCTTTAGCTACTGTGCACATCTGTTCTACTGTTTCCCACCTTCCCTGAATCCTCCATGGAAAAGCTTTGCATGTCCAATCTTCCTCCAAAGCCTCCCCAGTTCTTCTTGCACAGCTCCAATATTTTCCTCTCCATGGACAATGCTAAATTTATCTACCCAACACCTCTGTGCTGTATTATTATTGCCATTTTTCAGCAGAGCAACTAAAACAGAGAGATTAAGGCCAAAGTTAATAGCTACCTCCAAACGTTCTGGCTTCATTGACTTTGCCCAACATCCTAGAAGCAGTCTGTGGCAGAGGCAGGGATAGAATACAGCTTTTGAGGATGCCACTTCATTGCCTTCAACTTTGGATCTCTCTTTTTTGCCTCATAGTGGCCTGCCCCATTCACTGCATAGATATTCCACCTGTGAAACTATTCGCTAGGCAAATTCATTGGTGTACCTTCCCTTGTTTTGCAGGAAAAGGCTCATTGAACAGAAAATATGGGAAAATATGTAGCTTTCACCTAATTTTTCAGAGAGTTGGTTTTGCTCTATGTAGGACGTCAATTCTATTCCTGGTTCTGTCAGAAACAAACAGGTGGCATTTCTCTCAGGCTCCTGATCTACCCATTTTTCAGACAAATTTGGTTGTGTTTTTTATTTTTCTCCTAATTTTTTTAGAGAAGATGTCAAGTTGGAGTTTAAATTTAGCTGCAACTTTATTCAAAGTGGCTGGGAGGAGGGAGAAAGGAAGGAAGGAAATTTTGTCCTGTTGAACCACCCTGACCTCTGCATTAGATCACCAGCAGGTTTTGAATGAAGGGCCTTCAGTCCACCCTCTGTCCCTAGAACTAACACACAATTTGTCAAGAGATTTTAACAGCTGCTTGCTAGGCAGCAGTAGAATTTTGGAAATCAGGAGTCCTGAGTTCTGTTTCGGGCTTGGGCTTTGGGGACCAGTGTCTAGTGGTAACAGGCTAGCCAAATTCATAACTTTGGCACATTCATTCACAAAGATAGAGTGGCTAAGTGGATGAGAGTCAATTCTTTCATATTAAAACAGTAGGTTCTGTTTCCAGCTCTAGAAGTCACCTTGTGCAACCTCTCCATTATTTTATCTGTGAAACAGAGCAGAATATGGAGATAGTTGCCTGCTCCCAGTTATGGGTATGAGGTTTTGGTCAGTAATAACCAAAAGTGTAAAGTGCTCAGAAATATGAGTAGGCATCCTCTGAAGATGAGTCAGGTGAGCCTAGAAAGCATGATCTTATGGATTGTAGTTCAGTGCACATTCCTCTAGGAAAAAGGGTATTTTGTAGAGGAAGCTTTTTTTTTTTTCTTTTTCCCTCTTACAGTAGAGGAAAGAGTTGTATCTTGGGCACCCCTTGATCAATAGCCTCAAATTTTCTCCACCAAGTCTACCCTTGTCTTTGACCTACCTTACTACATTTTAAGCCAATCTGATTAAGTATGTATATTTTAGATGCAAAATTTTGATTTAAACTGAAACTTAGCTATGGAAAGATGATAGCTGCTCCATAATGCTTATACCAACATTGCAGATGAGAAAACCGAAGAACACTCAGGTTGGGATGTGACCAAGGACATTCTGGAAGATTGTGGCAGACCTAGGAATACAGCCAACATCTCTTGATTTCTAAACCACTAATTCAACCACCTCAGATGTTTTGGGGTTAAATTGAGGGAATAGTATTCATTAGAATTTTAGCCCCTTATTATGGATAGTGAATTGTTCATTAGATGATTCTGTGTTCTTTTCAAGCATCTACTGAATAGTGTGGGCAAAGAATTATTAGATTACTGATTGGTTGTGAATGGTTCACTACAGCTATTTGTTCTTATGATCTGGGTTCTGTTTCCTGACTGGATGACTGAAATATTTTAAACAGGAGAATAATGAACAATGTGTTTACTCATACAAACTTTTGTATCAGAAAAAGCTCATCATACAATACATTAAGACATTGATATTACAGATTCTTTCACAGCAATTGTCTATAACAAATAACATAAGATCAAACCAGCGGGACCTAAACATACTGATTTTATTTCTGAAAATATTCATGAGTCCATTTTTTAAACGATTTGACTAACTCTAGTGGGAACCCTCTAAAACAAATCAACTACAGGCATGTCGCATCTTGCGCGAGGGTTCCGTTCCACGGTTACCGTGTAAAGTGGAAACCGTGTATAGCCAAAACCCATTGACTTCAATGACGGGCGAAATCACGCCCCCTACAGGAAGTTTTTTTTAAAAAAAAATTCCCCCTTTTTTTTTTTTGCCGACCGCATAAAGCGGAAATCTCATAAGTTAAATACGCCTAAGACGCGACATGCCTGTATTGCACATCTCTAGCAAATCCTTCTATAGGTGTTTCCAAGTCTCAGAACTCATGAGCCTACAATTAAGTCTGCCATTGAAGATATATAGAAAAGAGAATCATAGCTGTAGACAAGACATGCTCATGGTAGTTTTTGGCAATAGGCCACATTCTCTCAGTTACAGTACAGCAACTTCCATTGGACATCACTGAACTTTCTGTTTTTAATTGAGAAGAAAGAAAATTCCTGAGAAATGGGCTGTGAAGCTGAAAGGATTAACAATAAGTAACAGACCAAGTAGTTTTTTGGGGCCCTAGATCAAAAATGTGGTCTAAAAGCTAGAGATATTAATGCCTACTTTCCATTATCCTCAGACTGTACCTATATGGTGGTATCTCTCTCTTTATAATATAGAGACAAAGTGGGTGAAGTAAAATCTTTTATTGGACCAACTTCTGTTAGTGAAGGAGACAAGCTTTGGAGCTTACACAAAGCTCTTCTTCAAGTCCGGGACATGTACTTATGTCAGTTAAATACAAGGTGACACAGATTTTTTAGCATAAGTAGTTAACACATATTTCAAGGGACCACTGGTGAGGCAGGTAGTTAACACATCTTCAGTCATAAGGGGTGGAAGGAGAAAAAATAGTATATAAATAGTATATTTGTCAGCAAGACAAATTATAAATAACAAAACTAAAAAGAGGATGGGAGCTTTTTAACATTCAACTACTCCCATGTTTTAAGTTTAATATTCTGAATGATTTCCTGTGTATTTTATGTAGTGAGCATAAGATTGGGACAGGAGTAGAGGCAGTCAAATTTTTGTTGAAATGTTTTTTAATGGAAAACAGCTTTTATGAAAACACGAGAAATTTAAAATTTGTTGATAAAAATAAAAAATATTTCTTTCATCAAAATTTTTCATGGGGGCCAAGAGAGGTGGAAATATTTGCTCGTCTAGCCATAGAGGGGAGCTATGTGTTTGTACAGTGTCAGACATACTGGTGATACTTATTAATTCTTATTGTTATTTCTTTACTAACAATAGCCTCGTTCATGGCTACATTTGGGGAAAAATCTACAGAGATTTTTATTGCCCCTGTTTGTTTAAAAATGTGACTTACTATTCAGTTTAACATGTTGTTTTCTTGGAGTAATTCCACCTTGTTTGTGATAGTGAATTCAAGCATTACAATAATGGATGAGTAAAGTAAAATATAAAAGCAATTAAACTTACCATGGAACTTTTATGAAATTCCATAGACTTTATATAGTAGTCCATATAGCTGTGGAGCAGAAAAACAACAACATACATTTTTGGCTTGAGCCCCTGTGTAGATATTTGTTATCCCTGATCCCCAGGTATCCCCAAGTGATACTTCCACTGCTTGCATCCAGCGAAGAGGGTATTAGCCCACGAAAGCTTATGCTCTAATACTTTAGTTAGTCTTTAAGGTGCCACAGTACTCTGTCACTTCTGCAATTCCAGACTAACGTAGCTACCTCTCTGATTCTAAAAAAATAAACTATGCCCAGGCTTCTGATCCATTTGCAATTGTTTATTTCCATTTGTTTGTTCTAAGTAACACTCAGAGATCACTACCTCTTTAGATCATCCTTGGCAGAAGTGATTTATCCTTGAGACTCATAAAAATACTTTTGAAGATCTTTGGACTGCACCAGCTTACATCAAGTATCAGATATTTTAAAATGTTTTTGTGCAAGGGAATTACCATTTTCCCATAACACAAGCCAAACACTGTGCTGTATTATCAATATATTCAGTACAGTTTCAGGAACAAATTCCAGCAAAGTGCTCTTAATGTAAGTGATGTCAGTGCACTCACGGTAAGTGATGGTGTCTCCCTTCTTGTTTAGGGATATAAGAAAGTGTTTTTGTTTGCAAGGCCAGTTCAGATCCAAGCCATGAAGGCTCCATCACATCAGGGCCAGCTAGGGTGACCAGATGTGCTGATTTTATAGGGACAGTCCCAATTTTGGGGTCTTTGTCTTATATAGACTCCTATTACCCCCCAACCCTGTCCTGATTTTTCACACTTGCTGTCTGGTCATCCTAGGGCCAGGTTAAAAGATGGTGGAATATTTGATGCTCTTTCTCTGGTGCCATGTAGATAGGGGTGTGCACTACTGCCCATGGAGCGAGGGCTCCCAAGTGATGAGTAGAGGTCCCTGGGGAGTCTTTGAGCCTGGAAAACATGACAGGTTCTACTGTTCTCCTGTTTAACAAGAACCCTGAATCCACTGTTTCCTTCGTGCATCCACAAACACATGTAGTAGTTCTGGGCACATTCCCTTTTACTCTCCCAGATCTTTCCCACTTCCTCACAGCTTGCATGGCAGAATAGTCTGGGGCAGATTGATGTAGGGAAGAAAAGGACACAATTAAATTTGAGCCATGCAGCAGGTGAAAGACCTCAAATGAGTGGTTTCACAGGGAGCCTCAGATTTGCTCGAATGTCCCCACTTCCTTCCTCTGCTCCATGGTAGTGTATTTGCTTGGTAGATCACAGTCTAAGAGGGAAAATTATGCACGAGGCTGTGCTATGTGTAACTGTGATTCCAATTTACAGAGGTTTGTCCAGCTCTAGTCTTTAGTTTTGACTAATGCATGTTTGCACTCATTGTGTTTTGCTGTGCACTTCAGGACTGAATGAACCCCAAAACTGAAAGCAAAACTGAGTAAAAAATGTGAAGTTCTACCTGCTTTCATAGCCTGACTGTGCAAAACTGCATATTTCACCTAGTTTTCCCAAGAAGCCATAAATCAAAGGCTTATTCAAGGTGAGCTGAGTTGGCAACAGAGCCAGGAACAAGTCATGTGGCTGTTCATTTGCGAACTTTCTGTGCAGCTGTAAAGGTTGAAGAAACTTACTGCAAAGAGGGAGAAAACCAAAACAGAGAATAACTTTCCTCCTCTCTGCCCCTATTAATACATACAAAAGAGAAACAGCACATCAGCATCAGAAACTGGAAGCTCAGTAAGGATTGGTCACTAGCACCAGATCAGTGAAACGTGAACCTATTTGAATATAAAAGGAAATAGAAATATCTTGGGTAGGCACTAGGACCCCACGAATGCCTATATGAAAGGCTGCCTGGCAGCATGTGAGTGGCACAGAGCTTCCTTAGCTGTTATACAAGACAAGGAGCATTTGGAGCAGCATTTTCCTCCTGAAACCTGCAGGGTATGTATTTATCTACCACTTATCATTAGGATTCTTAGATTATAAAGCCTTAGAGCTACTTATTTCATTCTTATTTATTGCCAGCATCTTAGTCGTTTATATTATTGTTACATGTTATGTTTGTATATTTCTGTAGGTCAGATGGGAGTAACAGTGCCATAAAGAAATGGGCTAGTTATTTCCAGCTAGTGAGACCTGGGAGTATTGTACACTAAAAGTGTAAGTACGTGTATTATATATTTATTATGCTATTTACCACTTCTTGATCTTTTGGATTGCATTGTATTCCCCCGTCAGAGAGGGGAAGGAAACCATTGATGGGCTGATCTAGGAAGAGAAAACCTGGATCTTCTGTTCACTCATTGTGGAAAATGTCTAGCAAATGCCTGAAAAATCCGAAGTAGTGGGGAGACATTGTGTGTTTTCTTCCAGCTTGTAAGATGGTAGATTTTGATGCGGTTAGCTGATTTTTTTTCCCATTATGACTTTTTCTTCCTTACCTGAGATGGGAAATGGATTTTGCTGGATGCTGTGAGCAAAGCTCACAACTGTTTTATATGTGCTTCATTTACAGGGTTGAATAACTGTTTGTTTTCTTTGTAATCACTGATGCAATGCAGCATATTTTCTGAACATATTTCTAGTTTTCCAATCTCAAGATAATCCCATCAGATATGTCATTCATTCATTGCTAGAAAGGTAGAGAGATATTCATGAATCTTAACTGTGAAGCCAATGGGTTGCTTCTTACTTATAAGGTTCACATTTTACCTTACTTATAAGGTAAAATTTTACCTTACTTATAAGGTTCACATTTTACCTTACTTATAAGGTTCACATTTTTGCCTAGATGTCCAATTTTGTTGGCCATTAGAAGATTTGTGATAATCTTATAGATATGATTGCAATTTCCCTTTAACTACACTGCCTGGATAGACATACCTACCACAGGACTGACAAACAAATTGCTCAAGGGCATATAGAACGCTGGTTGCCAGTTGGAAATAAGTTTAATGAAAGCAGTTTTGCTTGCAGTTTGAATTTCAGTGAATGTGACTATGTATGTAAGTAAGGAGAGAAGATTTGGCTGAATCCCAGTCTATGCTAAAAGCGTTTACTTTGCTAAGAGTAAAAGTAATTTAATTGGATTTTAGAGAAATGCAAACAACCAATATGACTTATAAATGGCAACTGTACACTAAAGAAGAATCACTTTAAATGGATTGATTTTAAAAGTCAGTGTTTTTTATTGTCATAATCAAAATTCAACTGGCAATGGGCCAAATTCATAGGTGAGTCTAAGGTAGTAAAAGGGCTGTAATTTATAACAACATGCACATGGCTGCTAAATTTGGGGCAAAATTTAAACAGTCCAAAATATATTTTTGCAGAGAGGGATAAATTAAAGCATTTTCTGGAGAAAGTGGTGGGACATTGTATTCCATGTTCTTTCTCTTTCTAAGAGAGTTAGAGCATAACTTAGATGCAAAATTCCCATAGAATTAAGAGTAACATGCCACAATGAGGCCTGAGGATTTAAGAGGTTTCTTTTGTGGTGTCCCTTAGAGCCATTTTAAATACAGTGAATAGTTTCCACATGATTTAATTTAATAGCTAGATACAATTCAGATTATGTGTTACTTGGTAGTAAAAGTCCATGATCCAATATTTTCTGCAGACAGGATACAGTAAAATCAGAATGAATCTTCCAATGTCATACTGTGGGGAAGTAATTAACTAAATAACCTCTCCAACCTTTCATGTCTAATACTTGTTGAATAGACATAATCTGTGCATTTTTATCTTTTAGAGTATGTTCACTTGAGTAACTGTATTCTACAATCCCTCTTCTTTACATGTAAACACTATATACAAACACACATTGAAGCAGCAGAAAACATCTGGCACTGACACACAAAATCAAGGCTATTTTGGCTTTTGCACTATTATTTTATTCACACTTTACTTAGAAAGTGGTGGTATCTAAGAATTAGAATTGTGCAAATAATGAATTTTTTGGTTCACTGGCAATTCTGAAAAATACAAAAGAAAAATCATTGTGGGTTGATCTGAAAGGAAAATCTTTTGGAAATTTCAATGAATTGAAAGGTAAATTTAAAAAATGGTTTCAGGTCAAACAAAAGGTTTCTTTTGAACAAAATCGAATGTTTAACTTCAATTTTGATAATTTTAAAACATTTTTGATTTTCATTTTTTAAATTTCATTAGTCATTTTGAAAATGTCAAAACATTTTGAGGGGTTTTTAAAGGATTTTGTTTTGAACAAAACAATTCAGTAAAAATGGCACAAACTTGCTAAATGTTTTGGTGTCACTGAATCTTTTATCACTGAGGAAAAAATATTTTGGCCAGCTCTACCCTTAGATTAGAAGATGTTGATTAAAACTGTGTAGTTTCAGATCTGGATTTAGCTTTCCATTTCAACCCTAGTCCTCCAATAATTCAGGGGTGTATGAATCACAAGGTTTGGCTCAATTTTGCTAGAGCTAACACACATGATGTGAAATTTGGATCTGAGTCCAAATTCTCACCCACTTGTCCCAGCTGTGTGAGGTGTCAAGACCTGAGGCTTTCACTTGAGCCTATGTGTGTGTCAGAATTAATGTATAACTGTGTGAACCTGTCCTACACAAAAACTATGTTCAAAAGAAGGGTACACTATAAGCGTAGTGTACACACTAGGGTACACTATCAAGCACTTAAATGTTAACACCTGCCTGTGCAACTTTAATTCAGCCCTTTGTGCATATGCATTACGATATGGTCTTTTATTCTACATTGCTTCATCCAAAACACAGGATGGAGCTGCTCTGTGGGATGAGTCAGGGTTGTGTAGTGAAAGAGACTTTTGAGTATAGGACCCCTGTTTCATTTACTACAGAGTTGGAAGGTGAATAATGATTAAGGCAGGGCACTACAGGAAGAGAAGGGATGGTCTGGTGGCTGTTGAATGCTGGCCTGGAGAACTGAATTCTGTCTCTGCCTCTGCCATGGAGTTCTTGTGTGATGCTGGGCAAATCACTTAAGCCAGATTTTCACAGATAGTCATTAATTGTGTGTCCCTTATTTTCTGGGTGCCCAGCTTGAGACCCTGGCATCTGCACTTGCTGCTGCAACTGGGCTGAATGGGAGCTGTGCTTTGGACATATAAAGTTTTATAAAAATATTCTGAAAATTCTGGTCCTAACATCTTAATTTAGGTGCCCCAAATAAGTGGGTACTTTTGACCCTGATCTCTTTCCTCAGTTTCCCATTTATAAAATGGGATCATACCTTCTCCCAACCCATCTCATAGGAGTGCTGTGAAAATAAATGAATGCTTTTGAGCCACTCACTTGAATCATTTGGGGGATTCTTTGTCTGTTTTTTAAAAAATATATTAGTCTGAAATATGACGGATTAACACTCCCGAAGAGCAGATGATACCTCACTGCAACTGCTGTAACTGTGTACTCCCCAGTTCCTCCTTTAGGGATTAAAAGGTAGTCCTATCTCCATTCTCATTCCCTCTTTGGCCTCTTTGTAGACATTGATTACTAGACTGCCAAGTGTGGTGGTGGTTTTTATGGTGACACCGCCTGTGCATGATGAATGAGTCAGAAGCCACCAATTAATGCATGTCACGCTGGCTGTTGTTATATGATAACAACTTTCATTTAGGCTGAATTCATACTGGCAACCTGGCAATTATGATGTGAAAGATTATGTATCTTCTCCATCACTTACATGATTCATTCTCCACAACTACATCTACAGTTATTACTATTTTATTATCATAGTGCCTAGGAGCCTTAGTAATGGACAGGACTCCATTGTGCTAGGCGCTGTATTAACACAGAACAAAAAGATGGTGTTTGCCCCAAAGCGTTCATAATCTAAGTATAAGGCAAGAAACAATAGATGCATACAGATGGGGGCGATATAAGGAAACAATGGGACAATATTGGTCAGTGTGAAAGGCAGTGGTATCAATGCACCGGCAACCCAACTGTCATGGTTTTCAAAGGCATCACAGCAAAGGAAAGCTTTCAGAAGGGTTTGGAAGAAGGATAATGAATCAGGTTTATCAGAAGCTCTTCCCAAGAGTGAGGGGCAGCCTGGAAGAAAGCACAAAGGTGCTACTTTGAAAATTTAAGAGCTGGGCAATGGAGAGTGACATCCTGGCTGGTCAGAGGAGGGAGCTGACATCTCAGAAGCAAATGAGATATGACAGGTAGGGTGGGGATAGGCCATAAAGGGCCTTGGAAGTTAATAGAAGCCGCTTATGTTTGATGAGATCTAGAAGAAAAACCCAATGGAGGGATGCAAAGGTGACAGTCAAAGTGAGAAGCTAGGCAAATGATCTTTGCAGCAGCATCCTGAATGGATACAAGTGGGTCAAGATTGCATTTGTTAGGGCCAGACAGAAGCATGTTGCAGTAACCGACATGCAAGATGACAAGAGTCTAGAATAGAGTTTTAGCTGTGCAGATGGCTGGGAAAAGCCATATCTGAGAGATGTTTCACAGAAAGGCTTGGCAAGACTTAGACTGAGCTTGGACACAAGAACCTAGAGAGAAGTCCAAGTCAAAGATGACCCCAGGTTATGGGCTTGAGCGACAGGCAGGATGGTGATGGTGTCCACAGTAATTGAGAAAGGAGGTAGCTGGGAGAACTCAGGGAGCAAAGATTAAGAGCTTTGTTATATCCATGTGACAGTACTGAAGTCAGTTGGGTTTCCTGGGTGCCACAAAGTAGTATATGCCACACCGTGTTTGTATTTTACTAAATTATATACACATAAAATAATTTTAAATCTATCAAACAGCCATAAACATAACTTTTCATTTGGAATGCTAGTGAGACTAATTCACTAGCCTGTTAACCTGTATCACTATCTCAAACCGTCTAGAAAGCACCTGCAACAGCACACTGTCAATTGTTAAATAGCTGTATCCGTGGGCAAAGTATTTGTAGCTCATTTACTTAACAATGGTATGTATTTATGGCCTCATTAAAGAAAAATCTTCAAAGATTTTATGCTCTGCAACTAATCATTTTTATTTATGATGCAATGTGGAACACAGAGGAGATATGATCCTGTCCCCTAGATGTTTACAGTCTAAAGAAAACCTACCGTAAGCTGAAGGGAGAAGCTCTGAATTCTCTCTAGGTCTTATTTTTTCTTTTAATTCTACTATTTAAGTGTAAAGAAATTAAAAACCAAATTGGGTCAGCATTATTGATGTTAGTACACAAAACAATGTTTAACATGCCTTCTGCTGGTCTGAGGGCAGCAGTTACTCCCGGAACTATGCATATATTAGTGGGTCTTTTGACACTACGTTTGTTAAACACAGACTGATGGATTTCAGCTGCTTTGAAAGCACAGTGTGTATAGGGGGGAATAAATGTTTGCCAAATGGAATAAGACACAGAGTTGTATCTGGCAACCCTTTCTCATCTGAGTAGTCTATAGCCATGCAGGTACTTGCACTGAAGGCTATTGGCCAAACTGTATTTTACTTGTTTAACTCAGGAGTAATTCCATTGATTCAATGAAGTGACTCCAGTTTTAAACTAGTGTGAGAACAGAATTTGTCCTACTAGGGAAACCTGCATGAGTGAAAGTTACAGGTTGTGATATAATGAGTGGTTGGTGATTCTGACTCCCATTATCCCTCTCTAATTGCATTATCGTCCTGGCAACCCAGCCATTGCCCATTCCGTGAGTACCAGTGATCCAATAGGACTGTCCTGTGCTGATTTTGGATGTGAAGATGTCATATCTCAACATGCAGCCAGACTTTTTGAGTGGAAGTAAATGTAGCTGTCAAATTGTGAAAGCCATACTCTGAAGGCAATCTATAATACTTTTACTGGGCACTATTTCTACCTGAGTAACTCCACTGGATTGTTCTGGCTCAATGTTTCTGTGATTTTAATGCCTTTTCTAACAAGAAATCCTCTTCAATATGATTGCCCTTTGAATTATAACTAAGTCATATTTTATCCAGTGTATAATAGCATGTCTGCAGATTTAAAAATTGGAGCACTATTCAGTTTTTGTGGTAAGTGGGTTTCTCCTTATGGTGTGTATATGTAAGTCCACTATCTGGTCCATTTGCTGACTTGTAAAGCATGCTCCTTTAATGGATTCATAATACATCATTTTTAGAAATGCGGTAGTCACACTTTGAAGCATTCAGTCACTGGGTCAAAAGCCATCTGTTAGTGCAGTTAAAGAATACTTGTCTGTGGAACAATAGCATTGTAAATATTTTCTATCTAGTTGAGTGGGTAACCAGTGGATTTCACTGTCATACCATGCTTGACTCAAGACTTTTCAAAGAAATGTAATTTTTTGGTAGCACTCCTTAGTTCCTATTACTATTTCATCTTTTTGTAGTTTAATCATGGACCAAATTAATCCATGATAGAATGCTAGTGACATCAGTGGCATTACACCAGAGATGAGTCTGACCTAGCAATTTTCCATTTAAAAATCTTTGGCTATGCATTTTAAATGAAAGCATCATTATTTGTATTGTGTCAGACTAGACTTTAGCATATTATACTTTATTTTCAGTGCTCATTAGCTGGGACTAAATAATGATGAAACAAGCACACATTTTCTCATAAATATCTAATCCACTTTTTAAGCTTTTTACAAGAGTATTACTGGTAGTACTTGAGAAATAGTATATTTTTAAAGCATAACAATTCACTTATAAGAAATAGTTTGTTAATTTATTGTGTCAGGTTTGTGCTAGGCTCTCCCTTGTCTACTCTCCTAAGGCCTGATCCAAAGACGGTTGAAGTCAATTGGTATCTTTCCATTGGCCTTTGGATTAGTATGATGGGTTCCCCCGGGTCCAATCTGGAACTGGGATACTGCTGAACCCTTTGTCTTACCAACCTACCACACTCTGATGTTGTGACAAGCTGCAAACAGCCACTCACATTAAGGGACACACCCATATTAGTTATATGAATGCTTTCTCCAGTCACTCATGAGCCAACAGTAGAGAGCATCCTGCCAATTCCTTCCCCACCCCCCAGCTCCCAACCCTAGGACCCCAGGGCTGTACCATTTTGCCCTGATCAGAAGCCTGACTAGTGTAAGTGTATTACACAGTCCGCCCCTCCCTCAATGTGGAGAGGACCAGCACCAGCCCTTGTTTCCCTTGCAATTCAAACAACACACAGTTTTAGGTGCAAAATATAAAGCAGATTTATTGACTACAGAAAGATAGCTATTAAGTGATTATAAGTAGTAAGTGTACAATCAACCCTTCTAGTACAGTCATGTAGTTTTCATCTGTCATTTGTTTCTAGTTCTTCATTTTTTTTCCCACTGATGATAACAACCACAATTTATAGACCACTTTTTATTGCATGAAAGATCAGAATTTGGGTGCCAGCTCAGGAAAACACTTAAGCATGTGCTTAATATTTTTCATGTATTTAAGTCTCAAGGGACTAATACAGGTGCTTAAAATTAAGCACATGCTTAAATGCTGTCCTTAATAGGGAGACTTCCTCTTGACTCTGGATGAAAATTTCAAATCAAGCTATGTCAATTTCTATGAAACTAGAGAACCTTTCTGCATAATCCAGGGCTCTAGAGAGAATGTAGCTACTGATACTGTGTTTGGAAATTAGGATAATCACCAGATGTGTTAGTATCAAAGCAAAAGTTGAAGCAGTTTTATAAAAACAAATAAACAAATTAAAAAAACCCCAGCAACATCATGAAAATCCACTTACAGGTCTTCAAGGAAGAAGAGAGTGATAGTCATCCTTTTCTTTGCAAGATGCTCTGATACCAGGATTAGGGGATCTAGGAGCCTAGACAGGCAGTGGGTGAAAATCCTTTTCCTATTGAAGTCAATGGGATTTTTGCCTTTGACTTCAAGGAGGCCAGGATTTTACCTATAGTCTTCCGAGCAAGAGGACTGTGCTTGAACTTCATCTATGAACGTTTACATTATAAGCTCTAATAATAAGCCACCAGTATTGTTTTGAAAGGAAACCTACTCTAAGCAATTTAAAGGTGTCAAAGAACTGTTCACAACACATACAAAAGAAAAGTACTGCCTTTCTCTCCTCTGCAAAAAACGAGTCATAACTATACTTGGGAAGCCATGAAACTGCCCTTCTGAAATAACTGTTCTTTGGTGGGTTTTATGGATGATAGCTCATCTTCAGTTGAAGTGATGGTTGTCCTTAATGGTAATTTTTGTCATTAAGTACAGTTTGCAGGAAGGCAACTTCCTTTATTAAAATCTATACATCAAAGCTAAAAGCACATGAGTACGAGAAATCATACTTTACAATCTATCTTCTGCACAAAAGAACACGCATGTGTTGGGACTTTAGTTACATAAATCTCATCAGTATCAAGGGAACTACATGACAATAGGCTTGTGAATTGAGTTAGGACTATTCCCCCCAAGTCTGCATTCTCAAATCAGTGTCATAGAATAAAATTAGCGTTCATGCACAGAGACCCACAGTGCAATAACTCAGTTGACGTTAATTTGAATTTATTCTCACTTTCTCCAAAATACAAGAATTTACACCTGAGATGACTTTATGTCACCTAACACCAGAAATTATTTCCCCTGGAGACACAAAGCTGCTTTGATTATCCAGATTCATTTGTTTCCTGCTAGGACACTTGACTAGACAGGAATGGCTAACATCATATCCAGCGTGAACCTCGTATTAGATGGTAAGGGCCAGATTCTGATCTCAGTTACACTGGGTAAATCCAGAGGAACTCCACTTTGACCATTGAATTGCAGCGGTCACAAAGTCCCTGCCAAACTGTCTTGTAAAACTTTGACGTTGGTTCAGAGCCTAGTATGGCCATTGCATATGGACTTAGATTCCCAAACTGTTCGCAAGTTCTAATGTGCATGTGTTTATGCATACACATAGTTGAAACCACTTTGACAGTATGTGGATACCCTTTGACAGGAGATAAAATTTGTAATTTAGCTGGACAGATTAAACTTAATGAGTGTGCTGTCTCTTGAACGTGGTGCTCAGAGTTGCTGAAGCTGCTTTGGAAAGACAATTTTTGGCATTAATTGCTTGTCAATCACAATGAAAAGGCTACAAATTGCTTTCAGAATGCTGCTTTATGCTGTATCTCATCTGTGTTCACACAGTAGCATCCAGCAGGTACGAATTTTTCCTGGCTGAGGGTGTTTGCTGTTCTGCTGTTTCTTTCCTTTTCCCAGCTATTCTGGGATCACAGAAGCCCAAGCAGTTCACATCAGTCAGAAGAGCTTAAATATGAGTGGTTTGGTGAATGAATGCTATCACAGCAGGAATGTTAATTATTGGACAAAACAAGGTTGTTTCTGTCTCAGTACACGTAAATAGGTGTCCTGTCTTGCTAAGGGTTTGTTCAGTCATAATGCAGTGAAGCTACAATCTTGCTTGCTGCTAATACTCTCGATGTCATTTTAAGGTGGGGTTGTAGGTGATGAGTTAGCTGAAAAGGATCTGTCATGGTCACCACATGTAAACACAGACTTGCAGGATCTCAACATGTACAGTTTGAAATTCCTTCACTCACTTAAGGCTGATATACAGCAGTGCACTTTCTTGACAGTGTCATTGCTGACTCTCATCAAATTGGATTCTGTGATGTTTTCTTGCTGGCTGTAGGCAGGTGGGGGTGACTTGCAGACATCAAAGCCATAGTTTCCTTCCAGAAGGTTATTTATTAGAGAGCACGACAGGCTCAGAACATCTGGCTTGTTTTGGAAGCCTGTATTAAAGGCACTCACACTGTCTACATCTTTGGGTTTGCCTTTCTGAAAGGGAGGCAAAACTCAGACATGTATTTAAATGTTATATATTTAAAAAGACATTAACATTTTTCAGAACACTGCTTACTTCTTAGCTTTGTTTGTGTCACAGATCGTCCATTTTCACTGGAGTGCTCCAACTGCTTTACCCAGTTCCAGTGATGCACAGTAACAATAAATCTGTCTTAACGGAGCAGTTAATGTGGATTTATGGCTGCTTTGCATTACTGGAGCAGCACAATCAGCCAGAATGAACTGAGGAAGCTGGTCCATATGGTTCTGTAATTTAAAAATCACATAATTGGGATGCTCAGGTACACTCACATTTGTACAAAATAAGCAGCCATCCCAGATAAAAGGGTTCTTCAAAATGGAACCAAGGGCTACATGTTCCTCAGTTGTAATGCAGTGAGGCTAATTTTGAGGAGCCCTTTATGTGCAATAAAGATAATAGATTTCTGTATATTTAAGTGAATAAATTGCTATTCATGGTGTTTAAGAAATATGGGTTATGTTAAACTCTTACAAATACTGTAATCATTGCGTTAAGACAACCCAATCATTCTGCTTTGTTTTAATTCAGAAATGGCTATTTTGTAAAACTGTAATCTCACCAGTATAACAAGTAGGTCTTTGCCATTCACCCACATTACTGGCACTTAATTGTTTTGGACAAGCAATAAATTGTTTCAGCAGCATGCCTGGAGCAGTAAGTCTCCATGCCATTCTCCTTAGTCTCTCGTCTTCTATCTTCTGGAATATCTCTCCTTGCTGTGGCTAGCACCCTTCATCTGTCAAATCTTCCCCCGTAAACTTGTTTGTGTCCATGCTAACAAAATCTCTGAAGTCATCTTCATCCGCAAAGAAGGATTATGCAGTTAAAATCCACCATTAATTTCTGTGGTTGTTCAGTTGCCTGGTAGGGTGAGGGAGGTTGGCAGAGAGGTGGAATGGTGAGGGATGATGGAGGAGTTTCAGTAAAGGGCACTTTGCCCTGGAAAGGGGGTTTTACTGGTCTGGGCATGAAACTACAACAATAACAGATTTTGTGCATATTTTAGAATGTGTGTATGACAACCAAGTTAGCACATTTTTGCAAACTGTTCCGTTTCTCACGTGTTTGAAGCTCGTCTGTGTTCTGGCATATCTACTTCAGGTTAAGGGAAGGATGGGCTTGGGATGAGAGTTGGGAGAGGAAAAGCACAGCTCTCCCTCCTCTGGTAAAAGTAGAAGAAAAGAAAGCTCCCCCTTCTCTCCCTGGTGTGGGGAGCGCTGTTCCCCTCTGTCCGCCCTCCTTCTCCTGTTTCAATGTACTTTAACAACTGGTGCTCCCACTAGATTGCATGGTCTACAGGGCAGGGAGTGTAGCTGTCCCATATGGTCTGCCAGGTGGCTAGCATACTGTGGGTGCTATAGCTGGTTTATGAAAGCTCTGATCACTAAGATGCCACACCTCTTTGACCCTTTATTTTACCACCCTCGGCTTATTTTTAACTGTAGTAATGAATGCATCTTAAATACAGCACTGGCGTTGTCACCATCACATCTGCCAAGCCTCTGAGTGGGGCTATAAGCACTAGCTCAGCTACTTTGCAATAGGAGCCTGAGGAGAACTGACATAGACTGTAAACTCATTGCAGCCGCAACCCTCTCTTTGGTCTGTATTATAATCAGAAGGAGGAATTCTGACTGGCTAGAATTCTTTTGGTGTCTGGGCAAGCACATGATGGACTGAATGCTATTTGCCCTGCAGGTTTCTGTTAAGTCAATGGTTCTCAGCCAGGGGACTGCTGCCCCCCGGACGGCCCGTGAGCTGGTTTCAGGGAGCCCTGTGACTGAAGCATGGGGTGCTGAGACCCTGCATTCCTACAGGGCTGAAACCGGGACCAGAACTGCAGAGAGTCCTGGGCCCCAGCACCCCCACGGGGCTAAAACCTGGGGCAGAGTTGTGGGGCTGAAGCCCTCAGCCACAGTATTCCCATTGGCCTAAAGCACTGAGCCCCAATTCCCTTGCAGGGCAAAAGCCCTTGCTCCCTTCCTCCTCCTCCCACCCCTCATAATAAGACCCCAGCACTCCTAGTGGGGCTCAAGTCCCGAGCCCCCCTTGAAGCCCTTCTCCTCCCCTTCACCCACCATGGAGCTGAAGCCTCAGCCTCCTTCCCCTCCACCTGATGGCTGAAGTATGGAGCTGCCTGAGGTTCCCTTATTTGTGATCTTATTTTAATGCAATTGTTTATGTACTTATTATTCAGGCACAAGTTTAATATCTTATGCAATCGGGGGAGCTCTTGACTTCTGGAGTATCCTGTAGTAGTGAGGTCCACAGGTTAATGTTGCTCACCTTGCACTTAAGCTAAAAAATTGTTTCAACTGATCAATATGGGTTTATTTATTTTTATTATGATTATTTCTTTTACTCAGAAATCAGGTAGTTCCTAAAAGTCCCCTCAGCATCCATTTTCCTTTCAGAACACCAACATGTTCATATACCTTTAATATTTGGTCATTGGCTCAGTGCATTTCTCCAACAGGAAGTCACCATCTGTGTGCTCAAAAAAGCAGAAAGCTAAATGATATGATAGGTGGGCCCAAATCAAAATGGTAGAGCTTTGGGGGTGGTCAACTTTCAAACATGGATCCGGGTGCAGATTTTGCAAATGGCTTTTAGGTTTACAATGAAGTGAACTGAAAGCCCTGTTCTGTCCAGCTCCACTTTGGGATGTTCAAAATTCAGATCTAGACCTTGTTTCAGGGGCAAAATGTGCAGTTCGAGCTCATCTCTAGTATACAGCATATCAAAATCAGAAGGCCTATTTGCATGATATACAACTGTATAGGACATTCTACTTTCATCCCAGAGGAAATCTGTGATAGCCTCATTGAAATTCCCAGAGTTCATCAGTGGCATGAGGAATAATGTCCTGAAATAGGTCTGAACACTTATGTAAAATTATCATTTTTATTAGTTTGACTCTGCCAGCATGAAAGAGACAGAAGATGAGTAATCCAGTTCTCCAATTCTAAAGGAAATTGGGTCAATAGGGGCTTAAAATGAAAGTCCTGCTGTCCATTAAAATCAGGAATAATAAGAATCACAAAGTAACAAAGGAAGTTGACCGACCATGAAGCATTCTAGCAAAATGTAATGTGTGATTGAATTGTTTGTGGGTAATAGTCCAAGCTATTGTGGTCATGAGAACCAATTTTCTCTTGGTAGATTGTGAGCTGGAATGCAAGGGCTGCATTATCCTAGATGCTCTGTGCAGTTCAGCATCACAAAGATCTCATCTATCCTGCAGGAAAGGACTTTAACCATTGCAATAACTCAGTGGTGTGCACCAGGCAGGCAAGAAAATCCCCGACAAGAGAGGTGGAATTTTAAGGCTCCAGGTTTCTTAAGGATTTATATTAAGATTTATACTCAGAGCACGGAGGCAATGCCTTCCATCTGTCAGCATTTATTTTCGATATAGTTCTGTCAATGAAGCCCAAATAATTATTTTCCTATTACTAATCAGAAGAAATTTTTGTGGGCAGCTTAACATTTCGGTGGACTCCTGTGTCTTGTACAGATTTTTAACTAAAGAGCAGAAAAGCAATGCTAGGAAACCAAATAATACGATTGGGGCGCTCAAAGTCAACTGTACACAAAGCACTGACATTGGTTACTTTTAAAGGAGTAAGAAGTTCTTTACCAAAACTCCTTTCTCCTACACAACGGAACTCACTGGAACACTTGATCTAGTCTGTTTCCTTCTGTTATGATGCCAACATCACTCTCACAATAGCTCCTATACCTCTCTAGACAACCCATGATACAGATTTTAGCAACTTGGTCTCCTGCCCAACTTGCTTCCTCGTTAATGCCGCTCTAGCTCCCCACTAACCCCCACTGAAGTTCCCTGCACAAACCTTACATCCCTCCCCAGCCTCCCACAGTCGTCCTCACAAAGACTTGCTGATTGCTAATCCCTGTGATTGCAATCCTCTCAGGCCCTTGTGTGTGATGCACTGGAATATAAAAGAAGTGGAAGCAAGGAGGGAGTGATGTTATGCATGGCTGTAGAAGTTCTGCTTAGCTAACTGTAGAGGCTGTTCGATCTTGAAGAAATGCTTTTTGTTAGTTGTGGTGTAATTCTCTGGGGAAATTGTGCATAAAATAAAGTCTGTGTTCCATCTTGGAGCCAAATCCAGTTTCACTGAAATCAGAGGGATTTTTGATATTGACTTCAATGGGAGCAGAATTTGTTTCTCTGACAAATCAGTGCTTAAGTACAGGGTCAATGCTTACAAGATTTACTCAGAAAAGCAAACAAAAACATTCCTTGTTGCCAAAACATTGGAGGGAAAACTCTGTTTGTGCCCTCCCCCTAATTGCCATGAGCACATGTAGATAGTGCCCTGTCTAGCCCCAAATATTCAGCAGTCTGTTTATCGGTATGCAACTCATGCTGAGGCTGATTCTCAGGTGGTGCAAATGGACACTGAAGTCAGTGGGAATACACTGATTTACACTGAGAATCTGGCCCACTGTACACTGCATGAGATAAAAATCTATCAGCTACCTGAGCACTTAAGGAGGATCACAGAAAGTTAAGAAGGTCTATATGTGAGCCTTGTACCTCGTCTTGTGGATTTCATCTGAACATATTTGACTGGTATCTCATTTCGTACTAGAGCAATACAGCTCTGCTTTCTCCTTGATGCATGTAGGCAGTGTATATTCATTTTTGTCAACAAAAAAAATCTCAGCTTACTGAAGTTGGCTAGGATGTTGCAAATACTGTGATGTCAGAGGTCTGCTATAAAGAGATTATTATGTTATATACTCTACCTACTGAGGTAGTGATGGCTAATAAGTGGAATTGAAACCACAGTGGAATTGTGGCAAATCAAGATCAAAACTACTGAGGCTATTGAAGTACATCCATAGAGAATGATCACTTTGAGTCAAAGAAAGTAAGTTTATTTCCATACTATTAGTTTGTCCATAACTCTGTGGCTTCCATGCATCTTAAGTCTCTTTTTTCTAAAGGTAGATCTTGTGGCTAAATGGAATCTCTGTTTATTTTTTATAAGGTCCATCATCCATCCTTAATGCTTCTGGATTAGGGTTTAAACAGAATCAGCATGACGAAAGGAAAAGACAGACAATTGATTAAAATCTGAATAAAACATGAAACATTGGTTATTTCTGATGTCTGTCCCCCCCCCGCCACCAACTGTTCCCTTACGAAAAAGATACTACAGCCAATGTTCTATAGCAATGTTACAAATGTAATAGTAACACTTTTTTTTTTCAGAATGTAGGATTTTGAGCCAATTCTATAGCACTTTTCTAACAAGCACTAAGGTTGTGCCAATTATGGTCAGTTTTATGCTCAGTTTTGAATTCTTTACTTAGGGAAATCCCACTGAAGTCCAGATGAGTTCTTAAGAATTTGTATTGGGATCGCGCCTGGAGACATGCAGACATGAATTAACCTTATAACTTGTTGAGCCTTCTTGTTTCTCTAAATGTTGGTTTACAGTCTCCCTAAACCTATTGAAAGCATATAGTAATATTTAAAATAAGTGTCCAACAAAACTTAAATGCCACAGTAACACCTGTGTTTTTTATGATGGCCGGTGGTTAAATTGCAGCACATAGATTTAAACTCAAATTTACTATTATTTCTGAGGAACAAAAGGTGGAAATTGTGCATTATGCTGGATACTGGCATACTTGATAATATGCTGTTATTCCTTTTTCTGTCATTAGCACATTTTCTAATGTTCTGAGTTACTCTTCTGTTCCAGTTTAAACAAATTCTTTTTGGAACTCACCAAAACTCAGAGAGTTGGATCTTTTACAGCTTGTTGAATTTATACCTATAAAACACTGCATGAAAGTCCCCTTGACCAAGTCACTTTTCTTAAAGGAATAGCACTTGGTTAAAAATCATAGCTAAAAAAATGTATTTCCTTTTCCAATTAGGAATTAGATTAACATTCCCTTTTAGGAATATATTCTGAATATTCATCTTAACCATTTCCTTGAGATTAGATGTTTTAAAAATGCATCCAATTTACTTTTAATCATTTATCTTGTTTATTTCACTGAGTGCAACAATTTTCAGTACCTTTTTCCATGCTGTCTCTATGGAGGTCCGCTGGTCCCGCACATTTGGTGGTGTTTCTGTGGGAGGTCCACCGGTCCCACGGCTTCGGCTTACCTGCTGCCAAAATGCCGCCAAATCCGCAGGACTGACATGCCGCCAAACGCTGCCTGACTGCCACCCTGAAAGTGACTGTCAGGCCGCCCCCCGTAGCTTGCCGCCTCAGGCACGCGCTTGCTGCGTTGGTCCCTGGAGCCGCCCCTGCCCAAACTGGTGGTTAGTCTCTCATTAGTTTATACCATGCCAGTAAACTTCTGTCTCATCACATTGGTTAACAAGAAGCCAAAAATGCAGCCTCCATAGGCATTCCAGCCTTTGGCGCAACACCCAAACACTGGACGCTATGATGAGTGGTTACTAATAATCCATTTAATCAAATATAGGATCTTTCTAATCCCAAGAGATCAGCCGCTTAGCGAGGTCAATATATAATTCATATATTACCCAATAATCATGACACCAATCCTTTAGTGACTAAAAGCTAAAGGTTTAATAATAGAAGAATGGAGTTAATAGATCATATACATACAAATAATTGCAGTGATGGAATAGACTGGTGGCTTGTAAAGTCTCTCTGGTAACTTTCAAAATATTGGAAGGTCGTCAGTCCATAATTCAAAATGCTACTTTTAGCTGTAAATCCACAGACAAGAGAATCCGGGCAGGAGAGAGGCAAAATGGAGATATCTCAGGGATCTTTTATATCATTTGCCATGTGCCTGGAAATGTACTGTCTCAAACAAAGTCTTTGTTTGTGGAAAATTACTGGATCAAGATGGAGTCCAGGGTCACATGAGCATATCACAAGTCCTTACATGCTTTGACTCATGGGACAGCCACTGCTCATATTCTTTTTGAGGCATCCACATTAAGACCTACTGAGCGACATGTTAGAAAGAAGTGTTCTTAATGGGCCAGCAACATGCAGCTGTCTGTCTACCCTTAATGTAAATGGGGGTGGTACCCTGTCCCAGAAAGTTAAAAGGCCCTCTCCTTGCCAAATGAAGAAAGGTAACCACAGGTTAATTGGGTTCAGCTGAGTAGAGGTTGCCAGAGACTCAGTCAAGATCAGCTGATGCCAAATAAGGGTGGATGTTACTCAGGAATACAACATGTGCAAGATACAGGTCCATAGCCAATATTCATAACATTAGATACAAAGATGATACATGGATTTAACCAGGATAATCATATTTGATAAATTTGTAACTTTTCCATTGACACCTTTGTATATACTTTGCACAAGATTTATGGCAATTGTATAACAGTGGTAATATCAGTCATATAAAATGGTCATATTCAGTCATACAGCACACACCTTGATCAAAGCATGATTCAAGAGAGCACTTAAACCTGTAGTTAATTAAGTCCATCCCTAGTCAGAACAGCACTTCAGCATATGCTGAAGAACACACTGACTTCAATGAGACTCAAACACACATTTAAGTGCTCTCCTGAACATGGCTGCTTGAATTGGGTTCTCAAATTTCAACCCAAAAGCCATTACTTTTGCCTAATCTTCTACCACTAAGCAGCTATCAGTGTCTATTGTGGTAAACCCAGAACAGACAGGTACAAGAGGTGGGGGTGGTACCCAGTCCCAGAAGGTTAAAATGCCCTCTCCTTGCCAAATGAAGAAAGGTAACCACAGGTTAACTGGGTTCAGCTGAGTAGAGGTTGCCAGAGACTCAGACAAGATCAGCTGATGCCAAATAAGAGTGGTTGGAGACATTTTGAAACCTTCCCCTGTTAGGAAGGGTGAGGGAAGGAGGGAGGCTGCCAATAGGCTGGGTGCAGCAGGACAGGGAGCCTCTCCAAGAAGGGAGGCAGCATCCCCTGACCAGAAGGAGAGAACAAAACCTGCCAAAGGACTGATTAAGAGAAGCAAGAGCTTTCCTTTGGGCATTCTAGGAGGTCTGCCTTGCCCAAACCAGTCTCTCCAAGGCATAAAGGACTTGAGCCTGGTAAGACAGACAGGGTACTTTGCCACACTATCCATTTTCCACCATTTTAGTTGTATGTATATGGGATCTGACCAGTATATACTTTATGTATTGTAAAGCACTATGCTTGCCATATCAGTCTCCCTTTTGTTTTTACTGTCTTGTGTGTTATTTATCAGATTCTAGGCAGTCACACTTCCTGGTTGTCATGCACAAACATAATGGTCTATAGTGTGGTCTCAAATCCTGCAGGAATCAAGCCAAAACAAAACAAAACAAATGAACCTATATCTTTTGATTTTAATTTAGCCATCAACCATTTTAGTTTACATTTCAGTTTCAAGTTTGAACTTAAAATATCTTGTAGTCTCTTTAAATTTTTAAAAAACTCTATTGTTTTTTTACCTTCAGATGCTTTAAAATACAATTTCTACTTCTCTACCAGTTTTATTTCACTCTGTCTTAGAATCACAGAGATGAATAAAAACCTACTGAATTGTATTGTAAATCCTTCCCCCTCCCTGCCAGTGTTCAACTGTTCTCTATGACCAGGCAACGAGGCTTTCATTATTTCCGTTCTAGGAGAATTTGCTCTTGCCTTCACCCAGGTTCATCTCTCTCCTTAGAGTCCTATCCCTCTTCAGTTCCTTTCCTGGGTGTAGTATAATTCCAATATTGGTACTTGTACATGATTACTATGTTCTATTGCTCACGTGCCCAGTCGTTAAGCTATCAATAAGTTCAGCTCGGTCACAGCAGAACCTCCTGATTGACTATGGTTGTAGGTGACTTGCTCATAAGTCCAGCAGCTGAAGAAGATCAGTGGCTGCTCAATACACATATCTGTGGATTCTCAGTTTCCCTGTTCTTCCCTAATGCCATGTCATCTGGTTCTGACCATCTGCCCTGGTTCCTGGTTTTGATTCTATCTTAATCGTGGATTTGAGATTCGGACTCTTCAGTTCTGATCATTGGCTCAGATCCCTAGCTCTGACTCTGCTTTGACCTTGGGCTCTGGTATTTGGACTCTGACCACTAGGCATGACTCCTGCTCTGTCAGCTAGGCCTGACAGCATACACGCTGGTCTCTGGATAGTTATCCTGAGTATCTGTCAGTGAAGTCTACACATAATGTGTCTCTGATACTCAGGTGCCCAGAAGGGCCTAATTCAAAGCACATCAAAATCAATAGAAGTTTCTTCAGTTCTATTCTAGGATTGTTCTCATTAGTGAAGTGACTCACAGAAAGAAACAAGTAGCTTGCTTCTGAATGATGTAAGGCCAACCACTGTATAGGCCACAGGTGGGCAAACTGTGGCCCGCGGGCCTGATGTGGCCCGCTGGCCTGACCTACCCAGCCCTTGAACTCTCTGCTGGGGAAGCTAGCCCCCAGCCCCTCCCCTGCTGCCCCCTCATGGCTGCCAGTCCTGGTGTTCTGAGTGGCATTGTAAGGTGGAGGGGAGCAGAGGGAGGGGATGTTGGGTAAGTGACAGAGAGTCCCAGGGGGCAGTCAGGGGACAGGAAGCAGGGGGTGGTTGGATGGGGCAAAGGTTCTGGGGAGGGGCGGTCAGGGGACTGGGAACAGGGAAGTTAGATAGGCATGGGAGTCCCAGGGAGTCTTTCAGGAGGCAAAGGTGTGGATAGGGGTCTGGGCAGTCAGGGGACAGGGAGTAGGGGGTGTTGGATGTGGGTAAGGTTGCAAGGGGGTAGTTATGGGCAGAAGCCCTGAGAGAGAGCAGTCGGGACAAGAAGCAAGGGGGGTTGGATGGGTCAGGAGTTCTGAGGGGGGCAGTCAGGGGACAGGAAAGGGGGGCAGGCTGTTTGGGGAGGCCTAACCTTCCCGACCCAGCCCTCCATACAGTTTCGCAACCCTGATGTGGCTCTACGGCCAAAAAGTTTTCCCACTCCTGGTATAGGCCATCAAAAGCCATACTGCTTTTTCTTCATTGTTTGTTTCTTACCATATCACATTTAAATGCTAATATCCAGTCTTCTATTCACTAGGCATACAACTCAGTCCTATGCAGAGAGCCCACATGAGGCCCATATACCACTTACGTACTATTAAATAGGACTGTTATAAGTTGTACACAGGAAGCTGTTTGCAGGGCACAACATCAAGTTTTATTGATCTTATAAAATTCAGCAGTTGCTATGTGTTTTTAAGCACCGTTTACTGGCACTTTATCAATCAACAATTTACACATGTACAGGCCTAGAGCACTCCTGTAACTAAGGCTTGTGTAGAGTGTCAAGGGTTACACATACATTTTGTGTGGGCCTCATGGACAGGAGTGAATTTTACAGTATCACTTCAGGTCTTTTTCAGCATGACCATTTTTAAACTGTCTCCCAGTGAGAGACAACTGCAGTCCCTGCTTCTTCTCTGCAATTAAAACACTCCAAAAGGGGTGGAAAGGAGATGATCCCACTACACATCAGCCAGAGGAGAGGTCTGTGCACTCAGGAAAGGTGCATTCCTTGAGGGGTTTAGCAGTATGCATTTCCCCATATGAACTGGGCAGTCTGCCTCCATGAGTTCCCTCTGGGGCTGTGTGGTTCCAGTTCCCTTAACATGGGGATGTGTTCTGAAAAGAACCTCTTCAGAATTATTACAGTTTAGTTATTCTTCTATATTGCATGGAAATAATTGACTTTGGATGTTAATAAAGCACAGGACATTTCTTCTGTTGATCATGAAAGTCTCATTTCTAAGATAAGATATGCAGATCAGTGAAGACAAGTGACCAATGTTTGGTTGTTGGAATGCCAAAAAATACCCTTTTTGTGACTTATAATAAAAGCAACAATATATTAATTCATAAAGCCTCTTGTCTGAATGATAGCAGGGATTTCACCAGTGTATCTCTTAGTTCTCTTTCCTGTGCATAAAATATAAGTAACATATTGGGGGGATAGTTACAGTATCTTCAATGTCTATTTTAATATTTAATAAAATGCACACCAAATAGAAATCATTATCTCTTGCAAGAATTAGTAAACTGACTGCTGGTAAAGTCCTATAATTAATATATTCTGGGTTTTGATTAATATTTGAACAACACACTTCCCCTCTCTGGATCCAGGAAGCTATAATTCACAGTGCCATGTTGTAATGCATACCAGTACTATAGTATGTTCTTCCAGGTGTTGGACTCAAGAGTCAACCATGAACACTTAGTGTCTGTCTCTCTTCCCTGTCCCTGTCCTCCCCTTCTCTCTCCCAGAAGCTGGAAAGGGCTGGAATCACTTTGGAAGACAGGATAAACTTGAGAAATGGTCTGAAATACACAGGATGAAATTCAGTAAGGACAAATGCAAAGTGCTATAATTAGGAAGGAACAATCAGTTGCACAAGTACAAAATGAGAAATAACTGCCTAGGAAAGAATACTACAGAGAAGGATCTTGGGATTTAGTGGATCGCAAACTAAACATGAAGTGACAAAGAGTCCTGTGGCACCTTAAAGACTAACTAAAGTATTGAAGCATAAGCTTTCGTGGGCTAATACCCACTTTGTCAGATGCATGCAATGGAAGTATCCAGGGGCAGATATAAATAGGTAGGCAAGAACCAGGTTAGAGATAACAGGGTTAGTCCAATGAAGCTGAACCAGCTTGTTATCTCTAATCAGGGAGGGTGAAGTATTCCTCTAGCAGCTGAACTGGAGGTGTGAACAGTGAGAGAAGAGAAACTGCTCTTGTAGTTAGCTAGCCACTCAAAATCCCTATTCAGTCCTGAGTTGATTGTGTCAAATTTGCAAATGAATTGCAGCTCTGCAGTTTCTCTTTGCAATCTGGTCTTGAAGTTTTTTTGCTGCAAGATGCCTTTAAATCTGTTATGGTGTGTCCAGTGAGGTTGAAGTATTCTCCTACAGGTTTTGGTATATTGCCATTCCTGATATCTGATTTGTGTCCATTTATCTTTTTTCGTAGGGACTGTCCAGTTTGGCCGACATACATAGCAGAGGGACAGAGCTGGCACATAATGGCATATATTACGTTGGTAGATGTGCAGGTGAATGAACCAGTGATGGTGTGGCTGATCTGGTTTGGTCCTGTGATGGTGTTGCTGGTGTAGATATGTGGACAGAGTTGGAATCGAGGTTTGTTGCATGGATAGGTTCCTGAGTTAGAGTTATTATGTCGCGGTGTGCTGTTGCTGGTGAGAATATGCTTGAGGTTGGTGGGTTGTCTGTGGGCAAGGACTGGCCTGCTTCCCAAGGCCTGTGAAAGTGAGGGATTGTTGTCCAGGATGGGTTGTAGATCACTGATGAACTGCTAAACATGAGTCAACAATGTAATACTGTTCTAAAAAAACTAAACATGGGTCAACAGTGTAATACTGTTTTAAAAAAAGAGAGAAAGAGAACATAATTATGGGTTGTAACAGAAAGAGTGTTGTAAGCAAGAGATAAGAAATAATTCCTCCACTCTACTCAGCACTGATAAGGCTTCAACAGGTGAACTGTGTCCAGTTCTGGGCACCACACTTCAAAAAATATGTGGACAAATTCGAGAAAGCCCAGAGGAGAGCAACAAAAAATACTTAAATGTCTAGAAAACATGATGTATGAAGAAAGACCTGAAAAATTGGGTTTGTTTAGTCTGAAGAAGAGAAGACAGAGGGGACATAACAGGCTTCAAGTACATAAAAGGTTACTAAAAGGAGGAGGATGAAAAATAATTCTCCTTATCAACTGAGGTCAAGAGAAGAAATAATGGGTTTAAATTGCAGCAAGGGAGATTTAGATTAAAAATTCAGAAAAATTTTCCGGCAGGGTAGTTAATCACTGCAATAAAATACTTAGGAAGATTATAGAATCTCTATCATTTGAGATTTTTAAGACCAGGTTAAACAAACACTGATGAGGGCTGGTCTAGATAATATATAGTTCTACCTCAGTGTAGGGGACCTGTCAAGGTCCCTTCCAGTCATACATTTCTATGATATAGATATGTGTGAGAGTATATGATGATGATTGATGGGTGATCACTTGTTATCGAGTATGATCATCTTCCCTGGGAGTTATGGGTCCTCAGGTGGCTAAGGCCAATCCTTGAACCACAAGATCTATTGCAATGAGGGCAGATGTTTTCACACTCAGCAGGAGGCTGTTGACCATGAGTGGAAGCCAGTCTCTCCTTCCTTCTGCGCCTCTTGTCCTCTTCAGTTTGTCGGCAAGCAAGTTCAAAATGGAGTGGACCATCATATAGCACTTCGCTCCACTTTAAGCGATCCTAGGCAAGTGTCTCCCAAGTGTCAATATAAATATTACACTTTTTAAGGTTGTCCTTCAGTAAGTCCTTATAACGTCTCTGTTGTCCACCCCTGTTACAGTATCCTTCTTTCAGCTGAGAGAACAGGATCTGTTTTGGGAGGCGATGGTCTGGCATCCAGACAACGTGACCAATCCAGCAGAATTGCTGACAGAAGATCACTGCCTTGATACCGGGGGTTTTTGCCTCTTCTAGGACACTAATATTGGTGCACCTGTCTTCCCATTTTATCTTCAGAATCTTACGAAGGCAGTATTGATGGTGCCTCTCAGGACTTTCAAGTGGTGTCTATAGGTTGTCTGAGTTTCGGGCCCATACAACAGGGTTGGGAGAATAATGGCTTGATAAACAAGAAGCTTGGTGTCTGTTCGAATGTTGTGATCTTCAAAAACCCTGTGCCACAAACAAGAAAAAAACTAAACTGCCACAGCTCAAGCAATGCTGAATTTCTGCTTCAATATCTGCCTTGGATGAAAGATGACTTCCAAGGTAGAGGAAATGACTGACATTTTTCAGTGCCACTCCATTGATTTTGACAGAGGGGGCATGTAATACCTCATTTGGAGAGGGCTGATAGAGCACTTTAGTCTTCTTAATATTCAGAGTGAGACCAAGATATGCATAAGCATCAGCAAACACATTCAAGATAGTTTGAAGATCTTTCTCAGAGTGGGCAGATTGTGTTGTCATCAGCATACTGAAGTTCCACAATAAATATGGTGGAGATCTTACTCTTGGCTTTCAGCCTGCTAAGTCTGAACAGCTTTCCATCCATTCTGTGAATAATTTGAACACCAGCTGTAAACTTCCCATCAACTAGGTAAAGAATGACAGTGATAAAAACCGCAAACATGGTTGGAGCAATAATACAGCCCTGTTTTACTCCTGTTTGTACTTTGAAAGGTTCGTTCTGGGAGCCACTGTGGCTCAGAACAGTAGCTTTCATGTTATCATGAAGCAATTTTAGGACATTGATGTATTTATCAGGACATCCAATCTTAGAAAGTACAGTCCAGAAGGCACAGTGATTCACTGAATCAAAGGCTTTCATTAAATCAATAAAAGCCATAGACAGTGGTTGGTTTTGCTTCCGACACTCTTCTTGCAGTTGCCGTGCTGTGAAGATCATATCCACAGTTCCCCAACATGGTCAGAAACCATTCTGTGATTCCGATAGAATTTATTCTGACAGGGTCAGAAGGCAGGTTTCAAGGATCTGTGCCTGAAATTTGCCTGCAATAGCTAGGAGTGAGATACCACAATAATTTCTACAATCTGCTTTATCCCCTTTCTTGAAGAAGGTGATGATGAGGGCATACCTCATTTCACTGGGTGTCTGCTCCTTTATCCCAATTTTAAGGATAAGCAGGGAAAGCTGCTGAATGAGCTCTGGTCCACCATCTTTAAAGATTTCAGCAGGGATCCCATCTAGATTTGCTGCCCTGTTGTTCTTCACCTGCTTGGTGGCATTGTGTACCTCATACAAATTAGGAGGGTCTCCAAGCTCATCCCTAAATGGTCATTGAGGGATTTGCTCAAGGATTTCATCTGCAACCATAGAATTATGGTTAAGGAGACCTTCAAAATGTTCTTTCCAGCGAGAATTGACCGTTGTCCTTCAGAAGTGTTGTTCAATCCTGAGTGTGAAGAGGATTCATATCATGGCAAATTCCTACCATAAACAGCCTTGGTGGCACTAAAGAAACAGCATGTATTGTGGATGTCCGCCAGATGTTGGAGCTCTTGCACTTTCTCAGTCCACCATTTGTTCTTGACTTCTCTGGTTTTACATTGGATTTCCTCCCTCACCTTGGCATGGGCTTCTTTCTTTATATTACAATTATTGTCATTCTGCTAAGCATTAAATGCCTCTCTCTTCTCATTAATGAGTTGCTCAATTTCAGCATCATTCTCATCAAATCAGTCCTGATGTTTTCTGGTTTGATAGCCTGCTGTTTCCTCCCAGGCATTAATGATTACTCCTTTCAATTGGCTCCAGTATTCCTCGATTTCTTCCAGAAACTCTGATGGGAGCTTTTTTTCTAAGACTGCTTGGAAGTGGTTACGCTTATTAGGGTCCTTCAAATCTTAATCTTCTATTTGTGCCTGACCTGATTCTTTTGCAACCTCCATTTGGGAGTGATCTTAATTTTTATTGTGGATCAAATAAGGCGATGATCAGTCCAACAGTCATCAACACTTGTCACCTCTCTTGTGAGAAGTACATCACGATGATCTCAAGTACGAACTATAATGTAGTCGAGAAGATGCCAGTGCTTTGACCGTGGATGTCTCCAAGATGTTTTGGACTTTTCCTTTTGTCAAAAGATGGTGTTCGTAATAATAAGTTCATGTTCGGCACACTTGGTCAGGAGCAGAATTCCATTTGAATTGCTTCTGCCAACTCCTTTTTTCCCCAATTATTCCCTTCTACAGGCCTGAGTCTTGTCCCACACATGCATTGAAATCCCCCAGATGATGATTTTGCCTTCTCTAGGGGTCTCCGATAAAATGGTTTCCAACTGAGAATAAAAACCTTCCTTTACATTCCCATTTGCATCCATTGTTGGTGCACAGGCACTCACAATAGTTGCCTGTTGATTTCTGGTGAGCCTTAATCGGAGTGTCACAAATGCTCATTGATGCCAACTGGTACCTTAGAGAGTTACCTTATGAGCTTGTTCTTTATAGCAAAGTCCACTCCATGCAATTGGGGTTCTATAGATTTTTCCCTTCCAGAAATAAGTGTATCCTCCTTTCTCCTCCCTCACCTGGAGGAGGGAGTTGGCTCGGGGCTGGGGCAGGGGTTGAGGTGTAGGCTCCAGGTGGCGGAATGTACTCAGACTATTCAAAAATATGACTTTGTGTTTTATTTTCTCAGATTACGCATGATTTTGTATGAATAAAAAGGTAGGAAGGAAAAGGATAGTCCACTCAGACTAGAATTGTGGGAGTTTTGTTTGGTCCATTCCATAGCAAAGCCGATGCGCTCTACTGAACATACATGGGAACATGCTTGGTACATTCAGCAGCCCAGAGGGCACATTTACATGCACAGCAAACACACTTTATTCCTGAACCTGCCTGCTTGTAACTTTCAAAAGCAGAGCAAGTTCACTCTACATTGATATACCTGGTTGATACATTTAGCAGTAGACTCAGGTTAAAAGCTAAAACTTTGTGTTCATTTAACTTAGGAGTTATCTATCTTTTCCCAGCCCAGTTGCTGACTGCAACTTCTGTGGAACTTCTCTTCACTCCATTGTTTTGTTGTACTGGAATCTGTGAGGGGAGACGACTAGAGACAGAAATCTTAATTTCCTCTCAGTCTGAGACTTTATATCTTTCAGTCTTTGAAGTAGTGATGTGATTTGGTTGCTGGGTAGGCTATTGTAATAGGTGGGTATCAGAAAATAAATATGAGGTTGTACTATCTCTAGCAGCTTGAGAATGGTGTTTTATTCACTGTGGGACACATTTTTCATCTTGGTTTTTGACCAACCTATTTCAATAGTTGAGTTTTTCCTGTAAGTGTATGAAGAAACACATTGAAACTTTTATTTTTATTTTGGAAAAAGTAGTGCACACATTTCTGTTTTGTAGCAGAATATGTTTGTCTCATGTGAGGGCAGTTTTGTGGTTGGGAGCAGATGGCTGTTCAATACTGTTCACCTCAACTCTTTAAAAAAACAATGTTTTTTAATTATATGGTCTGTAATGCAAAACTATCACATTCTGTGCAAATGACCAAGAGTTAAATTCTTGGCACCACCAACTAAAACGCCTTCCTTTTAGACATCAGTGCATTACTTTTAAAGGGTGCAATTCATGATGTTCTATACTAAGATCTCTATCAGAACTCTGTGCATTATTAGTAATTTTATTTCTCTGCTTTCTGGGCCAAATTATTAAAAGTGTGCATGAATATGCATTCAGAGAAGTCCATACCTGCATCAGCAACTGGGAGTTTACTCATGCAAGTCCGATAACTGTGCTTACTAGCTATGTGGTATGTATAAATACATGTACTTCTGCCATAACAGACACACACATGCTTTTGGAAATGTGCTCATTTCAACTGCATTTGAAAACATGGGCCCATATGCTCCGTATTTCCCAACATTCCTCTTTACATTTTGAATTCCTTTGCTGTTGTTTTTGGTCTGACGTGGTTAAAAAAAATCTATACACGAGTGGGTTCTTTTTTGGATACACCAACCCTTTTCCTCTTTTTAAAAATAAAATAAAAAAATCTTAAATTCAGGTATTTACATAACACTAAATACTAATAGTTCCCTTTAAAATTCTAGGTGCTCAGATACCAGACCAAAATATTTTGCCAATAATTCAATACATGTGTTGATTAGTAAAATTTAATCATATATAGTGCTGAACAGATACTGTACTACATGTTTCTACTGCTTGTTACTGTTGGTTATTAGCATGAAGCTACTTCATACGTCATGTTAAAAATGTCCAATAATTAGTTAATTGCATCCTTTCATGGTTAAATAGGGGAGTAGTGAATAGGAGTAAGGAGGCAATTTTACATCTGTGTACTGCATTGATAAAAACAATACTGGAATATTGCATCCAATTCTGGTGTCAGTGGTTTTAAAAGGATGTTGAAAAAGTGGAGAGGATGCAGAAGAGATCCATAAAAATGATTTGAGGGCTGGAGAAAATGCCTTATAGTGAGAAAATTAAAGAGATCAATCTGTTTAACTTGTCAAAAAGAAGATCAAGAGGATGTGTAAATACCTGCATGGGAAGAAAATACTGGCTGCCAGCAGGCTCATTAATCTAGCGAGAAAGGCATAACAAGAACCAATGGCTGGAAATCAAAACCAGACAAATCCAAATTGGAAATAAAGCACAGAATTTTAACGGTAACTGTTTAACCACTGGAACAAACTACCAAGGGAAAGGATTCTTCATCCCTTGATGTCAAACCAAGACTGGGTGCCTTTCTGGAAGATATGCTTTAGCCAAACACAAGTTATTGAACTCAATGCAGGGGTAACTGGGTGACATTCTATGACCTATGTTATATAGGAAGTCAGATGAGATAATCTAATGGTCCCTTCTGGCTTTATAATGTATGAATCTATTCATTACTTGCCTTGAGCAACAAGAACTCATTCACGTCAGTGAGATAGCAGAAATCTAGGACTTGATTCTCATTTACCAAGGCCCTTTTAATCTTTTCTGATGGTGTAAGTGGATGTCAAGGTAGATAGAAAGTGGTCCCTGAATAAGACTCAGGCCCGTAATTTAGAAGTCAGTCAATGATTATATTAAAATACTTTGAGCCAATCCTGACATCCTTACTCAGGAAAAAAAGTGCCAGTGAAGCTAATGGTTGTTTTCCCTGTGTGAGGACTATGCAGAGACAGCAGAGTTTGGCTCAGTATATGGAAATAATTTTACATTGTAATTGAAGCAAAGACTTACAATGGTCTCCTTTCCATCAAGTGTCATAGCTCATTATAAAGTGGGCTGGGGAAAAAAGGAGCTGTCTGAATATTTGATAAGGACTCCAGTCTGCATTCTTATCATATAGCAGGAGCTTGTCTGTGCCTGTAACTGATTTCCCAAGTGAAAAATATAACTTCTTACCTTCTATGCCTCACCTTCAGGCGCTGCAATGGTAACTTTTTTCAGGGCCTGTGCAGATATTTTTTTAAATTGAGCTTTGGGCTTGTTCATTAAAGTCTATGACAGAATTCCCATTTCTTTCAGTGGGATGAGGCCCAGGCCATTCATGATTTAAAAGGAACATTTATAGATGTTTGATCTTCCTGGTTTCGTTCTGTTCCTCTTCTAAAAAAAGTGAAAGTTAAGTGTCTGGCTATGGGAGAGTCACTCCAGAACAGGACCAGCGCAAGGTATTTTGCCGCCCTACACGGTAACAATTTTTCCGCCTGATGCGGCAAGTGCAGGAGTGTGCGTCGGTGGCTGAAGAGCATCGTCCTAGTGTCCGCCGAATTGTCGCCAACAGTGAGTCAGCTTGTTGAGCAACTGCTGAATTGTTGGTGGCAATTCTGTGGCAGCTCAACATGCCACATTGATTTTGGTGGCAATTCAGCAGATGACCCATTGAGCTGCCGCTGAATTGCCGCCAGGGGGGTAAAAAGCCGCCCTCCAAATTCTGCCACCTTAGGCGATCACCTAGGTCGCCTAATGGGTAGCCCCGGCCCTGCTCCTGACACTTGAGGCAGAGTTGCTGCCATTCACAGAGTTTCCACAAGAAGCTGTAGCAGGCAGAGAGCCTGAAACATAAGGCCTTGCATCAGAAGCCTGGTGTGAGGTCTGAGGCCTGAACTAAAGTAGCGGTCAAGCTTTGCTGATATAAAACAAAGAAGCCAAGTGAGCAGAAGTCAGTTTGCGCCTGCCTGGAAGGTCACAGAATCTGGCAAGAACAGGGCTGATATTTCAGAAACACATATTCCTAAGAAAATGCCAGGCACAAAAAAACCATGTAAACACATTCCAGAAAGGTTGTACCAGAACACCTCGATGCCAACACATTCCCCAAAGATAACAGGAACATGCTGACCCATCTTAAAGATAAGGTCAGGATGATAGCATGATGGATAGAGATGTTTTTAATCAAAGCAGCAGGTACAAGGTAGTGAGTGGCAGAGTGGTAACACATAACTTGTTCATATTGGTGTATAAAATGGACTCTCAGAGGGAGTGTTTTTGGCTGGGCTAGAGGATAATGAAAAGTCCTGCCATTAACTGAGCTAATCCATTAAAACAGGTATACATATGTTAATGTACCTGTAACCTTTGAGCCAGGGCATTAGGACCGGGCTTCGTTGACAATAAATTTGACAGAGTTCCTTTGCTACAAACAGGTCTTTGGTTATTGGGCAGTGCAGTAGAGGTCTACTGTGCCAACTCTCTGCACAGAGCTGGGACAGCACACAGAGAGAACACGCAGCCAAACATCTAACAACTTCCATCAACAGTAGCCTAGAGAGTGTTAGTTCAGATGGGGCTAAGAGAAGTATAGCAAAAATCTTCTCAGCCAAGTTTTCAAATGGAGGCATCTCATGCACTTCTGAAAAACTTACAGATGTATCCATTATGTTTGCAAATTCTATCTGTGCAAACAGGCACAGTCTATGAAATATGGTAACTGGGCATGCCTGATTTATGTGCGTTAAGTGCAGTATTGGATCTGAAGGCGCAGCAGATGAAAACATACCTCAAGCCATTTGACAATGAGTTAGCATTCCTATGCCCTCCTTTTCAAAAACCAGCCAGACTAGTAACTACAGAGACAACAATTCCATAACAATGAGTCATGCTGATGTGAGACACTTAGATTAATACAAGAAGTCTAAAGATTTTTCAAGACTCTTTGCATTTAAAGTGTTTCCCAGTTCAGTGGCAATGAATTGCTCCTTAAATTTCGTATTGTATTTTACTGTATCAAACTAAAACATAGGTCCCACCACACTGTCCAGTCCAATGTTTGAAGATATTCCCTTTTAAGGATCTGTGCAGGGTGGATTAAAGAACTAGGCGAAAGGTACAGCACAGTGAGGAGTCTGATAGATAATGGTCTCCTAATTATTATTTCATGCCCTTACATACAAGGGATGGCAAAGGAAAGCTAAAAGCATACTCTGTACTGCACTTGAGAACACCTAACTAATCCTCACAATACTTTGTGAGGTAGGGAAATAAGCATGGATATCTTCATTTTACATATTGGGAACCAGAGGCACAGAAATGAAGGGATTCGCCTAAAGCCACAAAAAGAGTGAGCTGTAAGAATTGGGTTTAACAGGTTCCTGATGTTCTATGCTAATACCACTTCACCACACGCACTGATTTCATAAATAAAACGAGAAATACTTGTAGTACTTTAGAGACTAGCCAGTTTATTTCAGCATAAGCTTTCGTGGGCTATAGCCCACGTCATCAGATGCATAGAATGGAACACACAGAAGTAAGATGCATTTATATACAAAGAAAGCAAAAAAAAAGTTGTAAATTACTATATCAATTCTAAGAGGCTGTTTAATTTGGATGGGTCATTATCAGCAAAAGAAAAAAACCCTTATTTAGATTCTTCCTTACTGTATTCTGTGTTATTAAAAAAAAAAAAAAAAAAACTGTAAAGCATTAGAGGTAGTTATTCTGGAACTCTCTTACTGGGCAAACTTCCTCTTCAGTTAGAGAAATGGCACCATTGGACAAATTCTTATGCCTAAAAATGCAAATATACTTTTTGAGACCATCCCGCCCACTGAATGACCCATGGGTTGATAGGAATCCCTATGCCAGTTATAATGACAGCGCATGCATGAACAGCAAATATTTTTGCAGAATTGCTCCACCAGTAGCTAATTTTATTTATTTTATTTCTGTCTGGCTTTCATAGTGTTCAAGGCCAGCCCTAGACCAAATGGTGCCGCCCCACCCCCATTTGATAAACTTTTGAATCTTAATTTTTTATGCATTTGTTGCCCATTTCATGACTTTGATGTGCAATTTGCATGCATGATTTATCCCTGTCATATAAGAAGATACAGATCCTAGCATGCAAATGTAAATCTGTATTTACTGATGCCATATATAAGCAAATTAAAAAAAATCATTTCTTTAAGCTTTTGTAAACTTTTTAATTTTAAGAATAACTAAAACGTACTAACATCAGGAAGTTGAACTGTGCACTAACATTGGGTGAACCAGTATTAAATAATGTTACAGTAGGTGACAATCTTAAAAAGTTAACCCTAGTTCTTTAGTTCAAAAGGTCACTTTTCTCGCCTTTGCTCTTGTAAACTGAAGCACAGTGTCAGAGATCCAAAGACTGGCCAATGGCATTTTCAAGCAATAAAATATCAAGTGATGTCAGTCTCTTGTGGGCGATTATCAGTTGAAGACATGTTTTAATGAGACTGAGCTTTGAAAACTCGCACTCACCATTTGCGACTGTGACCAACAGTGTGAGCAGAATCCTCAAAGCTATCCACACATTAGGAAAAGTGTCTTTGAGCTCTGCATCATGAACTAATTGGAGAACTTGGAGTGTGTTTTCCTGTCCATCTGCAGCTTACTAAGATCATACAAAAACCTCCATGTCTTTTTGTGGTGCTTCATTTGTCCGAACCTTTCTTCGATGAACACTCGAGCAGTGTCAATGAGCAGCCAAAAAAACTCCCTCTTGAATTTTTCTTCTGAGCTTCCCATCACCTCATCTCTGCTCTTGTAACCAAACTCTCTCTTTTTGTGATGAACACGATTTTCCTTGAAGACTGGCTTAACTCCTAAGTTTTCCACCATTTCATTGGTAGCAGTGATGGCATCTTCAAATCCACTGTCTCCTTAGGCCACAAAGAAATCAGGGTGGCATCTCATCAACCTATCAGTGGCCGCGATGTCCATTCACTGAGTTTGTAGTGTCTTGCTTACTGGTAACAGGATATCTTGCCAAACCACGATTGAGACCAGAAATTTGAAGTCCATGATCTGGTTTGCCAGGCTTTATACCTTGTGTCAAATTCTGGCATTGGCTTTACTGCACCAGTTCTATGAGGGCACTGGAAATCTCAGTCACTTGGTACCTCACTGGTCTTGCGCTATCATTGCAGCTCTCCCAGCAAGTGTCACTAAGTGGTCTCATGGTCAGATTTGTAACATTATCTGCGAGCATCTTCCACCTGATGCTGGAAGCTGAAAACAGGCAGTATATCCTTTGCAGTAGTCTGAAGAGAGATATTGAATCTAAAGAAGATGATGCTGCATCTGACATATCCAGGTTGAGGGAATGGCAGCCATAAGGCATGAAGAAAGTTCTTGGCTTCATCAGAAGTCTCCTAGTCTGGACACCACTGTTTCTTCCCTTCATGTTCACATCGTTGTCATAGCCTTGGCCATGGCAGTCCTGAAGTTTTATTTTATTCTATTCTCATTCAAAATTATCAAACAATTTTGTTAGGCCTTTTACAGTAGAGTCGCCCACAGACTGGAAACAGATAAAGTGTTCCTTTACTTGGATACAGCCATCCTTTTCATCAACAAATCTCACTGTAAATAACATTGTTTCACTGTGACTAACGTTGGGAATGCATTCCATTATTATAACATAGTACTTCGCTTTGCTGAGGCACATCAGTATGTTCTCAAGCATCTTCCTTGCTATACGGTCAATCAATTTGTTTTGAATTGTTTTGCTGCAGTGATGATCCATAGCTTCTTTATAAACTGCTCAACATAGGTACTCATGCATAACATCATCATATTTCTCAAGGAACTCTACCAAACTGAGGAAATTACCATTATGTTCAGTGAACAACTTGATGAGCCCCAGAAAGCCAAATTGTTCTTTTCAAGGGAGAGGGTAATTGAGATTAGATGCTCAAGCATGTTCCTTCAATGCTGGGTTTCTGCGCTAACACCACTCTGGTTTTCTGCATCTATGCATTTATTCAGCACGAGCCTGAGCTTGACCTCCATACATTTGGAGTGGGCCATAAAATGGCCAGGTGACTTTTCATGTTGCTTCAGAGCATCAGCTAAATTATGCCAGTAATTGTACACGGAGAGCACAAGCAATGACTCGGCAGTCTTGTCAAATATTTTGAAACAGAAACAGAATACTCTGTCAGTTGATTTCAAGTAAACTAGCCAATGCTGATTCAGTTTCTCATCATTCGCGAGCACTCTTTTGTAGTGTGACTGTAGCGAGGTCGCAATGACTCACCGGCGTGGCACCTCCTACTGGTTGTCTGGGTATCAGCTCTTTTCAGCACTCTGAGCACCCCCTGCTGGCCAGTGGCTCACCTGCTTCAGGCCCCGTGTCCTTCCTAGACCCCAGTGCCCTTGGCCTTGGGTGCTGCTCCCTGGCAGTATCCCCACACTCTGGGTCTCCCCTCCCCAGGGAACTCCCAACCCTCTAATCCCACTTTGCCTCAGTGGCTACTGCCAGTCATCATCTAGCCCCCGCTCACTGGGGCAGACTGCAATGTAACAGCTAGTCATCATAGGCATGAGATTAGGACCAGCTGCCTCTGCCTATTCCTGGGCTGCCCCTCTGTAGCCCCAGTACCTCTCTAGGCCTTCACCAAGGCCCGCAGCCTGCGGAATTGCCATGCTGGAGCCTCCCAGCTCCTCTTGCCCTTTTCCCCAGCCCTGCTCTACCTCAGGAATCCTTCTCCCAGGCAGCTAGGTCTTCCCACTCCAGGGCTAGAGTGAGACCCCTCCCAGGTCCTGGCTCACAACCCTTTTATAAGGGCCAGCTGGGCCCTGATTGAGCTGGCCACAGCTGTGGCTGCTAATCAGCTTCCCACAGCTGTTTTCACTCGTCTTATTTTAGGAGCATGGTAGTCGCCCCACTACAGTGACTTTAAGAAGTGTTGCTTCTGCTTGATTACTGAAAACTTCCTATCCTCAATTTTGCCCAGCCCATTCAAAATTGTACAATCAATATTGGCAGAGTTTAGGATCGCCAGCCATAAAGCAGGAGCTGATGAATCAATCTGCGTTGTGCAATTTTTCTCCCTGTTGTTTCTGTCATCATGCAAAGCTGATTCTTCTTTATCATTTCTCTCTCTTTCCTGTAAGGCAGATTTTTCTTTGTCATTATTCTCTTTTTTATGTGAGCCACATTCTTCTTTATTATCACTCTCCTTCATGCCACCAGGAACACTTGAGGATTTTCCATCACTTTTCTCACATTTCCATTGCTTATCTTTAGGTAAATATGCTAATTACTTAGTAATAGGACTTCCGTCATTTATACTTCGCTCCTCAATTTCTTCTGCACTGGGATGATTGCTATTGCCTAAAGCCCAGTCTATGTTGTTCTGTTTCAGATATTTTCCCATCAAGTTTGACCCTAACTGAAAACTAGATTGCAATTGAGCTTTTTGCTTCCTATACTGAGTTCCTGAAGGCTTCTTTGGGCACATCTTTTATTTTCTATGGGGGAAAACAGACAGTATTGGGGGAACAAAAATCAATTTGTGCAGTTTTAGAAAGTCATTAAACATTAAGAATGGCAAAAGAAGTAACAGTATTTCTTTTATATAGTTGCATAGATAGGGGTTCAGTAGATATCTCTAGCATCTCATTAAATATGTCCTTTATTACATTCACTCTTCAAGTCTTAAAAAATACAAGTACACTTTCACAATTACACAGTAAAATAAAGTTCACAGAACTGCAGCTGGGCTCTCACTTAACTTCAGTGTGTTCTTATATCTCACTGACTGATTGGTGATAGCCCTGGCCTTGTATACCCATGAAGGCACGGCTGACAACATTCTAGGAGGTATGAGGAAAATGTACTTCTCAGAAACTCTGGAAGGATCCATGCGATTCCACAAAGGTCCAGAACATTCGAGGAGGTTAGTGAAAATGAATCCACACACAGAATACCTGAAATATTTTACTTCAAACATTCTATTTTCCCTTTTGTCGCAACAACAAAAGCAGAACCCTAGGCATGGTGCCCCCTAAACCCAGCATCCCAGACATTCACCTGGGTCACCTACCCCTCAATACAGTCCTGATTGTGTTGAGCCTGGTCATGCAAGTGGCCAAGTCATGAAAATAGAGGGTTCTCAGCATCACCCAGGAGGTTCTCAACAACTTGTAGGTTGAAGTGAATAACTGCATTTGAGTGGAATTCTAAGAGATAGGATTTTATTTCCCCTATTAAATGATTGCCCTTTAAACACTGAGGGTACATTAGCTAGAGTGATGTTTATGTTGATTGCTTTATTGTAGGCGCTATCACTAACATATTAATGGGACTAGAGCCTTCTGATTTGTGACTTCATGTTCACTGTCATCACCATCTCTTCAAGCTATCTTGCATTAGGCTCTGTAAGGAGACTGTTTTGAATGTAGTTGGTTAGGGGCCTGCCTACATGAGAGATTCCCTCTCTTCATAATAGGCAGGTGAGGAGCTGAGCAGATGTACAAGGGATCCCATGGAGAGGTCTGCCTTTATGCAGCCTCTAATGTAGGCCTACCCAACATGCGGCCTGCATGGGCTCACTGTGCGGCCTGTGGGGGATGAGTAGGGGCGGGGCAAGCCAAGCGGTGGGGTGGGGGGAGGCGGAGCCGGGCAGGCAGGAGCAGTGAGCTGGCAGCCGGCATGCGGAGGAAAGGTGAGCTGGTCGTGGGGGAGAAGCTGGGGGGCTGAGGAGCTAAGCTGTGGGTCAGGGGGTGAGTAGCTGAGCTGGCAGGGGGAATGTCCAGGTGAGTTGGCAGCAGGGGAGTGTGGGGGAAAGTGGAGTCGGGCGGGCAGGAGCAGTGAGCCAGCATACAGGGGAAAGGTGAGCTGGTTGCCGGGGGGGTCTCGGGGGCTGAGGAGTCCCGCGGGGGGTGGCGGGTGAGTAGCTGAGGTAGGATGGGGCTGCGTCGCACTCCTGAGGGGCAGCATGTTTGGCTCTGTGCTGAGCCAGACATGCTCCCCCTTTGTCCAGAGTAATGCTGCCGTGCGGCAGCGGTGAGTTGGATAGGGCATGGGAGTCCCGGTGGTCTGCCAGGGGGTGGGGTGGATAGGGGTCAGGGGAGTTGGGTACGGGGTGAGATCCTGGGGGGTGGTTAGCGGTGAGGAGTCTCTGGAAGGGGCAGTCGGGACAAGGTTGCAGGGGTTGGGAGTTGTGGGGGGTCTGCCTGGGGGGCAGGGGTGTGGATTAGGGTCAGGGCAGTCAGGGAACAGGTAGGGGGTAGGGTCTGAGTGGGGGTCTCAGGAGGGGGCAGTCAGGGGGCAAGGAGCAGGGAGGCTTAGATAGGTAGTGGGGTCCTGGGGGGCAGTCAGGTGATAAGGAGTATGGTGGGGGATTGGGAGGGGAGGGAATGGATGAGAGTGGGGCTTTTTGGCCTGCAGCTATTTTTTTTGCAGTAATATGGCCCTCACCGCTTTCTGAGTTGTGCAGGCCTGTGAAGGAAAACAAAGATCTGTGTAGGCAGGGGTGGATTTAGGGAGTTTTTCTGGTCGCTCATTGACACTGCTCAAGTATCCATCTAAGAAAGGTTAGGATCAATGGAGCACAACAAAAAGACCTGTGTTTCTTTAAATGACCTTAATAAGCTGCCAGCAGACAAGAAAACACTCTTGAACATTTGTATGAATCTTCACTGGTTGCTGAAGGAATGTTTGGAAGCCCTCTATGTTGAATTTGCCATATGGGAAGCACTCTCCACTCCAAGTTCTCCAGTTCATTCATGATGCAGCGCTCAAGGACATTTTTCCTAAGGTGTGGATAGCTTTGAGGATTTTGCTTATGCTGTTAGTCACAGTTATTACCTACTGTAACACTATTTAATACTGGTCCACCCAGTGTTAGGGCACAGTTCAATTTCTTGATGTTAGTACATTTCAGTTATTCTTAAAATTATAAAAGTTTCTATAAGCTTAGAGGAAATGAATTTTTATTTGTTTCTACATGGCATGAATACAGATTTACAGATCCTAGCATGCAAATTTATCATCTTAGCTGACAGAGATAAATCATGCATCAAAGTTGTGAAATGGGCTACAAATGCAAAAAAAAATAAAAATAAAGTATTCAAAAGTTTGACAAATGGGGTGGGAAGTGCCGAACATGCTCATCTCCTGGGGTGCCATTTGGTCTAGGGCCAGCCCTGTCTGCAGGGGTGAATGTTTGGCCTGTTCCCCACATCTTGCCCCTTAGAGTTCACTAAAGTCTACACTATGCTGTGGTATATGAGGCCAGGGGCGGGGTCACATGAGTGCAGGAAAGGGATAGCTATTGTATCTTAATTATTCTGTTCTTCATTTTTCTTCCTTTTCCTCTCCAGCCTATTCTATCCACCTCCTTACCATCCCACCCCCCATTATATTTTCTATTAAATCTCCTCTCTCTTCTGTTTGAAACCTCTCTTTTCCTGTGATTCTTTAGCTTTCACATTCATACCATCTTTTACTGTCCACTCACTGCTCTCCCTGCTTCATTTTCCTTTTTCTTGTTCTTTCATGAATTCCCCTTCTTCCATTTGGTCTCTGCATCCAAATTTCTGTCCTTTTTATCCCTTCCTGTGTTCCATTGTCTCTCCGCAGTCCTGCCCATCTATTTTGTTATTAATTCAACTCCTTGTGTATTTAATTTATGATACATGATCACGTACAATCTTCTCCTCAGGACCTCTGCCTCATTCATTGCCTTGGATGAAAGACACTCAAGGAGTAAGTCAGGATTATGTAGGGATTGAAAGTGTGGTCTGGAGGCCCCCTGCCTCATTTGCTGAAGAGGTTGAGAGGTGTATCATTAAGGAGATTATGGAAAGTAAGTGGAAGTGGCTGAGTGCTCAATAGTTTTGAAAATCAAGTTATTTATTTCTGCCTTAGGAGCCTTACTTTAGAAATCTATTTTGAAAGTCTAATGCAATGATAGTGACATGATGCCCCCCCAGCCAGTTTATATTGCTTCTCCTTGATCCAGTGTGCTAGGTCTGGGAATAGATAATATCTTGGCTGATAAGATTAAAAGGTGGCTTAGGGCTCAGAAATGCCAAGTGATAAGCTTAATATAAAAACCTGGACAGATTTTATTAGGTAGAGCCTCCCTCGGTGCTATCATATGTGACTGCATGTTCTTTTCTCATCATATTAAATAAGTGGACTCAGCCACACCCCAAAGGCAAATACAGTTAATCCTATTGACTAAGCATTGAGGTGAGTTGAAACAAGACTAGCAAAGGGGATAGCAATTATGCAAACAATTGAAGAGTAAACATGCTAGAAATGGAAAATGATCATTGCTGTGGAAAGCAATGAGAGGGTTGTACCAGAAATATAAATTAACAGCCAGCTGCACACAAGGGAGGCATACAAGCACACACTGGAAGAATGTGAATAAAGATAAAAAAGCTAATGTAAATAATAAAGACTACACTGGCTGAGAAGACAAATAAAACCTGTTATAAATATGTATATGGACGAAATGTTAAATGAGAGACGCTCTAGAGATTTTAACTCTTGTGGGACCATGAAGTATATTTGGTACTATTACATATAAGGTAGATATTGCTGTGAAACAGAACTGCTGCTTTTCCTTAGTGTTCACCAGAGAGACCAATGCAAAAGTGCTGGAAACGGAGATAAATTTTCAGGATTGCAGAAAACAAAAAAGGTTAAATGCAGACATAGAAGATTCTTCAACAGATGACAAATAATTGGAACAAATGAAAGATCAGAAACTTTTAGGACTAGAAAGCCAAACCTCAGAATCCTTAAAGTGATTGCACCCAAAGAGCCTACACTCCTTACTCAAGTGGGGTTCCTCTTCAAGTCAGTGGAGGAGGAGTATAGGATTGGGGCCAGATAAAAAAAATCCAGTCACTGAAAACTAGAGGTACCTGAAACATTAGAGTAGATAAGATCACACCTATATTTAAGGTATCAAGAAAGGATAAATGAAAACTTGGATTCTGAATGCCATACTGGGAGTGACTGGAGTCATGGACCAGGGACAATTAGGAATAATTAGATACATAGAAAGGTAATTAATATTCAGAAGGGACATAAAAAGAGACAATGATGATAAAAGGAGAGTTATATATGAAAAGAAATTTTTAACTGAGTAGATTTTTCCTGCCAGAACTTCTTGTCTAAATCCTAAAAATCAAATGTTAAGGATGAAAAGGATTTACAATATCAAGTCTTGTAATCTATCCCTCTATAGTACTGGATTATACCCTATGGTACATTTTTCTAGTTCTTGACTAATCTAGTTTTAACCATTATGTTTCTGCAACAGCAGTAATATAAGTAAATGTTCTCTATATATTAGTTCTATGCATATTCTAGTTTGTGATTTTACAGTGAAACACAAAATAAGGATTCTTCAGGGAAATAATTGCTGGATAGCTGTTTTCTTCTTTTGTATGCACTCTGGAAGTCAAATTCCAACCTCAGTTGTATCAATTAATCCTCTTGCAATCATATACTGCAGTGATGGGCACATTTTAAATGCCTAGACCAGTGGTCTTCAAAGCTTTTCCGCTGCGGCCCTTTTTCACTCTCCCACCTCTACTCGCGGCCCCCAGGGTATGTCTGCCAAAATGCCGCTGAACAGAAAGCTTCCGCTTTCTGTGGCAGCATTTCAGTGGGACAAAAATAGACCGTGAGTTCAGCAGTCTCCCGAGTGGGATTGGCAGAGGTGCCAGGGTCTCGTGCACTGCGGGGGTGGTCTCGCACACCCCACTTTGAAGACCGCTGGCCTCGACAGATAAAGTTCCATGTGTGGTTGTCCTGAAACATTTGCAATTTTTGCCTTAGATAGTTGAGGCTACCTCAGTGTCTAAGGTATCTCCCAAACCCACTTGCCCCGCTCCCGAAAATGAGGCTAAAACAACTTTTGATTTTCTCAGATATTTTCTTAAGAATAATTTGGTGAATAATTTTTGAAAATGATTCTTGTTCATGAGAAGCTTGTTACAAGTATGTTATTTCAAATTCAAGTAAAATGGTCAAGTGGTGAGATGATACTCACTTTTTCTGCTAAACTGTGATCATTTTGTGACCTGATCCTCCCACTGTCTTGTTGGCCTGTTGAGTCCTGTCTGACACCTACACCAAATCATATGTCCAGCACCTAGAAAATGGGGTCTTGATCTGTGATTGGGGTTCCTAGGCATTATTGTCAAATAATAAATAGGACACATAGGTTACGTGGAGTGTTTTTTGTTCCCTAATTGGTTTAGAGTACCTCTTATGAGGCTTCTAGTGTGAATATGCATGCTTACAAATGAAAATTATTTCTTTCCATGACTATTTTGCAAAATCTGCTTGAATACTTGCCAAAACATCAAAAGCTGTGTTAGTGAATTCATTCACAGAAGGCAATGGGGCCTTGAAGAAAGTCAAAGTGAATTCTTTAAAAAATGGAATGAACATTCATTAAAAATATTTGCAATATGCACTTAGCCCTGTTCTGGACCCAAAAATTTTAAAAAGATCCCTTCACCCCCTTAGAAATTATTTGTTTTTGTTCTGATCTGGAATGAAAACAAGTGTCAAAACTGTGGAATTTCCTGGGCAGTTGAAATTCCAGTTTCTGCACAGTTCTAATAATTACTGGGCCTAAGTTGCTCGCTGTTTCACCCATACAAGTTCAGGAAAGGAAGTGAATTTTCACAGGATTTAAGGGATGGTTGTCGCATAATGGATCTGACCATAAGAAAATAGAATCTGTGCCATTCTGGTTAGATCATTTTCAGAAAATCTCTGGCTAATATACTGTGCTTTCTCAATGCTAGATTATAAATAAACAAGGGGTAGCCCTTTTTTGTGGTGGCTAAAGGGTGGCTTAGTGATGCTCAGAGAGTGGCAATTTCCCTGCCAGGTTGCTTGCTACTGTACTACAGCATTCAGGGTTTTATGCTATTCTATATTTGCTTTATATTGGACCCATCATATAGCTTTGTATAACCATGTCATTTTTTTTTTTTTTGCTTAGAAAGCTTTTCTTTGATTATCTTAAGCTATGTAGCTTGCCATCACAGTTTAAATGCCTCATCAACATTTCTGTGCTTTTTAATTGACTCAGAAGATGTAGGACATAAACTGAACAGCAGGTTTTAAATAATTGAGTTGCTGATAGTCCTGAAGAAATGTCAGAAAGTCCCCAAGTAATGTCACATTATATCTGGTTTCTTGTGGACCAGACTGATGAGGTCGGTCACAGGGACCCCCTTGGGTCTGCCACCTGATGTGCCGAGACTACCTCTGAGCCCGTTTTCCCTGCCAGCTTGGGACTTCAGTACCCTATCTTGTTGAGGCAGATACGCTAGCCTACTGCAAACACAGACCCAGGTCTGAACCATGTCCCCCAAAAGCTGCAGACTTAACTGAAAGTAGCTTAAGAAGTGCTCCTTTCTCCAGTACCTAGATACCCAGTTCCCATGGGATCCAAAGTCCAAATAAAGCCATTTTACTCTGTATAAAGTTTATACAGGGTAAACTCAAATTGTCCACCCTCTGTAACACTGATAGAGAGATATTCATAGCTCTCTGCTCCCCTAGGTATTACTTACTCTGGGTTAATTAATAAATAGAAGTGATTTTATTAAATATAAGAAGTAGGATTTAAGTCGTTCCAAGTAATAACAGACAGAACAAAGTAAGTTACCAAGCAAAATAAAAACAAACAATGAAAGTCTAAGCCTAATCCATTAAGAAACTGATTACAGGTAATAGCTCACCCTCAAAGATGTTCCAATAAGCTTCTTTCACAGACTAGATTCCTTCCTAGTCTGGGCCCAATCCTTTTCCCGGTATAGTCCTTGTTCCAGCTCAGGTGATAGCTAGGGGATTTCTCATGACTGTAGCCTTCTTTGTTTCTGTTCCACCCCCTTATATAGCCTTAGCACAAGGTGGGAATTTTTTGTCTCTCTAGGTCCCCATTCCTCCTTCTAAATGGAAGAGGACCAGATTTAAGGAGAGTTCCAACACCAGGTGATGTGGTCACATGTCCTGAGTGACCCCAAGCCTTCATTCTTCCTGGCCTGACTCACAGGAAGGCTTGCAAATAAACAGCCATTTACAACAAATTGTCCTAGTTGATGGGAGCCATCAAGATTCCAAACCATCATTAATAGCCCAGACTTTGCATAATTACAATGGGACCTGTAGCAAAGCGGCAACTCACCCTTGTGGCACCTCCCACTGGTCTGTCCTGGAATTAGCGCTTCCAACATCCAGAGCACCCTCTGCAGGACAACATCCCACTTGCTGGTGGCCCCATGTCCCTCCCTGGACCCCAGTACCTTCTTCCCTAGAGTGCTGCACCCCTGCAGTACCCCACAATCTCACTCTGGGTCCCCCTCCCTGGGGAACCCCCACCTCCTATCCCTACCTTGCCTCAGTCTAGGCAACTGCCAGTCACCACTTGCCCCCATTCTCTGGGGCAGACTGCAGTATCTTTGCCATTCATCATTAGCAAGGGGGGTTGGCCTGCTGCTTCTAGAGCCCTGGGCTGCCCCCTGCAACCCCAGTACCCCTTAGTTGGGCCATCTCCTAGGCCCTGCAGCCTAGGGGTTTCCAGGCCAGAGCTTCCCCAGCTCCTCTTGCCTTGCCCCAGCCCTGCTTCCCTCTAGGTACCTTGCTCAAGCTCCCAGCAGCCAGGCCAGTCTGTCTCTGTAGCCAGAGGAGACTCTCTCTCTACCAAACTCTAGGCCCTTTTAATCAGGGCCAGCTGGTCCCTAATTGATGCAGCCACAGCTGTGACTGCTCTGCCCAATCAGCCTGAGAGCTTGCTTGCTCCTAGCCACAACCCTTTCCTGGGCTGTTTAAGCCCCATATAGGGGGAGTGGGGCAGCCGCCCCACTACAGGACCTCAGAGTTATATTTCATATTTCTAGTTTCAGATACAAGAATGATACATTTATACAAACAGGATGACCACACTCAGTAGATTATAAGCTTTGTAATGGTACCTTACAAGAGATCTTTTGCATGAAGCATATTCCAGTTACATTATATTCAAACTCATTAGCATATTTTCATAAAAACATGTGGAGTGCAACGTCACACAGGTAATCAAAGAGATTCACTGGAACTAAATGACTTTGTGATGTAATCTGCAGCAGAATTCCTGAGGAGTGGAGAAGGGGAAAATGGGGGAAGAGACTTGATTGAAAGACAAAACAATGGGATTGGAATGTGGTGCTTTAATTTCCCTTGTGAAAATGGTTAGAGAGGCCAAAAGTATTTAAAAAATATTTGTAGTGTGTATAGATTGGGATACCTTTAGAAACAAAAGTCTGTTTTCCTAATTATGGAAACAATGTTCCAAAATCTTCAGACAACTTGTTGCATGTGCTCCATTGTGGGCAACTTACTTTCACCTTTAAGAGGCAGTAGAAAGGAAAGATGGTCTTGTGGTTAAGGCACTGCGCTGTGGCTCCAGAGACTTGGATTCAGTTTTCAGCTGTACCACAGACTTTGTTTGAATAAGTCTCAGTACTGAGGTAGGACCAAATGTGACTGGTTCATTCATAGAAATCCCTTTGGGACTGTCACCTGATGTGCTGAAATTACCTCTTAGCCCATTTTCCCTGCCTGCTTGGGATTTTCAGAACCCTGCCTTGTTGAGCCGGACACACCAGCCTGATGCAACACAGACCCAGGGTCTACGCCATGCTCCCAAAGCTGCAGATTTGAATTAAAAACAGCTCAGCAGGTAACCTGTCTCCAGCACCCAGATACGCAGTTCCCAATGGGATCCAAACCCCAAATAAATCCATTTTACTCTGTATAAAGCTTATACAGGGTAAATTCATAAATTGTTACTCTCTGTATCACTAGTAGAGAGATATGCACAGCTGTCTGCTCTTCCAGGTATTAATCACTTACTCTGGATTTATTAATAAACAAAAGTGATTTCATTAAGTATAAAAAGTAGGATTTAAGTGGTTTCAAGTAATAACAGCCAGAACAAAGTAAGTCACCAAGCAAAATAAAGCAAAAACACACAAGTCTAAGCCTAATACATTAAAAAACTGATTACAGGTAATATTTCACCCTCAGAGATGTTATAATAAGGTTCTTTCACAGACTAGACTCCTTCCTAATCTGGGCCCAATCCTTTCCCCGGTTCAGTTTTTGTTAGATCCAGCAGACATCTCAGGTGGTAAGCAGGGATTTTTTCATGACTGGCCACCTCTTTTGTCCTGCTCCACTCGCTTTTATAGCTTTGGCACAAGGCAGGAATCTTTTGTCACTTTGGGTCATCCCCCCCCGCCCCACTCCCTCGAATCTAAAAGTACTAGATTTAGGATGGATTTCATTATCAGGTGACATGGTCACATGTCACTATAAGACCCCTAGTCTCCATTCCCCGTGGGCTGGCCCACACATACACAGGAAGGCTTTCAAGTGATTTACAACTGATTATTTCTGGAGCACCCTCAATGGCCTCCATTTAATATGTTTACATCCATGTTACAAGTTTATATCTTATTCTTCTAACTCCAGATATACAAATAATATATGCAAACAAATAGGATGAACACTCTTAGTAGATTACAAGCTTTATAATGACACCATATCAGGGGTATTTAGTGTAAAGCATATTCCAGTTATTCATATTCATAAGCATATTTTCATAAAGCATATGGAGTGCAACATCACACCAAATATACCTAGATCATTCCTGACAGATGATTATCTAACCTGTTCTTAAAAACCTTCAGTTATAGGGATTCTACAACCTAGTCCAGTGCTTAATATGCTTATAGTTTAAAAGTTTTTAGTAATATCTACCCTAAATCTCCCTTGCTGCATACTAAGTTGGTTACTTCTTGTCCCACCTTCAGTGGACATAGAGAACAATTCATCACTATGTTCTTTATTGCAGTATACCTAAAATTCCTTTTTGGCTCCCCTCTGGGCAGACACTCCTGTGTCTCCCAAAAAAGGAAAGAGGAAAGCTGCAGGCTTAACTGAAAACAGCTTAAGAAGTGTTCCTGTCTCCAACACTCAGATGGCCAGCTCCCAGTGGGGTCCAAACCCTAAATAAATCTGTTTTACCCTGTATAAAGCTTTTATATACTTATAAAACTTATACATACTTGTGTTATTTGTAATTTTACCTAGTTTCCACTTTTTGTATGATTCCTTTTTGAGTTTCAGATCATTTAAGATCTCCTGGCTAAGCCAGGGTGATCTCTTGCTATATTTCTTATCTTCCCTACGTAGTGAGATAGTTTCCTCTTGTGCCCTTAATAATGTCTCTTTGAAAAACTGCAAACTCTCTTGAACAGTTTTCCCCCTTAGACTTGCTTCTCATGGGATCTTACCTACCAGCTCCAGGTAACAGAAGTTATGGGGCTCAGTAATGGGGAAACTAGGTGAAATTTTATGACCCGTGGTATACGGGAAGTCAGACTAGATGATTTAATAGTGGCCCCTTCTGGCCTCAGCATCTGTGAGGCTATAAATTTAACCATTTACATCTGTGCAAATGGATTCATAATAAAAGTTAGAGACTATCATTCAGATTAGGTAGCCTTTGAAACTCATTTTGAAATTTGTAAATGAGTAGATGAGGTGCAAAGTCAGGGAGAAGCTGGTCCAAAGTAAACATATTTGCCCATAAAACAAAAGGAGTCTGCTTAATTTGTATTTCTATATAGTACAAGAGTATGTTATTTCATTTAAAAATCAGTGTAGCACTTGCCATCAAATCAGATTACATTATCATGTAATTTTAATTAGCAAAGTACACTAGAAAGCTCTCACTGAGTTCCCCATACCCTATAACTTACTTTAAAATACCATTTGGGTTTGGAATTTTTTAGAAACTACTTTTCAATCCTTTCATCTGGCAAAAACAGAGAGGTTATTTTAGACTGTATTTACGTCAGTGACATCCCTTTTCAAAAGGAAAGAATGAAAATGTTATTTTTGAGTAAATTCCCATCATTTAAAGGAAAGATGCTGTCATACTATATTTAATTATAGCTGGATTGAGAGCCCTTCCATCTGCTCAACATGTTGACATTTTGCTCGTAGTTAAAATTATCTTTAAACTATCCTACTTCCCGCTACGTATGTACTCACTCTGATGAGGAGAAATAGAAGTGTGTATCTTTTTGTTCCCTTTAATGGAGCTGTGTGAAAGGCTTCTCATTAAAGTGGTACTCTCAGAGGCCAGTTACAAGGGGTTCATGGAACAGCAGGGGAAGTGGGGAGGGGGGAATCATCTTCTGTGTGTGGTGTTGCCAGTTTTTCCCAGGTAGAAGGCAATTTTCATCAGCAAACAGCACTCTTCATTTGTGGTTTATGGGACAAATCTAGTTCCTAGTGCTGAACCTGAGCATTTGTATTCAGCAGCGGCATTCTCAGTGAGCAATTAGAGAAGGAATCCTTCCCCTAGGCCATGTTGTAGCCCCTGTAATCCTAGTATGTTGCCACACTGGGTATGTCTACACAGCTGCTGGAGTGAGTCTTGCAAACCGGGCAGACACGCGCACTATCAGGGCCGGGACCGGTGCTCTGAAAAGAGCTTCAAGAATTACGCTTGGGCTGGAGCTCAGGCTCTGAAGCCAGTTCCCCGCTCCGTAGGCTTCAGGGCCGGCCTTTGGGGTGGGCCGCATGCTGGGTTTGGATTCCCACCTGACCTGCTGCCAAGAGGCCAGCTGGGCTGACGGCGGTGGCATGGCAGGGAAGCAGGCGAACAGCGGGGGGGAAAGGGGGGAAAGACCCGAGCTGCAGGGGGCAGTTGGAGGACCAGCCATTGGAACCAGGTGACTGCTCAGGAGCAGGGATGCCACTCCTCCACCCTGCTTCATGTGTGTAACCGCTGCTGTTCCTGCTCCTTGCCCCTCTCTTCGTCCCTGGAATCACCCCTGGCCACTTCGGACTGGGAGCGTCCTCCTGTCTGCTCTGCAAGGGATGGGGGGGGATGATGCGGGGGGGAGTCTCCCCCTCCCCTTGGCCTCTGACATGCACCGAATTTCCACTGAGCTGGGGTGACAGCACAGGGGGAATCTCTGTGTGCTGCTGCCTCTCTGGGTCTGGAGCTGCTGGCAGCTGTTGTGTCTGAACAAGCCTAATTCAGGCTCCTGACCCTGAGTGCTTTCTTAAAGACACAGTACACTCACTCACTCACTCATTCAGGGGCACACACACTTTTTAACACACACACACACACACTCCTCCCAACATGCACACCAGGGCTCCCTGCATCCAGGTCACTTCCCCACCTGGGCTGTGCTGAGGCATCAGGAGCTGTTGCTGTCCTGCCCTACCCTTACACAGCCCACAGGAAAGTGACCTGGATTCAGGATGCCCTGACATCGCTCCTCGATCCCCCACACAGCCTCCCAGGGCTGCCTGGGCTGTAGGAGCAGCATTCCAGTGAGGGAGCAAACAGCAATGCTACTCTGTGCATCCAGGACAGTTTCCCCACATGGGTGCAGGAGGGGGATTCAAGAGTTAGGGGCAAAGGAGGAACAGTGCAGGCGTTAGAGGGGAAAGGTGTTTGGGGAGCCCATGGGAGCCAGGGCAATGGAAAAATGCCCACAGGGGTCAGGGGCACCAAAATGCAAGCTCGCCCACTTTCCCTGTGGCCGGCCCTGCTGGGCTTGAGAATCCAAGTTGCTGCCTGAGCCAAAACATCCACATTGCTATTTTTAGCACACTCGCACAAGCCCCACTAACACAAGTCAGTCCACCTGGGCTGCCAGATTTGTTCCCAGCAGCTGTGTGGATGTACCCAGAGGTTCCAAAGCAAATGGACATACTGCATCTCTGGAGCCAAGGTCATGCACTGGCTAATGTGCTTACTACTGTACTGTACCTGGTGGCCCCTCTACTGCTGAAATGATGAATTCTCTCACCATTTAATGGCTGGCCTACAGAGCAGGTAAGCTTCCTACTGATTTCATTAATCCTTGGAAAGGGAGGAGAGTTTGTTGATGCCGTAGATCCAAGAAATTCTTGGTTTGTTTTGTGTTTGTTTTTTAACGAAAAGCTAGCTTTTCCTTTAGTAATGAAATTGAGTGACATTGCAAATGTTATTAAGAACAAAGAAATACTTCCTCATATTGAATATACTTTAGTGCTACCTTTTTAGTTTATCAGCCTAAACAGGAAGTGGAAAGATAAAGGCCAGTGATACAGGTTTAAGCAGCAAAGAGTTGTCTTGATTACCACACAGGAAAATGTGGAGAAATTGGTTATTCATCTCTCTGCTTCAGAAAGCTTACATGAGAGGCATAAAAAAGCTATTTCAGTAAATGACCATACTGTTAAGGATTGTGCATCATGCACTGTTTGCAATGTGCAACAGTAATTTTATTGGCCAAGAAATTTATGAACAATATCTCAAATTCTCAGGTGCCTGTAGAAGGCATTTTCTACATTAACTGTATTTACAGTTATATTTCTTTTATAAGCAATGCTGAAAATACACCTCTAGTCCTCATCAAGTTTCTTTCAAAATATTTGCTATATGGAAATAAGTTTTTAGATTGCACAGAGTAGACATCCATGAAACAGATTACTGGAGATTTGGGAAAGTATGTGAAAGAATTAGACCAAATTAAGATACCAGATAACCTTATTTTAACTTTCTGAAGTCTTAAAAGAGAAAGTACTTCCATCTTTTCTTCTGTCTCTTGTAAAGGCCCTATTACAAACATAGAGTTTGCATGTGCTTACACACAACTGGATAAACAAATAATAGGTCTTGTCCCTGTGTGTCTCATGCAATGTTTAGAAACTCCTCCTAGCAGAAATTCACAGCAGGTTTTAATATTTCTTCACAAGGATGGAAATAACCGGTGCCAGAGTTGAGCCTGTTTAGCTTTTCTCCTTCGAAGGAGGTATAGCAATTAGCCTCTTGAAACAGGAAATCAGCAGGAGCTTCTGATGTATTGACACTAAGTTGTAACATATCATAATGGATCTTTAGATAGGCCCCTGACAAACTGCATAATTCCTTGCTGGGGAGAGCATTGCCCATAGCTACATGCCGTCCTTTTTTAATAGACATGAGATGAGCCATTTCCAGCATCTGAAGGCCAATGGTTGCATGCACATGTAAACCAAACAGTAATTACTTCACTCACTACATGTGTGAAACGAGACTCAGAGGTATGGGGGATAGAACTTTCAATCCTCAGTTCCAAAAAGAAAAAAATCCTCTAGCCAGTGAATTGTTGAAATAGGGCCTGCTACACTATGGTGATGAATGACTGTATTATAAAGCTGTTGGTAGACCATACAACATGAAAGGATTATGAAAGTAGAAATTGCCTAACAGACTTTGGGATATGGTTATTTTGCATACTATGCATGAATTTCAATGCACCTCCAAGAACTCCAGATGACTAATACCAGCTTTCCATAGAATAAATAGGAAGTACATTTTGCTATTTTTCAATCTTATCTGCATAGAAGCCCAGCTGCCACACCTGGCATACCACAAAAATACTGAAGATGAGTAGCTTAATAAACTATTATCTTTCTTTTATTATTTATTACTATTCTTATTCTGTCATTAGAAATTATTAATAAATTGGAGCTTTATAGCATTTTGGAAACAGCAGAAACAAGTCCTTAGAAAATAGGGCAATGCTGCATGCACAGCTTTGAATATTTTATGCAGCAACAATAAATTATTGCTTAGAAGTTGGAAGTAGCACAAGGAAATAGAAGAATTACACTTTTGGTTAGATTTCTGACAGGTCAGAGTCTGTTTGCTTCATAATGATGTCTTAATATTAAATGATTACTTATTTTGATTAATATCAAGTCTCCTATCTGAGGAAAATAAATAACCAGAAAAAAGTTACATTAAGACTGACAAGTTGCTTTTTAACATTTAATTCTTGTTGCAGACCTAGAACCCTGAAAAAGTAACCTGTTATTTACTGCACCCTTCTGATACTAAATGCCCTAGCAGAAATGACAGCACAGTACCAGTGTTTATTACATACCACAAAAATGTAATGTTGGCAATGTCATCTGCTACGTTATACTAGCTAGATATTTCTATGCATGGATGATTTGACACTCTTGCTTTAACTGGAGGGGTGGTGGGGCGTGGGGACGCAGTGTCAGGTTAGAGGATAGAACCAGGAACTGGGGAACTAGGAAGCTGCTTGGCTTGCATGTGGGTAACTGGTCTGCATGCTAAATAAAATAAGACATGAGAGGCTAGGAAATATTAAAAGTTAGTTTTGAATAAGCATGTTTATTATACGTTAGGATCTATGACTGTTTTGCATTAATTTGCATGTCTCAGTGTAAGTTTTTTCTGTGCATATATTGTTTGTTAGATGTTTCTAAATAATATATATTAAGAGATATGACCTATTCATCAACTATATTGTGTAAAGTTATTATAAATAATTAAATGTGATCCCTAATTCTACCTCACTGAAGTAAATGGAAAGACTGACTTCAATAGGTTTGGATCAGGCCCCCTAGTAAGAAGGATAATACAACAAGCCTAAATAAATGCTTTGCTCCTTTGCATGTGGGCTCCGGGCTACCTTTTTAGAAGGCCTCAAGCTGGCCTCTTCTTTTGCAGGTACATATCACACAATCATAGAATATCAGGGTTGGCAGGGACCTCGACAGATCATCTAGTCCAATCCCCTGCTCAAAGCAGGACCAATCCCCAACTAAATCATCCAACAGATTTTTGCACCAATCCCTTAATGGCCCCCTCAAGGATTGAACTCACAACCCTGGGTTTAGCAGGCCAATGCTCAAACCAATGCTTTTTTAAAATACCAGATTTTGCCTCTATTGGGGACTTCTGTTTTGTTTTCTTTAGATAAAAGGGAATGCACTTTAAGTTATATGAAAATGTCCTGGAATGTGCAACATTGAACTGCTTCAATCCAAGATTTTTAATTCCATTGAAATGGTTTTTTGCATGTTCCGAATGTGAAACAGGACTTAAATAAATTTATTGTTACTCCTTTTATCTATTGTTACCCCTTTTGACTCGAGCAGTTATTCGGGATGTGCATGTTGTTTCTGCTAGGAGGATAAGCTGATGATGGAGCCATGCAATCCTGTTTATTTGAAGAGTGTACAAAAAGTCCTGTTTCCTGTACACAATAGGAATCAAACAGCAAGAGACAGTTCCTTTGCTCACAGTTCCAAGCCTCTTTTTCAGTCTGCACTCTGTCCAAAGCTCCTTCATTGTTTTTTCTCAGTGTTATGCTACAAGTGCTTCTCCGGCAGTCTGTTGTGCTTCCTTGATGCCTTCTCTGTGTACTTCTGTAAGTATTTCTGCTGTTTTTCTCTTCCACAGAAACTAGGGTGACCAGATGTCCCAATTTTATAGGGACAGTCTCGATATTTGAGGCTTTTTTGTATACAGGCTCCTATTACTCCCCCCTCCCCCCCCCCCGCATCCCCTGTCCTGATTTTTCACACTTGCTATCTGGTCAGCCTAACAAACACAGCTGCCATCAAATCAATCCCCTGCCCCCATGCTTGTTACCAGAAAACTTGTGGAAAACCCCTTGCACAGCATGGCCAAGACTTACATGCAGTCTGGTCCTTGGGTGCTGGATTTCCATTGTTTCAGCTATCCCTAGACAAAGGCCCATTTAATTGTTCTCTCATTTAGCCTGATTGGAAGGTGGCTATCACATCCAACAGTTTCAATGGGATGATGTGATTGCTCACGATCGCCACCCCTCTCCCCACCCTTAACAGTAGTAGAGTAATCAAGCTTTGGAATTTTAGGTCTGAGGAAACTCAGACTTTATATGATGTATAACTTTCACATACATTACATTTATTGTATTGGCAAAGGCAACTTCAAATTAATGACTGTTTTCTTTATCAATGATAAAATAATAATAACCATGCTAATAGTATTTTACACTTTAGCATTGGTGAAATTGGCTGATTTCTTTACCACTTTGTTGGCTGCTTTTGCACTCCTTTATCCTTCAGTATATAGAATCTGATCCAAAATCCATCGAAGTCAGTGGAAAGATTCCACTGGCTGCAGTAGCTCTGATCAGGTCTTTATACAACTTGGTTTCTAGACTTGAGAACATTGTATGGAAATGGTTGTGCATGTGTGTATTTAATTATTTAAATTAAATTAATTGTCAGTGGTTGGTATCAAAAACTAATAGATGTACCTTGTTTAAGCAATCAGCCAATAAATTCCAGTTATTTAGATAGGGCCCAGTATGAGCGGGCACAATGCTAAGTGTAACATCTAAGTAGCTGGTGAACTATGCTGTGCAGTAACAGTGGTGTTTAGGGCAGGCTTCCCTGCAGGGAGAGGATTTTGAAAATGAGATTAACAAAAAAATGCTGTAAAAGAGCTATTTAAGAGCTAGATTAACGTGCATATTAAATATATATTCTATTGCTACTGAGTGGCCTTCTTGACTATTTGCGTGTAATTGGCTAGAAATTTGTGTGAGACTGAGAAAGGCCATAAAATAAAGCCCATCCTCCTTTGTGTGCCTTTGGGTTCCTCCCACCCAAACAGGTCAAGACAAATTTTTGGCTCTCAGATGACTTTCAGCCGAACAAAACAGGCTTAGAAAATGGAGAAACCAGTTATGCAAGTTGGTGCATCCCTAAGGGACCGTAAAGTTCATTCTTATCAGTGGTAGATTTGCTTAGCTGAGATAGTATTCTATCGAGTTACACTACCAGGAATGAAGGTTTTTCAAATAACTTTTAATATCTTCTTTAAATGTAAGCTCTTTGGGCAGGTACTGTGTCTTTGTATGTGTTTGTACAGCTTCTGATGGAGGCTCGTGAGTGCAATGGCAAAATAAATGCTAACTAGTGATAACGAGGACCACATATTTTAAATAGACGGGCCTCAGCCTGACCTCTGAAACTACACCCATAGTTTTGTGCATGTGTAATATAAACACTGTTCTTTGCACCTGTAGTTTTGCAAATACAAATCTTTTTAGGTGCATATAATAAAATTTAGATGTTTAATTTCCTCAGTTAGATAAATGTCCCATTTCTTTGACACACATAGGTGATTAGAGAAACACAGAGAGTTGTTATCTTATTCTGGACCAACTTCTGTACTAGACCAACTTCAAGCTTATGTCTCTCATCAACAGAAGTTGGTTGAATAAAAGATATTATCTCACCCACCTAGTCTCTCTACTATCCTGAGACTGACATGGTTACAACTAAACTTTAAGCACATGTGATTGCATTAAGACCCTTACGGGCACAACTATTTGCAGATGAAATGTTAGATTTTGTTTTCAAAATGTATCCTGTAATCAGATCCCCGTTCTCCCCGAAAGAGGAAATAACTCATGTAAGGGAGTGGCATTTCTTTTCTTTTGCCAAGGATAAGGGAGGACGGTAGGTTGTGCCTTCCATTACTGTAGAAGCGGCTCAGAGTTCTACTTCCAAGAGTACAGATTCCCTGAGAGCCCTCCCCTGCATTGCTGTTCCTCCTTCCCTACCTGCTTGGCTCCCTCTGTAAATGCACTCAGGAGTTGTTTCCAGAGCACAGAACAGGAGGTAGCATACATTGCAGTACCTAATGCTGTTTCATCCTGTTGGTTTTGGGGTGGAGCATCTGGTGTAGACTTTATTAGCTCCTCTTCTGGCTTGTGAAAGGGGCCTTGGAAATGGAACTCTGCATCTCCATGTCTTCTCAACAAGAACTCTTGGGTGTAGGCTCCCTTTGGTTCAAAGAAACAGGGGAGATAGTAACAAAGGAGTACGATAAAAGTGTAAATTAGTAAGTGAAAAAGCAGGCATGAATTTAGTTTTTTAACTTTAGGTACATTACAGACAGTGAGAGTAGAATAACAGAGGGCATATCCATAATAATACAGTAATTTTTTGAAATAGTTTGTTTTACTCGTGTATTAGAAAAAGGGATATTGCATGTTGCCAAATCTCATTATATTTATCATAAATCTCCATGATATTTTGTGTTTTTTTTCTTAAAGCCCCAGCTCCTGGAGTCATATGATTTTGTGAGACTCTGAGCTTTCTTTTTCTTTTTTAAGTTTCTAGCCCTCATGGCTGCAAAAACAATTTTGAAAATGTGAAATCTAAAGGCTCAAAAACCAGAAGGCAATAAAAAGAGTACCACAATTATTATTTTTTAAATCTCATGATTTTTGAGCCAATGTAATGATGATTTTAAGAGGGATTGCCTCATGAAAATTAGAAAGCTTCCTGTTGGCAAATCCACTGGCAGACTGGGACAGTCTGTTTACCTGTGGGAAGCAGCGGCCAGCACGTCCCTTGGCCCGCGCCACTTCCCACAGCCCCCGTTGGTCTGGAACGGCAAACAGCAGCCAGTGGGAGCTGAGGTCTGCCGAACCTGTGGATGCTGCAGGTAAACAAACCGTCCTGGTTTGATTTCCCTGATAGGCTGTGTACCAAAGGTTGCCCATCCCTGATATAGACTCTCAAAACTGATTCCTGAGGTATTGTGGTTTTGAGTTCTGTGTTCTAAGCGCTGAGCTTCTCAGTCAGAGTATCTAGGTGGGGTGCCAGTGGTTACTAATTTTATCTTATGTTTGTGTATTAAAAATTCTTGTTATGCCCAGCAGTTGGCAGGGTCAGAGAAATACATAGGCAAACTAGGTACATGCTGATGGTCCAAATTCATGGGGGCCCCCCCAAATGATTATTTTAACTAAGAGGATTTGTGTGTGAACCAAAAGAACTTCGCTCACTTGAGTCAGTGGCATTGCAACCCGGAGCACTGAGTTGCAATGCCACTAATATTTGGCCAGGTTTCCCCTCTATCATGACCCTCCACACTTTCAGGTTTCATTTTTGAAGACAGGTGTAGGAGAGATTACGCCATTTATATTTTTGGCCAAAAAAGTTTTGCATTGTGACCATGCACCTAAGCTGACCATACTGAAATTCTTTGTCGTTAATCATCATGCAGTACTGCCATTTCCATTATAGATCATCTCCATAGAAGATTTCCGTATAGTTAATTGCACTGATAAAGCCACTGGTGTTGTGGCAGCTTTTAGCTGGGATTGCAGTTCATTTTCTTCTGTGTGGTATTGTGGTAGTGTTTACACAGATTACACCTACAGCTGGACCGATGCCTTTTTTTTTTTTTTTTTTGGTACAACAAGCAATAAGAACATAAGAGAGGCCATACTGGGTCAGACCAAAGGTCCCTCTAGCCCAGTATCCTGTCTACTGACAGTGGCCAATGCCAGGTGCCCTGGAGTGAGTGAACCTAACAGGTAATGATCAAGTGATCTCTCTCTTGCCATCCATCACCACCCTCTGACAAACAGCGGCTAGGGACACCATTCCTTACCTAGCCTGGCTAATAGCCATTAATGGATTTAACCTCCATGAATTTATCCAGTTCTCTTTTAAACCCTGTTATAGTCCTAGCCTTCACAGCCTCCTCAGGCAAGGAGTTCTAAAGGTTGACTGTGAGCTGTGTGAAGAAGAACTTCCTTTTATTTGTTTTAAACCTGCTGCCCACTAATTTATTGGGTGGCCCCTAGTTCTTCTATTATGGGAACAAGTAAATAACTTTTCCTTATTCACTTTCTCCACACCACTCATAATTTTATATACCTCTATCATATCCCCCCTTAGTCTCCTCTTTTCCAAGCTAAAAAGTTCTAGCCTCTTTAATCTCTCCTCATATGGGACCCATTCCAAACCCCTAATCATTTTAGTTGCCCTTCTCTGAACCTTTTCTAATGCCAGTATATTCTTTTTGAGACAAGGAGACCACCTTTGTACACAATATTCAAGATGTGGGTGCACCATGGATTTGTATAAGGGCAATAAGATACTCTCCGTCTTATTCTCTATCCCTTTTTTAATGATTCCTAACATCCTGTTTGCTTTTTTGACTGCCACTGCACACTGCATGGACGTCTTCAGAAAACTATCCACGATGACTCCAAGATCTTTTTCCTGATTAGTTGTAGCTAAATTAGCCCCCATCATATTGTATGTATAGTTGGGGTTATTTTTTTGAATGTGCATTACTTTATATTTATCCACATTAAATTTCATTTGCCATTTTGTTGCCCAATCATTTAGTTTCGTGAGATCTTTTTGAAGTTCTTCACAGTCTGCTTGGGTTTTAACTATTTTGAGCAGTTTAGTATCATCTGCAAACTTTGCCACCTCACTGTTTACCCCTTCCTCCAAATCATTGATGAATAAGTTGAATAGGATTGGTCATAGAACTGAGCCTTGGGGACACCACTAGTTACCCCTCTCCATTCTGAAAATTTACCATTTATTCCTACCCTTTGTTCCTTTCATGGATTGAGCACTGGTTAAAAGACAGAGATCTTCCTTCTTATCCCATGGCAACTTAATTTAATCTTTCTACATTTGTGCTTCTTCATAATCAACCACTAGTAGAGGTACCATCAGTAGATGTTATCTTACAGGTGACCTATGGAATGGACAACTTCCAGCTGATTAAACACATTCTTATTTGTATCAAACATGAATAAGACACACCAGGAACTTAATAGATTGAAAAAAAAAATTAAATAGCATGAGTCATGATTAGTATGCGCAATCACAGATCTGAAATCTCCAGCTGCACTATATTATAATTTCTGACATTTTGTTAAACATTTACCCTTCTCTCTTGCATGTCTTTCAATACATTTTGGACAATACCAATTTAATAGTTGCTCATGCTTAAAAAAATCCTGGAACCTTCACCAGGTTGAAAAATTGTGAAGGGCTAGTGGAGGTTTCTAACAATTCAGAACAAATGATTTCCTTCCCCATGTACTGCATTCTTTCTTTTTTATTAAATGTATTGCTTAATTTTAGTTAGTTTCATTAAGCAACCATGCTATTTCATGCATACTATAAATTGTAAACCTCTCTTCATTTGCTAAATCTTGTATTCCTTGCGATACTGGATTAATCACCTTACTGGCTTCTTTCTGAAGATAAAAAGGATGTGGTGTGGGGAAAGGGTATTTACTTTGCTAAAAGGAGTTGAATCATAAGTCCCTGATTCAGAGTCCTTTCCAAAATCAAATTAACTGAAGTAAATGAAAAGATATCAATTGACTTTGGATCAGGCCCGAAGTGCTTTGAAAGTGCTGGATGGTATAACCATGATGTCATTACAGTAGCAATTATGTGTTGACTATGAAAACATTACAAATTTTACATAATCTTAAAAAGTCAGAGCTAACTTTAGGAAGAAGGGGGCTGAAGTTGATTACAATATTTTCACTGCCCAGCACTGACGTCAACAGAGAATATTTTTGAAGGTGTATAGTGCTGCTGGCAGTCAAGCATCTCTTTCTGACTATTAAATGTAACAACAATGTATTGCCACCATGTTAAATCTTAAACCATGCAAAAGATTACAGAGTCTCTCTAAGGGTATGGTTACACTTACAAGATTATAGCGCTATAGGTTATAGCGGTCCCCTTATACAGTAATATGTATAGCGCTATTGTATGTCCACACTCAGACATGCGGTATAGCATGGCCACATTTGGGGCACTTAATGCGGCATTAAGAGCAGCGCATTAGGGCAGGTATCCCAGCATTCAGCTGGGTGCAACGTGCTTTTTAAACGAGGGGGGTGAGGGGGGACGCGTTGTGTGTATGCGGAGGGAGAGAGAGAGTGGTTTTTCCGTTTTTCTGAAAGCCTGTCAGTGAGCCTCCGTTCACAGAAGGCTTTGTTTTCACACAGGCTCCCTCCTTAAACATTTGCATTGCTTATCTGCCGAGTTAAGAAAGAAACTCTAAAGAGGTACTTCCGCATTCCTCCAGCCGAGTTCAAAACAAAGGGAAGAGACGTCAATTGCCTTAAATGGCTCTAGGCTTCTCAAGAGATCACTTGTAGCGCAGTGGGTGTCCACATTCTTGCTGTAGCGCTACAGCAGCTGCGCTACAGCCCTTATTCCCCATGAGGAGGTGGATTTATAATAGCGCTATAACTCCACGGTTATAGCGCTATTAGTGCCTTGCCAGTGTGGACGTGGGGGCTTTATAGCGCTATAAAGTGCCAGTGTAACCATGGCCTAACTTACATATCTACATTCTCTAGACTGTACTGTCTCACCAAAGGAAAACCTGAGGAAAGTAACAGCTATATAAATCTCGGGATCTAATGAACTACAGTCAACACAAATTAGCTGTTAATCATGCAGAACTTGTGAAGGCTCAGCTCCATTTAGAACCAATGAACAATTCAAACCTTGAATGCCTCTCAGTCTTGCTGTGGGTTTGTATGACACATTCTCCTACACCTACACTAAAGCATAGTATGCCAGAAAATGTAGAGTCAAGAAAGCCTTTTCACATGGTTGTTCTTTCTGAAAGGTTTAACTTGGTGTTTGTTATTCAGATTAATCGTATTCCCTTCAGACTTGTTCTTCAGGTCAGTCATAACTTGTTATATTTTTTTAACTTTTCACTGGAGCTAAGACATTTTTCTCTTAAATATGATGCCTGCTTCTCATTTTCAGGAATGATATAGAAGGTCTGCTTTTCAAACCTGGAGAAGCCCAGGGTGAGTGGAAAATATACACATATAGTTGTTACCATGACTGCACCTGTTGCCACTGAAATACTAGGATTTCAAAATCAGTTCTGCGGGGGTGAGTGAGTGAGTGAGCTTATTAAAAATGCCCTAAGACTATAAAGGGCCACATTCCCCTGTCCTATTCACATTCAGAATTGCCTGCTTCGCAAATAGTCCTACTGATTTTAGTAGGACTACCTGTGGCACAAATACACATCTCTCAACATGATTAAATGGTAGCAGAATTCATCCCTAAAACCTTAGAACAAGAATTTTTATACACAAACATAAGACAAAATTAGTAATCACTGGCATTCAGTGTATCTTACATGTTGTTATATATGGGCAGTCACAGTATTTTATTCTGCATACATAATCAGTTACAATAACTGACTTCAAATACTTGGCATATACACAAGGTTGGCTCAGTATCCGTAGTATTCCCGATACTTTCTTTCACTTACCATAAGGTCTATTGCAGATTCTGAAGAGCCTTTTGTAGTTATCTAAAGCTACTACTGCCTTTAGACCAGTGGTCATCAGACTGGGGTGTGCGAGACCACTTCCGGGGGTGCGTGGCTCCGGCTACTGGAGGAGCCATGCAACTTCTCTGCAAGTGCGGCGGCTGCCCCAGCAGCAGGAGAAGCAGGGCGGCTCCTCCTGCTGCTGGGGGCCGCTGCAGCGCTTGCAGAGGAGCTGCTGGAGGAGCCTTGCTGCCCCGGCAGCTCCTCTGCAAGAGCCGCGGCAGCCCCGACCGGAGGAGCCGTGCGCCGCTGCGGCAGCAGCCCCCGCCCCGGGAGCCAGGTGTTGCGCGCCGCGGCTGAGACCCGGCCAGAGAAACCGCGCGCGCGGCTGCAGCCCCGGAAGGTGGGAGCCGTGCGCCGCAGCTGAGAGCGGGGAGCCAGGTGCCGCCGCTTAGACCCGGCCCCGAGTGCCAGGTGCCGCATGCCGTGGCTGCAGCCCAGCCCAGAGGAGCCGCGTGCCACAGCTGCAGCCCCTGGATCCGGGAGCCAGGAGATGCACGCCGCGGCTGAGACCTGGGAGCCAGGCGCCGCGGCTGAGACCCGCCCCGGGAGCCGGGCTCCGCGCACCACCCCTGAGACCTGGCTCCGGGAGCCAGGCGCCATGTGCCACGGCTGACACCCAGACCCAGGAGCCAGGCACCGCAGCTGAGGCCCGGCCCCAGGAGCCGAGCGCCGAGGCGGAGATGGGCCCTAGGAGCCAGGCGCCACAGTGGGGACCTGCCCCAGGAGGGCAGTTACAGAGGGCAGTTGTGGGGGGAAGTGGGAGGGAGTGGATGGATGGGGCAGGGCTAGGGCGGGGCTTCCCCCATGGGGGTGCCTGCTCAAAAATAATTTCTACTAGGGGGTGCGCGGTCAAAAAAGTTTGGAGACCCCTGTTTTAGACAACTAAGTGACTGGCACAAGCATCTTGAAATTTGATACACCAATTAATTAATTAATTAATTGATGGACCTCTGGGAAGAGAAAAGAATCCCATAGTGAAATCTCAGAGGGGTAGCTGTATTAGTCTGGATCTGCAAAAGCAGCAAAAACTCCTGTGGCACCTTCTAGACTAACAGAGGTATTGGAGCATGAGCTTTCGTGGGTGAATACCCACTTCATCAGATGCATGCACCCACGAAAGCTCATGCTTCAATACATCTGTTAATCTATAAGTGCCACAGGACTCTGCCACTTTTGCAAAGTGAAATCTGACATTTCCATTGGAAACCAGCAAAAGGCCATAAGTCATTTTTACAAGATTTCATCTGTTCACGTGCCCTTACATGAGTTATTTTTTGTCAATGTTAATGTTACCCATAAAAATCACTTACATTAACAAAACTATTTAAAAATCTTCTGTTAGTGATCACGTTGAAAAAAAGTGTATTAATTTGGTGAAAATAAGGTCGTTTCAGGACACAAGTTCTGTTTATTGGATTTCAGCCAAGAACGTTTCCATAAATAAATGTATTGGGTAGCCGATTACAAAACTTGATTAATGTCAATGGTACATGTTGAGCTGGTTTGAAAGTTTCCATTAAAAGATTTTTTCAACAAACACTGGAAAAACAATTTAATAAAATAATTGAAAATGGTTTTCTCCTCATATTTTAAACCAGCTCTATTTACAGGCTGCTGTCTGCAAGCCAGTGTACGAGTGTCAGGGCCTGGTATTGAATTCAAGCCCACCAAGTCGCACCTTTAGCCACTACACCATGGTGGTGGATTGAGCTACTGCCCCTGCCAACAGCATTAATGCTAAAGGCCTAGAGATCCACAGCAGCTACACCCCAAGCCCCTGACTGGATGGAGAAGCAGCACTCTGATTGGGTATCTGGAGTATATAAAGACTCCAACAGAACACAAAGTTTCTGAGTAAATGACCATTGTCTTCTGGTTGTTGCCTAAACTGATTTTGCCACCTTGCCCAAGCTTGCCTCCCTAACCTGCTGACATGGCCCCTTGGATTGGATCTTCTGGCCACTGACCCCTGCAAAAACTCCGACAATTACCCTGAATTGCCTGTGATACTGATTGACCTCCCAACAGTTGACTACTGCTCGGGACTGCCCCCTCACCTGCCTGAGCCACCAGGCATTACATTTTGCACTTTGGCAGTTGTGTGTTGCTCTAGGGTGTATTTGATTGTGGGCTGTTACTCTGGTGTTCTAATACTGTATTAAGGAGAATGACCTCCCACACTTGGGCAATATTACTACTTCCACAACACTGAAAATGGCCTATTGTTCTTGGTGATATTAATATAGCTCCTGTTACAATTTTGCAGTGTTTTCAAGTACAGTGACTATTCTGGTACTGAGATATGAATGCTGCCGCTTTGGATAAGAATTGTGCACACATCTACCTCTTTTAAAAAAATAAAAAATCCTGTCTTCTCCTCCCTACTGGTTTGCTTCAGTCAGCTATTACGCCTTGACCTTTTTTAGACTGTTTGCTCTTTGCAACATTTACTGAATGTCTGTACAGCACCTAGGGCCAGTGGGGCTCTGAGTTTGTGGAGGCCTCAACGCAGATGTTAAATCATAAATTCCACTTTTACCATACATGAAAAAATTGCAAGCAGATATATTAAAAGTCTGGAAATCTGTGTGTTTATGGATAAGAGGCTCAGAGAAATCCTTCCCTTTACTGACTACCAGCCATCTCTTTGATCCAAATTAAGTTATGGCCCAACCAAGTTCTAGTGAGGGTCAGTAAGTGAACCACATACCCTGTTATAAGCCACAATAGATTATCAGCTAATGTGTGTATGGATCACTGTATAAATATATATATATAATGAAAACAGTTACTTGATCCTTTTGAACTCCTTAGTCCTAGTTTCAAGTTTCAAGAAAGACATATTTCTGACTTTACCAGGAACTTTAAGCAAAAAATACAGCTTCTTTTAATGATTTAGAGCAGAAAGCTTGCTGGGTGAAATCACTGAAAATGTTATATTGTGTTGAAATGGAACTGATGAGATAGCCTAATAACTTTCTCCATTGGTAATATCTATGGTGTATATAATCCTCTCCATTGTGAAGGGGAGAAGACATGAAAATAATATGGAAAATATCCCTGATCTGCTATAGACTCCCTGTGTGACTGTGGGCAAGTCACTTAGCTTCTCTGTGCCTCAGTTTCCTACTTGTAAAATGGGATATTGGCACATGCCTACCTCTCAAAGGTGTTGAAACATTAAAGACTGTTGTGTTCAAATGTTGTGGCAATGAAGGCCACATTAGTACCTAAGATGGACAGATAGGAAGGGTGTCTGAAGTCTTTAGAGCTGAGTGTCCTGTCCTGCTAAAGTCTGAGATTTCAGAACTTTGTCCCATTCCACATCAGGATGAAAATGAAATCTTTTTGGTGACTGGGGGAAGGCATGAAGGGAGAGATCCACAAACAGTCCAGCAGTTAGGGCATTCTCTTGGGATACGGAAGATGCAGTTTCAAGCCCCTGCTCCAAATCAGGTAGAGAGGGTCTTTAACCTAAGGCACCCACATCTCAGGTGAGTACCCTGACCACTTGACTATTCCAGGGTGATTCTCTCTTTAACCAGAAATTCCATCATGGGCCTGAGAAACCTTCCCAATGAAACTTCCATTAAAACTGATTCTTTCCTGCAAAGAGTTGATTTAATTAATCAGATTTTATAAACACAAAAATTGTCAAAAAGTTCCTGACCAGCTTTAGATTTAATCAGAGGGGAAATGTGGCCTGTCCTAGCAGATCATGCTACTGTGCAGCCAGATTCTCCCCGCCAATCGCATGAAGAGCGCCACACCAAAATGATATTGTGACCCTCAAAAAGAGGGACGAGGCAGGAAACAACAGTGGTTCTACTTAAAAGTTTCTTCTAGTCTGAGAGCTATCATTGGTTCTTAGAGTATTTCTCATATTCCGTATAGCTAATCTCACAAATCAGGATAATGGAAGGTAGTTTCAGAGGGCGACCATTGTATATAAAATCTGCTTCCCTGTAAACATGGTGCAAATTATGCTGTCTCTTGTGCATGTTAATTCAGACTGAGTCAGTTAATATTAACTTCAGTACTTGCCCTGTGATTCATAGGAGCACAGCTGCCATCAGGGGATCAGTGAAAACACAGCAGTGCTGCCACAGCGGTGGATGAGATAGAACACACTCCCATACATAGGAAAGGACGTTATCATAGAATATTAGGGTTGGAAGAGACTTCAGGAGGTCATGAAGCCCAACCCCCTGCTCAAAGCAGGACCAATCCCCAACTAAGTCATCCCAGCCAGAGCTTGTCAAGCCAGGCCTTAAAAACCTCTAAGGATGGAGATTCCACCACCTCCCTAGGTAACCCCTTCCAGTGCTTCACCACCCTCCTAGTGAAATAGTATCTCCTAATATCAAACCTAGACCTCCCTCACTGCAACTTGAGCCCACTGCTCCTTGTTCTGTCATCTACCATCACTGAGAACAGTCTAGCTCCATCCTCTTTGGATCCCGCCCCCCTCAGGTAGTAGAAGGCTGCTATCAAACCCCCCCTCACTGTTCTTTTCTGCAGACTAAATAGCCCCAGTTCCATCAGACTCTCCTCATAAGTCATGTGCCCCAGTCCCCTAATCATTTTTTTGCCCTCCACTGGGCTCTCTCCAATTTGTCCACATCCCTTCTGTAGTGGGGGGACCAAAACTGGACGCACTACTCCAGATGTGGCCTCGCCAGTGCCGAATAGAGGCTGGCAATGCTCCCACTAATACAGCCCAATATGCCATTGGCCTTCTTGGCAACAAAGGCACACTGCTGCTTCATATCCAGCTTCTTGTCCACTGTAATTCCCAGTCCTTTTCTGCAGAACTGTTACTTAGCTAGTTGGTCCCCAGCCTGTAGCAGTGCATGGGATTCTTACTTCCTAAGTGCAGGACCATATATTATATATGCAGATGATCAGTGTTTTCACTACTTTTTATCTGCACATCCCCGGCCTGCTGTATCAGTAGTGTGCAGGCTATAACCTCCTTTAAAACCATATAAGAACTTTCTATAATGCATAGTGAATGATACAATAAATATGCTGACTCTGGCAGATAAGATTGCATGTCCTATCTGAGTGCTTCTTTGTGGAACATAAGAATGGCCATACTGGGTCAGACCAATAGTCCATCTAGCCCAGTATCCTGTTTTTCGACAATGGCCAATGCCAGCTGCTTCAAAGGGAATGAAGGAAACAGGGCAATTATCAAGTAATCCATCTTCTGTTGTCCAGTTCCAGCATCTCACAGTCAGAGCTTGGGCTGCCCAAGAATGGGGTTGCATCCCTGACCATATTGGCTAAGAGCCATTGATGGACCTATCCATGAACTTATCTAATTCTTTGTTGAACCCCATTATAGTTTTGGTCTTCACAATATCCCCAGGCAATGAGTTACACAGGTTGACTGTGCTTTGAAGAAAAACATAGGCTGCTATAATGGTTAAATCAGCAATTTTGTGAAACGAGTCTAAGTCTGCCTTACCATTTAAATCATATAATGCAAATCAAATGTGCACAGAACACACATTTGACATTTTATATTTTATTGTTATGACCACGTATGGAAGTGCATTGAAGATGTTGTAGGCTTCATCTTATATACAGCACCAGGAAGTTGGCTTTGGAATTAGGCATTGTGTTGGAATAATTTGTGGTGTTCAATTTCCTTTTTCTCTCTTGCTGAAACTATATTACCTTAAGTAAATCCAAGCTTCATCTGAAAGTGCGTAAAGTGCCAACAGTGCTTCACTCAGCAACTTTCTTGGTGTTTCATTAATATTTTGTGGTGACTCGGAAGCTGCTTAAGATGCCTTTGGCTTTCCTTTGCTGTTGAGGCAGATATGTATTCCTTCTCCAAAGAAGATATTTCCATTAAATCAAGTGAATGATTATCATACACTGGGATGGCATCACCATGTGATATTCAGACTAAAATATACATTCTTGTCATATGATACTTGCTTTTTACCTCAGAAAAAAAAAGGAATAGCTTTCTTTCTTCAGGTTACATGTTTCTCTAGATGATGCCCATATAACTTCCCCTAAAGAATAGCTGAACTTATAATTAAGTCTAGAGTCTGATCTCAATTCCATTATGTTAGCACGGATCCTGTGGTACTGCACTACAGTAAGTGAAGTTTAGTTTAGATTTACACTTGGTTTGGATCTGACCCAAAGTTTATAAAATGTAGAGCAGAGTGTTGGTCAGTTGACACAGACTTACAAAGCAAGATGTAATAATTCCTAATAAGGATGGGCACTAGGGAGAGCCAGTAGTGAAGGATGGGGAAACCACAGAGAGAGGCAGGACAGGGCACGGAACTACTAGTGGATAGAAAGAAATCAATGGTGAGATTGAGCCCTCAGGCAGAGCCACAAATAGGGGGCAGTGGATAGCTTCACTATGCAAGGACAAGCACATTGTGCTACAGGGTACATCTACATTAGTGACCATACACATGCCCATGCATGTGGTTGTGTCATAACCCCCCTATTGTTCACATCTAAATCCAGGCAGAATGTGTTTGAAGTTGAGCACGGGGAGAGTAAGATAGCATCCCTGCGGGGTTCTGGGTAAATACACACCTCAGGTCTGTAGCACGGCCCTGTACTCATGCTATTGTGCAGTATGGATATGGGTACAGAGATACTCCTCTGAGGGACAACTCATCTGGACCATGCCCTTTCCATTAATGTGGGGAGCATGCTATGTCGGCCCTTTACAAAGTGCTGCGTACTGATCTCACTTGCCTCCAGACACTTTTCTAGATGGGGCATATGAGTAATGCAGCCATAGCAATGTCTATTCCCTGAACCTCTCTGCCCCCTCATTCCATAGTCTTCCCCCTATGCCTGGGGCTGTAAACTGGGTAGGTTTTATGCAGGCACATGTAGGTGTGGGGACCTTGTTCACACACAAAGTAGCCTTGAAGGAGTGGCAAAAGTGACTGTGGCAAAAGTAGATGCCTAAATAGATTGTCTGCATTGCTTAAGTGATGTTCCCAAACCATACAGATTTATAGCTTTGGAACAGTTTTCTGCTGGTTCAGACAACCCATCCCCATCTTAGGTGGAATTAACTGTATTCATCTTGCTGGCTTTAGAGCTTTCCCAGGGAGAAGAGGCCCAGAACATTACAATATTTTTAAATGTTAATTTTTTTTGTGCCAGCCATTGTGAGGGTAGTATTTTTTTATGCTCGTCTTTGTTTGATTTATTATTATAATGTCTTTCACTGCACCACCACAAAGCCACTCAGCCCCCCGTTTTCATCATTTTCAATAAGCTTGATTTACTGCCATAAGGGAGAAAAAACACGCAGTCCTCTTTACCTTCCAGTTTCCTGTAAGAATGTGTCTTTAATCTAACCCAAGCAGACTCTCTCCTGCCCTTTGTTTTATTAACCCCACTTGACTCATGATATGAGCAGGCTATAGCTGGAGTTTAAATACTGACTAACTTTAAAATATACAATATTTATTTTTCAGGTGATCCCACAGCCCAATGCGCTTGTTAGACTATGCTGGGTAAAGTTCAGAAATGCACAGTCATCTCTAGTCTTTATCCATTTAAGGAAGAAGTGGGAATCGCTGGGGCCCAGAATCCCCAATAGAGTACATTTTGAGGAGCTCATGTACAGTATTTGAGAGAACTAGAGTTAGGTAGCAGCTAATGTGAAAGGAGCTGGGCATATTGATACAACAGTGGTGAATTAACCACTGAGCCAAAGGGGCTGTGCCCATGGGCCCCAGCCAATTGGGGAGCCCTGAAAAATGGATGCTCTGATGTTCCGACCCATTCCATGTCAGGAGCTCGAGCCCCATTTCCCTGGCAGGAGTGTTGAGTGGGGGCGAATACTGGCAGAAGGTGTGGAGAGGGAGGGGCCCCCACTTGCTCTGGCCCAGGGCTCCACAACACTGTAATCTGCTTCTGGATACATTGGCAGGGAATATTGTAACTAAGGCTGGTCTACACAGTTTTTGTACTGGTATAACTTGGTCAGTTAAGGGAGTGATATTTTAAATTGACATAGTGGTACAGCCCATTCCACCGATGCAATTATATTGATATGAAGGTACCTTATAATGGTATAGTTTATTTCTATATGGAAAGGGCAATAAGCTATAGTGGTTTAACTATGTCCACTCTGCTGGTAAACTTAAAGCTGGACAACTTTTGGCTTAGATAAAACTTAGAAATGCTTTGTCTTCTAAGGTGCCTGGCCACCACTTTATCATATTTGACACTTTCCTTTCAAAGCTTTTTTATGCATGTAAGTATAGCTGCTACTGTATCTTCAGCAATCTGATTATGAGGTTAGCTGTAGGCTAAATCAAATTGTACCCACTCACTCTCTCTCTTGTTTTTAAATACTGTCTGGTCTTCTCTCAGCAGCTCCACTCTATAATTTATCTGATGCTTTAATCTCATTTCTTCTGCATTGTTTAGCATGATACTGGGGCACACCTATCTGCAAATGGCACAGTAGCCACAATTACATTCCAGAGGCAGCAATATATCATGACGTCATTTAAGGAACATAACTGCACTAGCTCTCTAGCTACTGTAAACCCCACTGCTTTGTAAATTGTCTTTAGGTTGTGCTAGGAAACCAAACACAGTCATCACCTGAAACTCAGAAATCCAAATATGGCACCACCCAACTTTGCTCAATACCTAAGGTACATATCTATTACTGGTGGAGGGGAGCACTGGTCTAAGAACAGGACGGGGAGTTGACAACTACTCACACTAACTTTGTCACCTTGGGCATACATGGGCATGTAGGTCATACCTTCCAAGCTTAGATCCCCAGCTTTAGGCACCCAAGTTAATATAAATGAAGATAAATAAGTAGTCTGGTTTTCAGAAATGCTGAGAATCTGCAATTCCCATTGACTTCAATAACGTTGACATTTTTATTAATATATGTGACATTTTAATAAGCATTTCACTCACCAACATATTTTTTTCAAAATTGTTATCAAATATTGGTTAACCAAAAAACCAGTTTTGGTGAATGAAAATTTTCAGTGATGATTCAAACAGGATTTTGATAAAAAGTATTGGCAAAAAATGTTGCATGAACTAGAATGAAAAGTGGAAAATTTCGAAGATCTAGGCCAGGGTGACAAGGCTGGCACTCTCGTGATGTGGAAACATGTCTGTGTTTGCAGTTGTGACCGTTCACTTTAATAAATGCCTCCCATTTAAGATGGATTATGATTCCCCGTATCATGACAGTGTGCATTAATATGCAGCTAATCCCTGCACCACAAACATTATCCGTAGGCCTAGTTTTCAAAGTTCCTGTCTCATCTTCAAAAGGGAATTAGGCTCTTAGAGCTGTTAGCCAATACATCTATGTGATGTGTAGTATACCCCACATTAATGGGTATTATGTGTGGTGTATTACTATAATATTCATTTTATATAAGTGTTGGGAAGCTATGTTAATTGAATATACTGTATTATGCTGTCCCCACAGTTCTGTTCACCCATGTCAAGTATTCCATGACACTTTGCAAAGCTGTCAGCTTTCCTGTTGTAATAAAGGAAGCCTGTAAAAACCAAGGTACGTGAATGGTGTGCTCTAGAACAGGTTGGGATGTATCTCTACATCCCACTAGTTTGGAATGTAGCATCCAAAACAGGGGTAACAAAAGTACAAAAGAAAAGAACAAAACAACAAGTTAAGGAAATGTTATGAACTGGTGGGCTGGATTTTAGTGACATATATAGCCTTTTGTAACTTGTAAACTCATACTATAATTGCGTATCTTTGAAGCATACCTTCCATGTAAGGTGAACAGTCTGTGAGAATTTGCTTTCCAGAAGGAGGCAATGTATCATTTTTTTCGTATTGTATTGTTTTGTCTTTCAACAACAAATCTGGCTACATTTGGTTATTTGGTCTCTTGAGCAGTTTTAAGAAAGAAGTGGAAGTGTAGTCAAATGGCGACACCTTTTAGTCAAGAAGGCCACAATCCCATAGAAACTGAATAACTATTTTGTGCAAAAATCAAGGGTAGACCAGACTAAGACTATGTCTGCATTGCCCTGCTTTTCGGACTGCGGTGGTGTGAATAGCGAAGTGCTGTGCTGTAGATTCCTTGTGTGGTCGCAGTGGGCACGAACCAAAAGGTTCCTACTTCACATTAACATAATCCTACTTGAAGAGAATTACATTAATGTGAACTAGGAACCTTTTAGCTTACACCCTCAATGTCACACCTGGGAGTCACAGTGCAGCACTTTGGTGCATACCACTATTCACACCCCTGTCATCTGAACTGCAGGGCAATGTAGAGAGGTCCTCAGAGGACTAAATATACATGTGTCCATGCACATGTGCTGGCTTCATGGTAGAAGCATCACAAAGCGCTAACTTGCTGAAGAATTAGAAGTCAGGTCTTTAATGCTTGGCCTATCTGGTTCCATACTTGTAAGGTTTGAGGAAGGGGAGAGGTTTGTTACACACCATCCCTCCTGTGCTCTCAAAGGAAAATGTAACTGAGATACAAGATAGAAAGGGAGCTTGACTTCCATCTTCCCTGTGTGGCAGCTATAGGAAGTCACATTTGATCCTGTTTGTGAGAGGGATTGAGGAGGTTCTTTTTGGAGGGCTGATGTGTCCTTTGTCAGGGAAAGGGAATAATTTAAAGAAGAAAAGATAGAGGCTTCTGGGGTCTTCAAAGCTGAACTGGAGTTCAGCAAGAGAGTTCATCAGAGAGAGAGCGAAAAAGAGAGAGTTCAAGAGAATTCATCTGCTTAGAAAGGGAGACAAAATCAATTATATGGTGGACTTGAGAAGGGTAGATGTTATCCCTTTAGCAGCTTCTGTAACTATAACATAATGGAGGCACAGTTGCCTCCCTTCTACTTATCTGGGAAGAAAGTAATTTATAAAAGGACCTATCTGCTCTACCACCAACACAGACGCAATGGTGAATGGCTGCAGGAAGCTTCTTTTCTCAGCCCAGTACATTTTATTGCTGATGATGTTGGTGACCATCACTTTTGCCTCAGCGATGGTTTGCCTCTGATAACCTCAATATTGTCAAACAGCATTGGAAGAAGTTTTCTATCTCTAAGTAATATTTGGCACCATGAATTCCACATATAGCCTAATATGCTAAATCTTTAATTGGAAAGTAAGTAAGGGGATTATGTAAGTTTTATTAGATACATTCATTTCAATCCCCATTTCATATACTCTTGGATGCTAACAAGATGGCACAAGGTAAGGTCTTTATGTCATGGACTGTGTTTGTGTTTGCACAGTGGCTGGCATAGTAGGGTTCTGGTCCATGCATGACTAGGGCTCCTAGGCGCTATGGTGATACCAATATTAAAAGTCTGTGAATTAAGGCCAAGAATCGGAGCCCATTTTGTCATTCTGGAAGAAGGGGAAAATTTGACTCACATTCTCAGCACTGCTTATGAATGATCTGTGACTGCATCTGTGTTACTGTATGTTGTCCTACCATTCATTTTATTTCATACTTAATCTCAAAGAGCTTGTCTTCACTATTGGGGTAGTCAGCCTAAATTACACTAAAATGGACAGTCCCAATCTTTTTAATCTCTCCTCATATGGAAGCTGTTCTATGTCCCTAATCATTTTCATTGCATTTCTCGGTATTTTTTCCAATTCTAATATCTTTTCTGAGATGGGGTAACCATAACTATATGGAGTATTCAAGGTATGGGTGTACTGGGCTCTATATAGTGGCATTATTATATCATATAGTTCTCATGTCTGTAAGCATTGAAGCAGACTACTTGCCAGCATCTGAGAGCTGCAGAGTGGGCAACTAATAAAGAAAACAACCCTTGTAGAAACTGTAGGGAAAAGTATAACTCTTGGACTATGTACTCGATAAGATTTTTCATAATATGTATTTTGGCAAATGGGCAAACAGCTCAGAGTGGTTCAACAATTCTTTTTAATTACATTAAACCTAAAGGTTATGCCTCAAATATGATTCTAAAGAATGGTTAATGGTAGCCCGTAGAGAAACATGCCATGTGAACATCTTCATCAGCTATCTGCCTCAGCTATCTGATTCATACTGACTCAGTATAACCACAGTTCCTTGTGTTCTCCATAGGAATGGAGAAACAGACACACTGAAGCAGACTTGATGCCTATCTAGTCCATTGTCTTTTCCCTGACAGTGACTGTGCTTTAGAGGGGATTCACAAGTATTCTATCTACTGACTTTTTTTCTACCATGGAAGGTATTATCACCTAATTCTGCTGCTGAAACAGTCTATTATCTTTCATTTATTTTGATGTGCTTTTCCCCAGCTTGATTATTTCTTCAACTCATCCTTCTCATTAGCCTTTCATGTTTATATTCAAAGGACCTTGTACTGCCCTACAGGTTCAGAGAATTCTCTTGATGTCAATGGAAAGAATCTAAGGATTTCTTTTTTTGCTTGTGTGATTATTTTTTATATTTTTTTAAATTTGTGCAAATAGATTTGTAACTTAAAACAGAAACTGCAATGATGTTTATAAAAGGACTTCAAAATTCTGGACATGAGTTACCTCTTTTGATTTAATGGATCGCAATGAAGATGCAATAAAATGGACCCAGATATGATCCAGCAACTCAAGTACATACCCAGTGTCCCCGGAGGGCTTGTTCTGGAGTGACTAGCCCATGCTGAAGTCCATGGTGCCACATCTTTACCATTATCTGCACTATGCTTGCTTGTACTACAGTCACACCCTAAGTGTGACATACCCTAAGTAATCTCCTACTCTGGTCACTACTGCCTGGCATATGCTCTGATAGAACTATTTTCCACAGACATGAAGTTCATACTTAGTACTCAGTTCGTGCTATAGCAAAATGTCATTTGATTTTAGCTGACTGAATAAAAACTGGAAAAAGATATCAAGGCACTAGATTTTGAGCCCCATGCTCACCCAATGAGCATGAGGATTTACTCACTTCAGTATTCTTATTGAAGTTATTATTTGGGCAAGTAGCTGCTCACTAGTATAAGTAAAGAGTTCACAACTTCCCTAGTACTTGGTTCCATATTTTTATTTCTAGTTTCAGTTTCATAACCTGGCATCAGAGCTGGCTGAATAGGGAAAAAAATACAAAGAGAATGCATTACTTGAATGTCATTGTTTGTTGAACATCAGTCACTCGGTAGTATATATGAGCAACTAAAAAGCTGACAATGTAGAAAAATGGGCAAACAAATATGTAAAATTTGTCAAAAAAAAACTATTTACCAAATACTGTTCTACCAGCTCTACCTTCAGCAGAACTTTCAGACATAGTGTGCAGCATTATATGTGATTATAACAAGTTAGTCACTATCTGGGGTCAAATCCTATTCATTTTATGCTAGAAGCCTCACTGACTTTATTAGAATTGAAAGAGTATCAAAAAGAGGACTTGATTGGTCAAATTCTCTGATTGTCCCTTGCACAAAGTAATTAGAAGAGACTCTTGAATTACTTTATATAAAAATTTATAAACAACCTTCATTAGCCTTAATGTATTCAATTTCTTTACTGGTTTCCCTAAATAAAAAAACAATAAGGTGTGGATCTTCTAAAACCATGTACGTCAATGAAATCAATGGGACTATACATATGCTGAAAGATAGGCATATTCATCAGTACATTGCTGAATTAGTTCTAAGTGTGTTCCTGGATGCAGCTTAAAAATGTATCCAGTTTACTGTAGTAAAATGAAATAATTTGTAGAGCTACAGGAATAACAGACTTTTTTTTGGTTTGCTGGCAATTCTGAAACAAAGAATATTTTGTGTTGATTCAAAAAAAAAAATTCAAAATTTTTGGTGAATTGAAAAGTTGAAGGTTGTTTTGTTTCAGTACGATTATGGCCATTTTAATGGATTTTTATTTAAATTAGATGAAATTTCCATGCAAAGTCATGTTGAACCCAAAATCAAAATGTTTCCCTTTGAAAATGTTGTAATGGAATGTTTTGAATTTTTCGGATTTTTTTTTAAACAAACAATTCAGCAAACACAATACAAATTCACAAAATGTCTCAGTGTTGCCAAATGTGCATTATTCTCTGAAAAAAGTTTCAGCTGAAAATTTTTGCCCTCCACTAATCATTGGGCATGTTTCTGCTTTAACTCACATGAGTGCAATTTTTATTCAACTCAATCAAGAAATGATGACTGTGTGATAGCCCAGGAAGGTTTGGGTCAATGTTTTCAGTGCATGTTGAAAGGATCAACTTCAGTGAAATGTTTCCTGGTTAAAATATTTGACTATAAATGATTCTATGCAGAATACAAAACAATAATGAAATGAAAATTTGAATCTATATTTTTCAGCACAGCAGGAGAGGATTTAGTCCCATGACTCCCCAGGATACTACAATCAGTGTAGCTCTTTGAAAATGTTTGAGTTCATATTTTACGTAGTCTTGATTATATTGGTGACTCACATTATTTTTAATGTTCACATGTGCTAATGCTGCCAAGAGTCATGATCTCCACTGGAAATACTGCTCTCTGGCTTGTGTTTTAATGTAAGATATGGGAAGGCTGCAAATAATGGGTGCAAAATTAAATCTCTTTACTACGCAGATAAGCACGTTCCAGTTATGAATTTTGATCCCATTATCCATCCCTGTTATGAAATGCTGTCTGGTTTCTAAAGAATTTGTGTGTTATCTTCACTTACAAAGTTATTCCCAGTAGCATATTTCATACAATAGCTTAAATAAACTATTATGTGCATGCAAATCAGATTAGTAAGGATTTAACTAAGTATTTAGATAAAAATACTTTTCAATAAAAGTACACAGAAGGAGGTTTAAATATGTTTCACCATGCCATGGCTGGAATGTGACCTCAATCTATTCATTGGAAGCCAATTGTTGTTTTTTTTCCCTCTCCTGCATTTAAAAAAAATAATGAATGTAGCCCTCACAAACAATGTCAGATTGACAGTCCCTGAGACAGAAGGCTCTTACAGTATTTATCCACAGAATAACATTAACAGTAACAATGCAAACATCCATGGCCCGCCTGTGTGCTTCAGTCCTGTACTGGAGGAACCCCATATTTGGATCAAGTGGGTACTACAGTTCTTGGCTTCACTGTCCATCCCACCGCCCATCACTTGGCACTCTTAAAACTAGATTGCAGAAAACACTAGGAAGTGCACTGCAGGGAACAGCCCTTCTTGGCAGAGAGATGGACTGTTAGAGGGGAAAAACCCTTTCAGATCATATTTTCTATGTTTTTAACTGAACAGGTGCAGTTTAAAAGGTAATATGTTGTTCAATGGTAAAACTGTGCTTATATAGTTTGCTGGACCTGAAATCATAATGAAAAAGGTACTAGAAATCAGTGTCTACTGCAGTTCTGTATGCACCTTATAAATGAAACACCCCAAAATAAACTACATGTATAGAATCATAGACTCGTATGACTGGAAGGGAGCTCAGGAGGTCATCTAGCCCAGTCCCTTGCACTCAAGACAGGACTAAGTATTATCTAGACTATCCCTGACAGGTGTTTGTCCAACCTGCTCTTAAAAATCTCCAGTGATAGAGATTCCACAATCTCCCTAAGCAAATTATTCCAGTGCTTAATTACTCTGAGAGTTAGGAAGCTTTTCCTAATATCCAACCTAAGCCACCCTTTCTGCAGTTTAAGCCCATTGCTTCTTCTCCTATCCTCAGAGATTAAGGAGAACAATTTTTCTGCGTTCTCTTTGTAACAACCTTTTATGTACTTGAAAACTGTTACAATGTCCCCTGTCAGTCTTCTCTTCTCCAGAGTAAACAAAACCAATTTTTCAATCTTCCCTCATAGATCATGTTTTCTAGACCTTTCATCATTTTTGTTGCTCTTCTCTGGACTGTCTCCAATTTGTCCACATCTTTCCTGAAATGTGGCACCCAGAATGAGACACAATACTCCAGTTGACGTCTAATCAGCCCGGAGTAGACCGGAAGAATTATTTCTCATGTCTCGCTTACAGCACTGGCTAATATATCCCAGAATGATGTTTGCTTTTTGTGCAACAGTGTTACACTGTTGACTCATATTAAGCTTGTGAAATATTTAGCATAAGCATGCTTTTAGTTGTATCAGGAATACCCCCTTTAACTATCATTCACATTCATTTTAAATATGCTCTTACCGTGTGTATTTTTTTACTGTAAATCATTCTTTAAAGCAGCACTGACGTATTGACCCATATGTAAACATTAGTGACTTCCTTCATGACAGAAACAGTAGTAATTTGTTGCTAGGGCAGCATTTCCCCCCTAATCCTCGGATAGTTCATGCTACTTTTTATTGCAACTCTGGTAATGAGGTTAATTTACAAATTTGGTCTGGTGTGTGTCTAGACTAGTGTTGGAAAAACCTGCTGGTGACCTGCTCATTAGAGAGTTTGCTGTACCAGACTGTGAACAATGGTAGTTTAAAAATAAATGACTTTAATTACAGTCCTCTTGTGCTATTATTATGTTTTAGAGGAACTGAAAGACTTCACTCAGAGTGTAGCATAATGTGTGCATGAAATATTTCACCCATAAAAGCATGCCTCTAAAGCACCTTGCACATTATTGGTGCTATAAAGAATGAGAGATGCAGCATGCTTTGTTTTTGCATTTGGGGTGGATTATATTGGACTTCTTGAAAAAAAGCCACGTTGTGTAAGACCAGAAGAGCAAAAAGTGAGTTAAATAGTAGAGCTGGCTGGGAAACAGGATTTCCATTCTGCGCAAAATGAAGTTTTTTGGGGGGAAATTGTCAACCCAAATCAAGATGAAAAGCCAAATACTAAATTTTTCACAGTAGTGAAATTTTATAATATTCTGGGGTATTATTCTGCCTGGAAGGTTGCAGAGGGACCAGGGATCTCAGGGAGATGGGTAGGCTGGCAGGATTCCCAGTAATTTTTCTTGTTTTGTATAGAAAGTTTAGATGGAATTGAGAGGTTGCTGTGGAATATTTTGATTCTGTTGAATCAGCATTTTCTGGTGGACAACAGTTCCATCCTCCTCTCACTTTGATCCTCCTAATGTAACACCCTTCCCAAGAAAGTAACTTTTCTTTATTGAAGATCCACTGTTCATATGGCCCGTTGCCTCAGCTCATGTACATAGAACATTGCTTTCTAAAATACACACTGACATCGTCCATTTTTACTAGTTCTCTCTGTAATCTGGGGACTAATGTTACTTCCAAAACACAGGTAAACCAGGGCAATGGATGTCCAACAGTATGTAAATCAAATGCATTTCTAGAATGAAGGATTGGCAGACACAGAGTTAAAGAGACGTTGTACTGTCCTTTTATTGTAGATCGATACATTAATGTGTGTAACACTTGTTATTTTAAAAGGTGTTTTATCATTAATTAGAGTTGGTCAAAAGTCAATTTCCATCCCATGGGAAATTCCAACATTTCAAAATCTGATTTTGTTCTGATTTGGAACAAAAAACAAATTTGGGAATTCCCTGCAATGCAAAACTTTCAAAATGATTTAATTTGGGGTCAATTGAAATATTCTGTTTGAATTAAACCAAAATGTTTTATTCTGATTGATCTTTTGTAGTGTAACTGATAATACACATTATTATATGAAATACTTTTCAAAATGAAAAGTAATTTTGAAACAAAAAAATGAAATGTTCCATTCTGATAACCATAGAAATGTAAGGATGGAAGACATCTAGTCTAGCCTCCTGTGCTGAGGTAGGACCAAGTAAACCTAGACCATCCCTGATAGGTGTTTTTGCAACCTATTCTTAAAACCTCAGAGAGGATTCCACAACCTCCCTTGGAAACCTATACCAGGGTTTAATTCCCTTTTTAGTTATAGTTTTTCCTAATATTGAACCTAAATCAGCTTTGCTGCAGATTAAATCAATTATGTCTTGTTCTGCCTTCAGTGGACATGGAGAAATTTCATCTCTATCCTCTTAATAACGGTCCTTAATATAACTGAAGACTTACCAGATTCCCCCTCAATTGTCTCTTCTCAAGACTAAACATCCAGTTTTTTTAACCTTTCATCAACCTACACTTAGGACAGAAGAATCCCATGCACTGCTACAGACTAGGGACCAAATGGCTAGGCAGCAGTTCTGCGGAAAAGGACCTAAGGGTTACAGTGGATGAAAAGCTGGGTCAACAGTGTGCCTTTGTTGACAAGAAGGCTAACAGAACTTTGGGTTGTATAAGTAAGGGCGTTTCCAGCAGATCGAAGGACATGATCATTCCCCTCTATTTAGCATTGGTGAGGCCTCATCTGGAGTACTGTGTTCAGTTTTGGGCCCCACACTACAAGAAGGATGTGGATAAATTGGAAACAGTCTAGCAGAGGGCAACAAAAATTATTAGGGGGCTGGAGCACAAGACTTACGAGGCTGAGGGAATTGGGATTGTTTAGTCTGCAGAAGAGAAGACTGAGGGGGGTTTGATAACTGCTTTCAACTACCTGAAAGGGGGTTCCACAGCAGATGAATCTAGAATGTTCTCAGTGGTAGCAGATGACAGAACAAGGAGTAATGGCCTCAAGTTGCAGTGAAGGAGGTTTAGGTTGGATATTAGGGAAAACTTTTTCACTAGGAGGGTGGTGAAGCACTGGAATGGGTTACCTAGGGAGGTGGTAGAATCACCTTCCTTAGAGATTTTTGAAGGTCAGGCTTGACAAAATCCTGGCTGGGATGACTTAGTTGAGGATTGGTCCTGCTTTGAGCAGGGGGTTGGACTAGATGCCCTCCTGAGGTCCCTTCTGACCCTGATATTCTATCATTCTATGCACTTCAGTATCAATGCTCAGAAGAGATGCCTTCCCTTTAAAATTTGAGTTGCAATTCTTTCTTAAATCTTGAAGCTACTGTACTGTAGCCAGTGAAAATAAGATCCCATCCACATCAATATTATGGCTTCAGGAAACTTTTGAGTCCTGCTGTAAAAGTGTTAATACATTCTGTAGTCAATTTTTTCTAAGCAGACATAATTGACAGATTTTTAAAAGTGCTATTATCTGAACCAAATTATACCCCTTAAGTCCTCAAATGAATCTCAAATTTCATTGTCTAATCATAGAATCATAGGACTGGAAGGGACCTGTAAAGGTAATCTACTCCAGTCCCTTCCGCTCAAGGCAGGATTAAGTATTATCTAGACCATCCCTGACAGATGTGTGTCTAACCAGCTCTTAAAAATCTCCAATGATGGAGGCTCCACAACTTACCTAGGCAATTTATTCCAGTGCTTAACCACCCTGCTAGTGAAAAAGTTTTTCCTAATGTCCAGGCAAACCTCCCTTGCTGCAATTTAAGATCATTACGTCTCCTAGCCTCAGAGATTAAGGAGAACAATTTTTCTGCTTCCTCCTTGTAACAACCTTTTATGTACTTGAAAACTGTTATCATGTTCTCTCTCAGACATTCTAGCATATGCAAACATATATAATCTATGCTGGGCTAATTAAAAGAATAGCTAATTAAAAGGTTATTCTTTCAGAATAACCAGCTAATGTAACATTTATAATCACCACATTATTTGTTGGTATCACTAATTTACCGTCTGCAATATCAATATTGTTGGAACTAGTATTATGTAACTGGGGGATGCTTTTCTTGCTTAAACAATAGTTATATTGCTGGAGATGGACTGTAAATTATATATGAGCAGGAGTTTCTTCTCTTTAAATCAGTCCTCATTAAAAAGTCGTATTCTAATGCATACTTACATGAACAGTCCCTTAAGCAGATAAAACACATTCAGTTAGAAAATTACACGTAAAGCAACATGACTAAGCCTTATTCATCTTTATTTCCATGTCATAGCAGGCCTAGGGCCATAATGCAAAAATTAAGATTCCATTTAATAGATAAATTTCAGAATTCCCTTCCACAGTGGAATGGACCAGCTGAACATACAAATTGAGTTAAAGAAATGGAATGAGCTGCCCCTTTCATCTATTGCTCTGGCCACTGTAACACACATTATAGTATTCAGTGACCAGGCTAGGAAGATAAGGTTGCAGCTGCTCATATTTCCTTTCCTAGTCTGGCCAGTGCAGGCCTGGACCCCCTTGATAAGACTTGTCTTTAACCCCTTCATGTTTAACCAGAGCCATCAATATTGCTGAGAAGAAATGTATTGATTTGAGCCTGGCTGCTTGAGTATTAAAAGGCACTAATATTTTGCATAGAGTTGGCCAAACCATTAGAAAAAAATCAGATTCTCAAATATATTTTCAATAAACAACTTGAATTTGATTAATTGTTATTTAGAGGATCAACCTATTCATTATTCGCAAGTGTATAGATACGTTTGGAGATTCAAAATCTCAACAATTTCAGGAATCCCTACCAGAAGTATTTTATTTGCTATTTGTCATTCATTTTTTCATGTTAAAAAAAAAGTCATCCTGTCAAGGAACAGAACTAATATTTTGTGAGACCAATCACTCTTTGAACAGCAAATAGTTAAAGAGAACAAACCACAAACAACCCATAGTCTGAAAATGTCTGAACTTTTTGGTGAGGGGGAGGGATAGCTCATTGGTTTGAGCATCAGCCTCCTAAGTCTGGGCTTGTGAGTTCAGTCCTTGAGGGGGCTGTTTAGGGATATAGGGCAAAAATCTATTGGATGATATAATTGAGGATTGGTCCTGCTTTGAAGGTGTCAAGGGGTTGGACTAGATGATCTCCTGAGGTCTCTTCTAAGCCTGAGATTCTATGACTACTTACTAATACCAAGTTTCTGATTTAGCAAATACTAGGTTTTCCTTGCTAGTATTCCTCTTGTTAGCATATACACAACATGCCTCCAGAGGCTCCTGACCAGGATACATGACTGAATTTGGTCTGCTGCTTGATCACTAGCTTTCCTGGCCCAGCTGGCTATTGATGGGGAGTACAACATAAATGCTGATCCAGACTCTCATTTCTAGTTCAAATTCTGAACTTATTTACACCAATGTCAGTATAAAGTGGGCTCCATAGTAACTAATAGTTATATACCACTTTGATGGGTGTAACAGAGAGCAGATTTTGATTTGCATAATCTTTATTGCTCATGATGATACCAGAATGCAAAAGACCACAACTTGACTTTCAGTTTTGTGGCTGTTTCCAAGGTTAGCATCTTGTTAATTCTAAATTTAGCAAATTTGCCTTAGTTGTCCATAAGCTACTGAGACACAAATGTGGATTCTTAAAGATCCACCTTTACAGTCATTTTTCAGAGTAGAACATGCTTTTAAAATGACCCTGAGACATGACAGGTGACAAGGGGAGAAATAAGTAAGAAACAACTAACTACAATTTCTTCTGACCACCATAAATGGAAATGGGCCAGAATAAATCCTAGTAACCCTCAAGGGATACAGTGGCAAAGTGCCCATTGTCCCTATGCCATAGCAGATTTGACTGTGTGTGTACTAGAGGGTCAGTGTAGGCTAGATTAAGAAATTGTCTTCTCAAAAAGTGTTTCATACATTCAGTGAACTGTAAATGAAACTTGGAGTTTTCTAGACTTACATGGGACTTTGTACATTGCTCAAGGCAGTCCGGTGGTGTTCTAAGCTCCTTGTTAGCACTGAGCAAATAAGTCCATAGAACTTCAGTTTACACAGATCTAAAAAATCCAGGAGAAACCAAGAGGCTGTAGATGGTGTTAGCTTAAAGAATGTTGTAGACAGCCTTGTTTAATGGCTGGAAAAGGGTGACCTGGCCTAGGGGCCTAAGTCTAAATCAGGTACCAAGTTACCAACTCCAGCCAGCAAACCAGAGTCAGGGATAGGACCTAGGAGCCAAGGGTCAGAGCTAGGTCAGAAGCTGAACACCAAGTCCAGACAGCAAGCAGGAGCAGGAACATGGGCCAGGAGGAAGCTAGGAACAGGCAGTGAGACCAAAAACACACCTACAGGTATGGAATGTTCTTGCATAGCCAGACACTCAGGCCTGCTGCAGAATTTAGGTATGTGTCTGCTGGAATCTACAGCCAATCAAAAGGTCAGGTTCATTAACTGAATCAGCTGAGCAATGAGCTGGGTTAGGTTCAGCTGTGGGTTCCTGATAAAGATGTTGCTTCTTAAAGTCATTGATAGCCTTATCATCTCCATGATATGGATCTTCAGGAATAAGTGAATGTTTAGGAGTGATTTAAAGGAGGAGATGCAGCTGGGATCTTGATGATGGGATTGGGAACGTCTGAAGGTGGGAGTGGGCATGGGAGAAAGAGCTCAAGGGACTCCCAGGGGCTGATCTTGCTGGAGAGAAGGAAGTGGGGGCTGGATGCAATAAGAAACAAGATCTGATATTTAGGCTGGGGTGAGGCACTGTCAGGATCTGAGAGTAAGCAGGAGAAGCTAGTAGACAATAGAAGGCCAGTAGAGGAACTGTCCTGCAATCAGTAGCAAGAAAGATATTCTTAGCAGCTACACTTTGGACAAATTGTAGGACAGTGAAAGGGATGTCAAGAGCTAGAGATGAGGAGACTGCTGTAAATGAGGCAGGAGGGGTAGGCAGATATCTTAGGAATTTGGTACCTTTTATATACTATGGGAAAAGAACTGAGCTTCATAACAACCTGGCAGAAAAGTTGAAGTAGTTTAAGATTTCCCTGGGTTTGAGTCTGAGTGATTGGTGGTGTCCAAGCTGACAGCAAGGTAGAAGTAGAAGAATGAGTTCAGCTTAGGCTGAGTTTAGCTTGAACTGGTAGCAGGTGATACAGGATAACATGTCAGATAGTTGCAAGACTGAACAGAAGGAAACATAAGAGATATGGTGAGGCAAATTTATAAATCACCAGCAAAGAGATCATAGCAGGATCTCTGTGAATGGATAATGGAAAAGGTGTAAAGAGAGAAGACACCCATTTATTGTATTTTTATACAAATCAATAATATAAAGTGTTACTATCATATTTTTAGAAACCCAACCTTGTGCTGACCTAGCAATCTTCTAATAATGTAACTTGCTACCATATGCAGGAACCTTGATTTGGGAGCAGGATTATAAGGCTCACAAGAAGCTCAAGTGCAGAGATTCTCATTCAAACTAAGATCCCATTACACTGCTCTGGGCCCACTTTAAGACCCATTTACACTGCCAGAGCAGCGTAAATGACAATCCAGACCACCACATTCATGCCTTTCAGCAATGGAATATTTCACATTATTTTGTAGTGTCTTCTCCAGCTGCCCCCACAAGCAACTTTAACTGATATTGAGGTTACTTTCCACTCCTTTCTAATGAGTTGCCAGGATGTGGGATTTCTGACGAGGTGGGGAAGCAGAAAAGAAACGGGGAGATTATAGAGCTCTGAGGGGAAGAAGGTATGCTTATCTGATTCGTGACATAGGCTGAATCAAAGCTCCCATTGGCTTGATCTTTAGAGCCAGTGATAAAGCCTTTTCTTTACATCTGGTCTTCATCTTTGTTGGTGCTGAATAAGCCAGAGCTTTGCCTATTACTGAAATCCTTCATCACTTTATATAACCTGGAGCTCCGTTACCAGAACTCCTTTCTTACAAAGCACTATTGTACTTCATATTTTACAAAAAAAAAACCCTTCAATCACTCACCTCAGTAGCTCCAAAAATGATTCCTCACATTTACTAGTGTTATAACATGCACGCTGTACATTGTAACATCTGCTTCCTACTCTGAGACTGCTGCCTTCTTAAACAAAAGCAACATGCATTGGTATTTCAGTGTAGGAGTTCTGAGGGCTTGGTGCATTGAATCACTCTCAGAATTGTGGTTTTTTGAATGCTGTGGTTCTTTCTGATTATAACTATGTGCTCAGTAGGCTAACTAAAAGCACAGGAACTCCCACGACTAATAGAGGTCAAAAGCTTTCTGTGGCACATGGAACCATGGACTGGTATTGACTTCAGTGAAGCTCCATTGATTTACACCAGCTGAGCATCAGTCCCGGTGAATGAAAAGCATACATAAGGCACACCCATGAATTTTCTGTGATGTTTACATAGTAAATTATTTAGAAGGAGTGTGCTTGGTTGGTTCGTTTTTGTTGTTCCTCTCTGAGTATGTGTGGGCTAGCAATTGGGGAAAGACTTTGTGTTATGAGCAGTCAATTACTGAGCACCCTCAGCTGAAGAGTTTTGGATTCTGCAGAGCAGTTTTCAGTAATTTGTAGATTCCTCTAGACAGGCTCGCTGACAGCAATTCCAGACCCCAGGACCTGGGGGACCCAGAGTAGAAGTGACGAATCCGTCACTTCCAGGACTGACTGCGCTGGCCAATTGCACCAGCCCGCAGGGCCTGGAGTGGTCGTGCATGCCTAGGAGCCCTGGGGCCCGCCCGGGTGATTGTCCTCTTTGCCCCATCAGCAGGCCTGCCTGTGGGGTTGTTCAGTTCTAGAGAATCCTGGCAAAATACAAAACAGATATTTTGCTGAAGATTCTGTCAAGTGTACAGTGCAGGTTCTCCCCTCTAGTGCAAAGAGAGGGAGCTGAATTGTGATTGGTTGTGGAGCAAGCATGGGGCTGGGAGAATCTGTCAAAGCATGAAATTCTCTCTTTCTGCCAAACTTGGAGAGGGCTACTCAGATATCAGACATTTCAGTCACAGGATTTGAATATTGTATGCCAGTACATTCATTCAGAAAATGCAAAACATAATCATAGTACCATAGGACTGGAAGGAACCTTGAGAGGTCATCTAGTCCAGTCCCCTGCACTCATGGCAGGACTAAATATTATAATGTTATAAAGAGAGCTTATTCTTGGTTTTTCAGAGGGAAGCTTGACTGTTTAAGTGTCTTGAAATGTATACTATACTAAGACCTGATATATGTATAACGAACCATTATTGCTGGAGAGAAGGACTTGGGGATGTCAGGAAGTAATTTCTCAGTGTCTGATTTGCTTGCCCTGTTATAATTTATGGAGCTTGATATTGATAATATTTCTGCACGGGTGCACCCTACTGCTATCCACAGGCATTTCAGTTACATGGGGTCTTGCTTCCTGCATGCTGTTCTTTTGAGTGCTCTGGATTTCTGCAGTTGGGATTTTTTGTACCTTGTTAAAGGTCAGTAACTATCTCTGCAGCTGGAGAAGCTGCTTCCTATTCCAAGGAGGTGTGTTTTCACTCAAGAGCAGCTACATAACACTAAATGCTGCCTTAAATGTCTGCATAAGTATGACACCTTCCTGTGTGAGAAATTGGGCCCTACATGATTGCTATATGTGCACTGCAGAGGTAGTGCAGAATGGTGGTAGTAGCAGAAAGAAGGCTAATATACTTCTATGCCAAAGGAAACAGTATAAAAGGAATCTCCTTTTAACGAGATTCTAAACCCCAGTGACTAGTCAATAAAACCCAGTGAGGATGTTCTTGGAGTGCAGTGAGGCGTCCTTACATACTTACAATATTCATGGAGACCTAAAGGTGGGAAACAGGTGGTCACTCACACAGTAGACTGATGGTCAAGTCCTCGAGTTCTCCTTTCTGTCTAGGTCTACTATTTCCCCCTGGAGGACATATTCCTCCCTCTATTACAGAATTAATCAGTTAAGAAAAGTAGTAGTGTGATAGAGGCAAGGAAACAGAAAGGAAACAAGTGAGGAAAAAGAGGAAGTCCCTGGTGAGTTGTGCATCAAATTCTGACTCTGAGTTCAGTTGGATTTCAACTTAGATTTACTTAGAGTTTCCAATCCCAGTAGGGAGATTGTTCCTGTGTGCCTCTTACGGTCCCATCTGGGGTGCCAATCTGTTGCCTGATCTTTAGATTATCTATTCATTATATTGATTTCTTAAGAATTCCCAGTTATCACTTTGAGTGTTGACAAGTCCTTGCCCCAAGATCAGCCCCAGTATTATTCAAATTATTATATAATTGGGAACCCCGATGTGCACAGTTGCAACACGCACACTATACAAACTCTTTTATATTTACAAATATAGTTTATTAATATATTTAGCACAGTCACGAACACCTCAACTCAGTAGAGTAGACAGATGTACGTTCTGTATTATTTCTGTACATCCAACTACTTACACCATTCCCTGTAGAACAACTAGAAATGTTAGTCATTGTCTTCCTTATCACCATCACCTTCCCATCATCACCAGTGGCACCTCCCAGGCACTACATCTCTTTCTCTTATTGCCCCTCACCTGGGATGCCATTTTTATAATATGTTATGCTAACAGTTATGTTTGCTGCATATTCAGTAAGGGATTTTCCCCTTTTCCTTATTTGTATTTTCTCACGTTACTAATGCTACAGTGTCTTTTTTCTATAGGTTAATATATCAATCAGTAATGATCTCAACTTACTATCATGTACATTAATTCATTACTGTGGGCCTTTTGAGCTTAGGTATCACATTTGTTATTTCTGTCCTAACCAGTTATTTTGGTTCTTTTCAAGTTTCAAGTTGTGGTATACCTATTAAGTTTAAAAGGGTATGACCATAAGAAGTCCTCTATGCCAATTACTCCAATGCATTCTCTACATTAAAGGTTTCAACCATATATGGATCTTATGCTTTAGCTCCTCACCATCTATTTAGGTGAAAGGTCCCAAACATATGCATGCTAACTTTGCCTTAGCTCAATATATATGGTCCCTTGCACTATGACCAAAATATACTCTAATATAAACCTATATAATAACCTATTATAATAAAACAAATAATCAAACCCATAAGAACTTATAATGAAAGATATCTTGACAATGGACAAGAAAGTAGGCTAGCCTTAGATCAGTGGTTCTCAAACTGGGGGTCGCGGGGCGATTCTTTGGGGGTCGCGAGCTCCCTTTCCACTCGGCAGCATTTCTGCAGATGCTCTGAATGGTGGAGTGTGTCCGCCTAAAAGCTGCAGAGTAGAACACTTCTGCTGACAGGAGCATTTCGGCAGAGACATAGAGAACCGCAGCGGGTCCACCGAAATGCCACTGAAACCAGAAGTGTTCTATTCGGCGGCAATTCGGCGGACATGCCCTGGGGCTGCAGCACGCACGGAACAGGAGAAAGAGGTCTCAAACTTCCAAAGTTTGAGATCCCCTGCCTTACATGTATCTCGTATACTATTATTTACATCATTTAGTTTCCAGGACACTTCTGTGGTTGAATCATGTACCTGTGGTCAGAACTTCCCCTGAAACTCTATTTCCATCTCCCCAAATATTTGGATTTTTCTGTTGGGCCATTTATCTGCTCAAAGTTCATAGGCTTCAAGTCTTATGCTAGCTTGCTGAGCTTCAAGTCTTATGCTAACTTGCTGAAGCAAATGTCTTACAGGATACAGGCCTATAGGTTTCTTGAATTACTGCAGAACATAACGCAAAGCAGAATATAATGCAGAGCAGTGAATATAATAAAGGCAGACTAGGCCACTGGGCTACAATTTGAAGTGGGATTTTCATAAAGGCCTAAGTCCCAGACTCGCAGAGGTGTTTAAAGACCTAACTCATTAAAATCAGTGGGAGTTGGTTGCATAAATATATTTGAGGAGCTAAGCCTAAGTGATTTAGGAGCAAAAGTCCAACTGGAAGGCAGTGGAATGTGTGCTACGAGTGCTGAGTCACTAAGACTATATTTATGCTGCAAGCAGAAGGTATATTCTAAAGTCTGGTTAGCTAATCTACATTACCTAACTTGGGTTAAAATAGCAATGAAGATACAACAACTTGGGTTTTAACATGGATTAGCAGCTTTAGCTAAAGCCTATAGGGGAGGCTGGGGTTGAACTCAAGCTGCTAACCTGAATTAAAACATGACTTGCTATGTCTTCACTGCTGCTTTAACCTGGGTTAGTTACTGTGGGTTAGGTAACCTGAATAAAGAACACACCTTCTACTTACTTCAATGGTTTTGAAAGCCTTCCCCTCCGTCGCACAAGTATGCAATTGCTATACTCTTTTTTTTGTTTTAATTTTGTCATATAGCAATCAGTGTTATAAAAACATAGTGATTCTTTCATTTACACAGAACATTTTATTTACCTAGTAATGTCATATCAAATATCCCATAAACTGCCCAGGCAGAGTTTAGACACTGCAGATATGTGAAACCAACCATGACACATTAGCAGTCACAGTTGTAATTTTTTACCTTTTTTTATTGTTTCTTTGGGTCACTTTTGCTCAAAATTGGCCTATTTGTTATCCTGAAAGCTTTCTGCCTAGTTTAATCTCTCTCAAAGTTCATGCCCAATCTATAGATGAAGAATATAATTGTGCTGAAGAAAAGTTATTAATGGTTTTGGTTAGGGCTTAAATCCTATTTTCATTAATTTCATTTGAGCGTCTCTTGGTACTAGGGTCATTTTGGAATGGTTCTATATGGTGGCAGTATTATTAGATTACCATATATCAAGTCATTTAGGTCTGTGCTGTCATGAGACTCCTTGTTTAGGTTCAGGGCCATTAGCAGAGACATTTGGCATTTTATTTTAACCTTTACTTGGTGTATGACTGGCGGGTTCTTCAGAGGATTGTCAGGTAAAGACAGTCATAATGTTTGCTATTACTGAATCCAGATATACTTTTCAGTGAGTTCAGACAAGAACTCTTGCTCTCTTGGCAATAGAGACAGGTGGGATGGGGTAATGAAAAGTATGCAGCTTTCCCCCTTTCTACCCTTACCTGAATAAATCTGAAATTTGACTTGGCGGTCAAGTGCAAAGAATGGAAGCTCTTCATTAGTGCCGTTTGGCTTGCAGTTCGCACTTAGCTACTTTTTTCTCTGTTATAGAACATTCAGTTTCTTACCATCTCCACTGTCATTATTGATTGATGTAAATTCCATCCACTTAAATCCAGCTGTTAGTTTATTGCTGAATTTCAAAGATGTTGTCAGACTTGGTCAGTAGGCTTTCTGGAACAAAGAGTCCACTACATTCAATTTGACATTCCCTCTAATCCTGTGATTTAACATTTAATGATTTTCATTTAAAAGCTTACTCAAGCACAGTTCTTACTTTAAAAAGCAGAATCCACAGCTTGCCAGGCCCATTGCCTAGACAGAAAACATCATCAGACTATTTTAAAACATTTACAGATTATGCTCTAATTTCAATAAATGCAACCGTTGCTCCAGAAGCAATTCATAGACCATTTTCTCTGAATTTTACCAAGCTCACTGCCTGTCAAAGGTCCAGTTATGCTAAATGTTTATAGATTTTTGTATTAATTTTATTTGAGCCTGGCCACTTATCCTCCCCACCCCATCTCCACCCTCGGTGTCCTTTATGTTCTGTGTTGTGCTTTTAGATCAAGCTGGAAAATAGACGCTCTGCCAGATTTGTTATACGTATTTTAAAAATTTCATCACCGAAGAGGGATGCAGTCATGCTTATTTGCCATTACAGGAAATGACTTTTAAGTATTTACTTGCAACATTCCCAAAGAAGGAGGAGGGAGGTGTTTTTGCAAGATTACAAGAACTCTAGCAAAAAATCGACGTGCTGCCATTGTGTTCACAGAGGCTGTATATATATATGCATAAAATGGAGATTTGTGCATGCAAATAGCTATGCTTTAGGCACACCTTGTTGTGCAATCTCCCTGGGGCTTTGAGGAATGCAGTCTGCTGTAGTCCTGGGGAAAGCCTCTTTTTCACGTTATACTCTTTTCTTTTCTTTTTTTTTAAGTTTCCTCTTGTCTGGAAATGACTTTGGCCCCATAAGACAAGGCACAGGATTGAGAGTTGGGAGACCTTCATTCTGTTCTCAGCACTGCCACAGACTATACACCTAGGGAAGTTATTTAACCTCTCTATGTCTCAGGTCTAGTCTACACTAGAATCCCTACAATGGTGTAGCTGTACTGATGTTGCTGTGCTGCTGTAGGGCTGCTAGGACAGATGTTCCATGCCAACGGGAGAGCTCTCTCCTGTTGGCATAATTACTCCACCTTCCCGAGTGGTGGTAGCTACATTGGCAGGGAGCTTCAGAGTGGCTTTTTCACACCCCTGAGCAACTTAAGCTATACCAAAGTAAATGGTAGTGTGTATGAGTTCTATGTCTCCTGTTTCATAAATTTGGGAGAATTCAGTGAAAGTCAGAGATCAGTCTGAAATCCCCAGATGATAGATGCTAGATGAGTGTGGAGTATTATTATTGTAACATAAGGCAAAAATGTTGAATACTTCAAGAAGAGCAACTAATTTTTACCTTCCAGCAACATCATCTCAAAAGATGGAAAACATTACAGAGGAAAGGGGATATCATTGATATTAAATGCTATTACTGAAAGGAAGGTATAATTAATAATTTTCCCTCCCAGATTTGCTTTGCTTCCTTCATTCTCCATTGCCATTGGCACCACTACTTCCAATGCCAATGAGGCTAATAATCTGGATGTCATGTTTGAGTCCTCCCTCTCTCCTCTCCCATCTGGACAATGAGACAACCCTATCACTTGTTATTCCAAAATCTTTTCTTTTCCATTCTCATTGCAAAATCACTTGTGCATGCCCTAATCAGCATCTATATTGACTACAGCTACTTTATCCTCCTAATACTTATCTGACGCTCTCTTCACTCTCTCCAACATGCAAGGAGAAGAATCCTATATCTCTCCATTGTTTTGACCATGTCACTGCCTGCCCTGTCTTTGAATCTTTCCACTGGAATCAGTGGTTAACTAGAGCAAGCTATTTTACTACACGCGATTCAATAATATTTATGTAGGGCCAATCATTCCAGGCTCTCAGAGAACTTCACAAACTTTGATTAACCTGCACAGCTCCCATGTGAGGAAGACATGATCTTCATTTTAAAGTCCATGGCAAAAAGTGGTGAAGTCATTTGCCAAAAGTCATAGGAATGGGAATGGACCCAATGAATCCTAAACTCCCCTGCTGTGACCACAGTGAGTAAAATTTTCAAAAGCAACAGAGTCACTTAAGAACTTATGTACGATTGACTTTCAATGGGACTTAGCAGCCTAAGTCACTGTAGAGTTTTGAAAATTGTATGATATACCAATAACCCCAGGGGCTCAACAACATACATCTTCCAGTGTTCTTAGCATCCCACATCTTGCAGTCTTCTTTCTGCCTTTCCAAGATAAAACTCTCATTGAATTCTGCCTGAGTTATGACAGAGTAATTATTACAGGATTTAGCCCATCAATTTTATAGCTTTTTGGCTACATACACTTGGATTCTTAGTTAGAAGGAAATCATTCTAGTTTATATTCCCAGAATACTTATCTGCTTAATGACAGTAAATTGTAATGCATAAATCCATAGGGGTTAAAGTAGGCATTTAATCAACTTTTTTATATCAAACTGAAAGTTCCAGAAAAAGCAGTGGTGGCACAAGAATCAAGAACAAGTTCCAATATATCAAAGCTATAGTGAATAATGTACTTCTTTGTCTTAGAGCAGTACTGTATTCAACTCTATAGTAATGGAACATAATGTACAGTGTGATTTATAGAATGCTGAAAATAAGTGCTTCTAAAATATCCCAAGTTAAACCCTATTTATTCACTGGCATCTGATCATGTAAATTCTAGGTATTAAAATTCAGGTGTTATGTCATGTCCAGTGGCCTCTGAGATTTTAAACATTGGATAGAAAAAAAATCTATATAGATATTCAATCTGTGTCATCTAAAACCACACAGAACTTCCTGGAAGACAACTGTGCTCAGTGTCTGTTTCTTTATTATCATTTTCCCCTCCTGGTATCTCACCATAAGAACAAAAGAACGGCCATACCGGCTCACATCAAAGGTCCATCTAGCCCAGTATTCTGTCTTCTGACAGTGACCAGTGCCAGCTGCCCCAGTGGGAATGAACAGAACAGGCAATCATCAAGTGATCCATCATCTGTTGCCCATTCCCAGTTTTTGGCAAACAGAGGCTAGGGATACTATCCCTGCCCATCCTGGCTAATAGCCATTGATGGATCTATTCTCCATGAACTTATCTAGTTCTTTTTTGAACCCCATTATTGTCTTGCTCTTCCTAACATACTCTGTCAAGTTCCACAAGTTGACTGTGTGTTGTGCAAAAAAATACTTCCTCTTGTGTGTGTTAAACCTGATGCCTATTAATTTCATTTGGTGACCCCTAGTTTTTGTGTTATAAGTAGTAAACAACACTTCCTTATTTACTTTCTCCACACCAGTCATGATTTTATAGACCTCTATCATATCCCCCTTAGTCATCTCTTTTCCAACCTGAAAAGTCTCAGTCTTATTAATCTCTTTTCATATGGAAGCCATACCATACGCCATATAATTTTTATTGCCCTTTTCTGAACCTATTCCAATTCCAATCCATCTTTTTTGAAATGGGGCATAGTAGGAGAACCCAGAAGAAGGAGTGACTCTATTGACTCACAGATAAATAAACAAAGAGACAACATAGGGAGCAATCAATAAATGGAACAAATAAATCATACTCAAGTTGTTTCACCAGCATAACAATATCAGTTTGCAAGATTCTCGTAGGCATCAGAGATGAGATAAAAAGGCAATGACAGCTAAGGGGAATTCAGGAGGAACATTCTGAATCAGTATTGCAGCAAGTATTGTTGGTTTAACACTTACATTCACATGGGTTGGAAAAATGCACATAAATCCAACCTGAGGAACCTCCCAAATGCAACATTTTTTTAATGTCATGTCCTTTTCTCTTTGACAATGCCTGTTGATCCATGCAGCTACAGTAGGCTGCCTGTCCATTCTGAAAGTGCATGTCACTATAACTGACGTTCTTTCTCTGATATATATGTTCTTGTCAAACTGGTCTCCAGTTGTGCTGTGAGTAATCTTTACTGCTTGAGAATGAGATAATCTTCTGCAGGCACTAGTATGAACTAGAGACAGACTGTTGAAATTAAACAAGCTATATTTCCTTCCTGTCAGTTATGCCTTCATAAAACCTCATGGACCCAGGAGTCAAGGCATCAGGCATACTATATTCCAAGCACAGTAGAGTCACATTTCACAAATAATACAAATTCTTTCTACTCCTTTCAACCAAGTGTCTCATGGCATTTAGCTAATATTAACTAATTAAGGTCTAGATGTCATGCATCTAGAAGTTTTGAAAGAACTATATAAGGAGAACTCTATGCAACCCTAATGTTGATTTTTCCATAATTCTTGGAACATCGGGGAAGATCCAGAGGACTGGTAGAAAGCTAATATTGTGCTAGAATTTTTAAAAGCATAAACGGGATTACCTGGGTAATTATAAGCCTGTCAGCAAGGGCTAAATAATGGAATGGCTTATATGGGACTTGATTAATGAAGTATTAAAGGATGGTAATATGATTAATGCCAATCAACATTGGTTTATAGAAAATAGATTTTTGTCAGAATAGCTTGATAACTTTATCAACTAAACTTGTAACTTCATAAAAAATGAGCGTGTTGATGCAGGCCCTCTCAAAAGTCCAGGACGCCTGGGCCACTTCTAGCTTTTTAGGCCCTTTCCATAATAAAAATAAAAAATGACGACACATAAAGACAAAATAAGGCACCAAAAAAAGAGTGAGACATAATTTGAATATTTTTTTTATTTGACAGATGCTTTTCTGGTCCGATAGGGATGCGCATAAAAACCATTTGCGAAACTTATAAAATGCCAAAAAATTAACAAGTGTCTAAATTTGAGGCCCCCTTTGAGCTTGAGGCCCAGTTCAAATGGCCCTCCTGGCCACCCGCCTCTGATTGGTCCTGTGTTGATGTAATATACTTAGACTTCTGTAAGCCTTGATATTTCACAACAGTTTGTTTAAGAGGCTAGTGGTACAAAATCAACAGAGCACCCATTACATGGATTAAATGCTGGCTAACTGTGAGGTCTCAACATGTAATTATGAACGGAGAACCATCATCCAGCAGCTGTGTTTCTAGTGGGGTCCAACAGCAATTAATTCTTGAGCCTGTGCTGTTTAATATTTTTATCAAAGACCTAGAAGAAAACGTGAACTCATCTGTGATAAATTGTGCAGATGATGCAGAGATTGAGGGACTGGTAAATGATGAAGATACAGAGCAGTCTGTTCGTCATCCCAAACCTGCCTGATTGTGCAGTCCCACTAGCCAGTGCTCATTTCTTGGTCTCCACCATCGGCAGATGCTCCAATGAATGCTGCCAAGAGCCATGAATTGATTTGTGCTATGTCCCGATGCAATCTGTCCTCCAAGAAATTGTTAGGTTCCCCACAGTTCTTCTGGTGGCTCTGCAAATACCAGATCGTGCATCCTATGCTTGCAACGCTCATGACAATAATGCAATGCTGTGCAGGCTCCATGCTTCTGTCAGAGACAGAAGACAGCAACAAGTCCAGTGCAGGTTCATGGGAAATTTAAAAAGGTGCAAAAATTATGTGGAGAACACCATGTTATCGAAAGTTGACCCTTTGCTCTCCGTCACCTCTGCAAGACTCATTTCTGCTTCACCATGCATTGACAAAAGTACCTAAAGACAGTGTGCTGAATGGTTGTGTGTTGCTCACTGGGATACCTAATGACAGTGCACCTCACTATGCATTAATAAAAGCATAGAAGATTAGGATTGGAAGAGACCTCAGGAAGGCAGCTAGTCCAGACCCTTGCTCAAAGCAGGACCAACCCCCAACTAAATCAAAAAGCACTCCAGTTGCCCCAAAATTGCCCACTGACACAAGCGCTACTAGTGAGTAGGCACAGCACTGATCCAAAGAGCCAAGTATGCATTTGCACAAGTGCTATACTAATGCTGGTGGCTTCATGCCAACGTAACTTGCATTGGCAAAATTTCATAAGTCATAAGACGAGACGGATGCAAATTTACTATTTGACTGAACATTTTGTCCAGCTCTACTCCTCTGAAACAATGACCTGTCTGCTTCATTATGTACCACTCCCACAGTTTTGTGTCATCTGCAAGCTGTCAGTGATGATTGTATGTTTTTTTCCGGGTCATTGGTAAAGATGCTAAATAGCATATGGCCAAGAACCAATCCCTGTGGGACCCCACTGGAAACAGACCAGCTCAGATGATTCCCTGTTTACAACTACATTTTGAGACCTATCAGCCAGTTTTTAATTCATTTAATGTGTGCCATGTTAGAAGGGTCATGTCAATGTGATTGCGGAACCATTTTAAAATACAGTACATAAGGAGAATCACAATGCAGCCAAATGATATTGTAATCATTTTGCTACTAAGAGTTAGGCTATACCTTCTGTATTTAACCTGCAGAGCTGGGTGGTGATTATTTTGTTGTTGTTTTTTTTGTTCTCTGGCAATTTTTAAAAATCAAAATAAATTCATTTGAGCTTGAACAAAATGTTTCATTTGCCCTGAAATAAAACACTTCATTTAGATTGAAAAATATTTAAAATGCTCAATTATATTAAAATTAAAGGAAGTTTCAAAATGAAGCTTTTTTTAAATTGAAAAATTACAACATTCCATTTCAAAGATATCAAAACTAAATGTTTACATTGTTTCAGAACGGTATTTTAGAGTTTCTTCCACCAGTCGAAACAACTTGACAAAACTGACATGAATTCACCGCAGATGATGCAGTGGCTCAGAGCTTGTCTTCACTGCCAGGGTTAATCAATCTAAGTTATGCTACTCCAGCTATGTGAATAATATAGTTGGAGTCGATGTTGCTTAGGGTGATTTACCCCAGTGTCTTCACTGTGCTGCATCGACAGGAGATGCTGTCCCATCAACTTACTTTACTCTTCTCAGGGAGCTGGAGTACCAAAGTCGGCTGGAGACCACTCTGCCATTGATTTAGAGAGTCTTCACTAGACCTGCTAAATCAACACCTTCTACATTGATTGCAGCAGCATCAATCTCCGCAGTAGTGAAGATAAGCCTTCAGTGTCACTGAATCTGCATTTTTCACTGAAAAAAAATTCACCCAACTCTAGTAGCTGCTCCCCTCAAGGAATAGTTTCAGACAGAAGTTATGATTTGTGAAGTCAGTATTCCTGTCCTGCTCCCACCTTCTCTTTGGGAAAAATCTGCACCAATCCCTTACCAGCAGAAATCACATGCACCTCTCCATGCTAGCTGAGATGTTCAGGCTGGAACTTGGAGGTAGAGAGACAGTCAAAGCAGGCACTGCCCTCTTGCTACCCTATGGTGAAAAGCCTGGTGGAGCCTGCTCCTCCTCCGTGCAACTTGTCATACATGGAGATCATGGAGAGGAGTGTGTCTGGTGGGGTCTTAACCTCATCCGTCCTTACATCAGTGCACAGTTATATAAGGTGGGGCCACAATCTATCTTTACAAAAGGAGGATCCTGAATGACAGCAATCAGCCCAATTTCCTTAGCACGGCTATATTTTTCCTTTACAGGAGAGTCTCATCTTACGCGGGGATTCCGTTCCATGGTTAGCACTGAGACAAAGCTCTGTTCTTATCTCCATGGATCCTCTGTTTCCTGGTGGGTTTCACTAGCCTCAGAGGCTCGCTGTGACCCTCCATGTAGCCCTTCCCTCTCCAGAGACAAGGTCACAGCCTATTGTGCCATTTTCATCATAAGCCAGTGAGGAGATTCTATCCTTCCTGGCACAGTCTCTGTTGTCTCCTAGTCTCAGTGATTAATTAGGGGAGTAAGAAAAGGGGGAGGGATCACAGGTCTGCTCTCTACTCTGGGCTCCAGCCCAGGGACCCTAATAGTATCAGCTAGGATGGCTGATCTTTTAGCAACAGAACACAATACACTTCCCTGGGCTTCTTCCCCACAGCAGTCCCCGCTTCTTCAAACTCCACTTCACCCTTACCTCAGGCTTTCCTTCCTTGCATATGGTATGATGTCTACCACTCATTCTCACCAACAGCACAACCTCCTCCCACAGCTCCTGACATCCACACCCACCTGACTAACTGGGAGATTTTTAACTGGTTTCAGCCAGTCCCTGATTGGCTTCAGGTGTCCCAATCAGGCTAGCTATTTCTACTGTTTTCTAGAAGGTTCTTAATTGGCCCCAGGTGTCTTGATTACCCTGTAACAACTGCCACTTAGTTCCAATGGTACCAGGGATTTGTTTAGCCTGGGACTAACATATCTGTTCCTTAGCACTTTCCTATTGCCATCTGGCCTTGCCCCATCACAGCGCATAAAGCAAAAACTGCGTATAGTGAAACACTCATTGAGTTGAATGGCGAGCGAAATCGCCCGCACTACAAATGCAGTTTTTTTTAAAAAAAATTCTGTTTTTGCTGACTGCGCAAACCTGAATTCGTGCATGTAAAATACGCCTAAGATGCGATTTGCCTGTACAAAGAATTGTTTATAACCCTCACATCTGATGGATTTTCACGCAGTCTTGCAGTATCTTCCTGCCTAGATTTCTGCTCTAGTTTTACTGGCCTGGCTTGAGATAGCTCTTGAATCAGAATTCCTTTGTACACTGTAATGGGAAGATAAAAATGTACTTATCATGGAAATTCTTGGATTATATGAACAAAAGGCAATTTATTACAAATCAGTGGCGCCATGGCTGGAAAATAACCCCAGTAATTTTATATTATATCTTGCTAGAGACTCGTTGTGTTGAGCCATGTGGTTTGTCAGTAACCCTTGATGTTGATGATAACTCTTAGAGCAGTTTAGGAGCCTCTTACAGTATTATCAAAGAGCATACATGCTTGTCACAGACATTTGAATCCTGTAATGTATTTCATAACTAAAAGCTCATACAGAAAAATCCCTGTGCATAGTTAGTACAGAAATTAGATGCTATAAACTTAGATTATACACTTCCTCTTTAGATGCAGAGTATGGGGAAATTTTCAACTCCTTTCAAATTTTGTACATGTCTATCAGTTCAGTAAAGCATTATAGAGAGTCCTCTATATAACTTCAAAATAATTCTTCTAAAATAGTATCATAAAACAACTTTAAGTACAGTTTTGATCAGTATGGAAGTATGCAGGCAAGATTCACAGGGATGCTAGATGATTTCTTTACAGATTTGAAATCCTTTCTAATGAACTCATATGCTGCAGACAAAAATCCCAACTCACTTGGTTTTTTTCGTCCATCCAACAAAGACTCAAGAATCTACTTAAGTAAGTGCCTAACAAACACAAGAGTAGTCCCATTGACCAATATTAATTTGAGTTCCGTTGAATCAATGGGACTACTCGTGTGTTTAAAGATAAGCATGTGCCTCAGTACTTGGCTGAATTGGGGACATAGATTATAAATTCCCCAAGTCAAAAACCCATCATTTTGTATTTGTCATGCCCATCAGTGACATTATCTAAATGAGAATTCTGGTACTTTATTTTATTTATTTAATTTATTATATAAAATCTTAAAAAGTCAGATTTCAGATCTGCTGATTCCATTGTGATAAACCAATCCAGGAATATAAGAATCACAGTGTGAGCATAGCACCTCTCTTACAGTGTATGCATGCAGCAGCTGTTAGGGATGACGATTACAATCACATGATGGTAGCATTGATGTTGATAGTGTGGGGGATTATAACTAGCACTTAACCTTATTTTGGCCAGGCAGAGTCTTCACTGTCATCATTAGCATTATAGGGCAATAAACTAGCACATTCTGCTCTGAACTACACAAGAGCTTGTAGGACCAAGGCCTAATCCATTGATAAGCCCTTAATATTGTAGATCAGAGGTACCTGATTGCCTCTCCTCTGTGTCATTCCAAAGCAAATGGGATTAACTGGATTGATCATACTGTCTATGATGAAGTCCTTCTAGCTTGAGTTGGAATCTGGGCATTCTTGGTGGAGAATCCCATTGGTATGGCCTATTCTATATACATCCTTTGTAGCTGTCAGCCTGGGTCACGTGGATTCCTTCTTGATTATTTTGGACTCCTGTTTTCACCAGCTTTTCCTCACAGACTTTTGTCCCTATTGCTTGTTTTCTTTTGAACGTGTCTTTTTAACTGGCTGCTTTCTGAGTGATGGCCCAGTGTTATTTTCCCTTAAAGCTTGTGCACCATATCTGATGGCTTTGATGCAAGCTTTTAATAACAGTAAAATAAATTAAATGTGAGAAGTTGCCATGACAGTCATTCTGCTTCATTTACATAGATTTGCATGTATGTTTAATGTGGGAAGGGGAATTCATTTCTCATTTTAAAAGTTGGTTTTATTGCTTGCACTTGAGCAGTGGCCTGCGATGATTGCCATGATTAGGGCCCTTGTGACGGGGCGGAGTGGCCCCGCACTGGCACTGTGGGGGTTAACCCCTCCCTCTGGGCTGAGGAAGCCACGCCCCGGAAGCCCTGCTGCGCATGCTCCAACTGGAGGAGCAGTATAAAAGCCTGCAGAGCTGGTCAGTTAGGGGCTGACCGCCGGAGGGGAAGGACGTGTACTGCCAGCTCCTGCAGAGGTGCAGCCAGGATCCCAGGGCCCAGAGGCCAACCTAGCAGAGGCGCAGCCGGAAGCCCAGCCGGACGTCGGCCCAGAAGGGGAACGTGGCAGGAGACCCCTGGACGCCAAAAGCCCCAGCAGCAAAGGGTAGGAAGTGACCCAGGGAACTTTTAAAGAGACACGTGCGCTCGGCGTGTTGCAGATGGATCCCCACCGAGCTGGTGGCAGGGAAGCCCCCTACCCCACCCTCCACAACTAGGTGAGCCCTGGGTCGGGACCCGGTGGAGTGGGCGGGCCCGGGTCCCCCTACCCCTGCCGCCCATTGGGCCGTGCTACCCCAGAGAGGGGGAACCTCAGTGACTCTGGCCATTGGGCCATGCTACCCCCAGAGAGGGGGAACCTCTGTGACTTTGGCCATTGGGCTGTGCTACCTCAGTGACTCTGGCCATTGGGCCGTGCTACCCCAGAGAGGGGGAACCTCAGTGACTCTGGCCATTGGGCCGTGCTACCCCAGAGAGGGGGAACCTCAGTGACTCTGGCCATTGGGCCGTGCTACCCC